>VZQC01007443.1:1721445-2061753 GCA_009823505.1 Rhizomys pruinosus | reverse complement strand
CCCCTCCCCCTCCCTTCCCTTTCCCTTCCCTTCCCCTTCCCCTCCCCTTCCCTTCCCTTTCCTTTCCCTTCCCTTCCCCTTCCCTTCCCCTTCCCTTCTCCCTTCTCCCTTCTTCCCTATTTCCCTCCGTCCCCTCCCTTTTTGGTTGTTGTTGTTTTGATCAGGGTCTCCCTATAACCCCATCTGGCCTGAACTTGCTATATAGACCAAGCTGACCAGGCTGGCCTTGATCTCACAGAGATCAAGTGCACCACCACTTCTGGCCTTGACTACTTTTTTTATTATTATAACCTTAAGTTTGAAACATTCAGATATTCATTCCAAAAAAAGGAATTAACATTTATTTATTTTTTAATTTTATTTAGTTTTATGTGTATGAATGTACTGTCTGCACGTAGGTTTTTGCACCCATATTGTGCAGTGCCGCGGAGGTCAGAAGAGGGTGACGGACTCCCCTGGAACTGGAGTTAAAGATGGTTCTTAGCTGCCATGTGGGTGCTGGGACTGGAACCAGGTCCTCTGCAAGAGCAGTCGGTGCTCTTAACCGCTAGGCCATCTTTCCAGCCCAGGAATTAACATTTAAAATCAATTGTAACTGTTAGCTCAGTACACATACACATATAAAATTGAGAGGTGGAGGCAGGAGGATTGCCATGAGTTCAAGGACAATATGGGTTATAGCAAGTTTCTGGTTGGCCTAGCCAACATGGTGAGGCCTGTATTTCAAAAACAAATATTTAAAACATGCATGTATTTGCATGTGCGTTCAGGTTGTAGTATTTTGTAATGTTACTTTATGTTAGGTGATTTTCATCTAAGGCTGGAAGGTAGATGGTACTACAATATTTATTTATTTGTAATATTGAGGATTGAAACTAGGGCCTCATCATGCTCAGTGAGCACTCTATTGCTAAACTAAATCCACTGCATTTTTAGCCATGGTACTAACTGCTGATCTCCAGGTCGTAGAGGACCCTCATAGAGTTTCCCTTGCTGAAATAGTTTATTGAATATAATTGTAGAGCATGGTATTACTTTTGAGCAATAATGACACATAAATAACAGATTGATTCCTGAAAGAAAAGTATAACTACTATGTATAATACTTTGTTACAACTAGCTTCTCAATTATATATTAGTAGTCATTGTTTTGCATGTGAAGCATTAACCTCAAACTTAGTTGAAGTGTGTTTTTGCTTTGCAAATGTATGAAGTATGTGTATTTTGGTATAAGAGGCTCTTCAATTAAAAAAAAAAAATACACTGAAAGTAAAGCAGACTTCTATATTTTATCAGGTGCCAGAGGTTCAGAGCAGCGTCTTCTTTAAGTTCTAAGCATAGGAGGCTGGGTAGCTGAAGTACACCAAGGCAGTCACACTAGGACATGCACCCTCTGACCAAGAAACACAAATTACCATTTCCACATTTGTGAGAGTGGAATCAGATATTATAGCTACTTATATTTCCATTACTAGTCTAAGCTGTAGAATGCTCAGGCTGAATATGTTGTTCCTACCTTAATAGTGACTACTTGTTAGGCAGACATTTTAGGCTTTGACTAACAAAGGGGGTGGGCATGTATAGAGAAATGAAAAAGGGGGTGGGCATGTATAGAGAAATGAGAAAAGGGGTGGGCATGTATAGAAAAATGAAAAAGGGGGTGGGCATGTATAGAGAAGTGGGATATAACTTGTTCTAGAGAAGGGAAAAAAGCATCTGCTGATAGAAGTGTTTTATCTTTTTGTTCAGTGAGAGACCTAATGCTCAGAAAGTTCTGAAACTCTTATACAAGGGTATAAAATGATAATCTTCCTATAAGAACAAAATGAGACCCATCAGTCAAGAAAAACTAGAATTGTTCTCACTCTGGGCAATAGCACTTTTTTCATGACTATGTCACCTAGATGGTAGGTTGCTTCTGGATGATATCTACTAATGCATTGGAGGTATTTTATTTCCTAATGTTCTGTTTCAATAAATTACTTTTCTTAGTTTTTGTTTTCTGAGAGAGGGTCTATGTAGCTCAAGTTGGCCTAGAACTCAGGATCCTCTTACCTTAGCCTCTGGATTAGTACAAGTACAGGTGCTTTTCTCACTTTGAGTGCAGAATTTGAAACTCTTTAGTTGTAAAGTTTATTTATGACAGGGTCTTTTTATAGCTTATTCGAAATAATCTAGAGTTTTATACATAAAAAGTAAACAAACTTAAATGAAGAGTTTCCTTAGATGACTTTATTATTCAGTATATAAAGCTAAACAGTTTTAGTCAGGAGACTGAAGTAGGAGGATTGCCAAGAGTTCCAGGCCAACATAGGTACATAGTTTTTCAGCCCAGCCTATGCTACACTGTGAGGACCCTATCTGAAAAGGACTCAGAGGCTGAGAGAGAAGAGGATTTGTTTGAGTTGTATAACAATACCTTGTCCAAAAGGAAGAAAGGAAGGGAGGGAGGGATGGAGGGAGGGAGGGAGGGAGGGAGGGAGGGAAGGAGGGAGGGAGGGAGGGAGGGGAGAGAGAGAGGAGGAAAAAAGTTAAGAAATTTACAGCATGACATGTAAAGTAGTTTGATAGGTAATAGAGGTGAACACCACATAGCCTTACTAGATTTTTTTTTTTTGGTCTTTTCGAGACAGGGTCCCCCTGTAGCCCCAGCTGTCCTGGAACTCACAGATATCCGCCTGCCTCTGCCTCCCAAGTGCTGGGATTAAAGGTGTGCGTCACCACACTGGGCTCATTACTAGATTTTATGGGAAGAAAAAAGTGATAAAATATTTTTAAACAAGTCAAATAATCAAACAGCCTCAACAAGTACCTCAACATAGCTTTGTTCTTCGGCCCATTTTTGAGCTACTTTTAATTCATTAAAACAGATCTTTACTGTCTAATAGGAAAATTATATCAGCCTTGTATTATTTTTACTTTAGTTTTTTTGCTTTCCAAAATATGTTTGAACATGTTGAAAAGTAGTTTATCTTATAGTTCTGAGGAATTGATGTTAAATACTTCATTCAGGACATGGTCTTATTTAAATCAGTGCCCAACAATGAATGACAAGGCAATAAAAATTCTTTACTGTGCTTACATTGAAAAAACATTAAAGAATTAGAATTTGACATGAATATAAAATAGAATTTGACATGCATACAAAATTGTGATTGCTTAAGACTATCAGTGAGAGTAATACTTGTCTAGTAATACTATAATAATTGTCTAGTATTGATTGCGATATGTAAGGAACTTCCCCTACTTTGTAGCAGTTTCTTTTTTTTTTTTTTGCCTTTTCGAGACAGGGTCTCCCTGTAACCCCAGCTGTCCTGGAACTCACTCTGTAGACCAGGCTGTCCTTGAACTCACAAAGATCCACCTGCCTCTGCCTCCCGAGTGCTAGGATTAAAGTACGCCACCACGCCCAGCTGCAGTTTCTAGTGGATCATCTAACAATTCATTTTGTTGCTTTTATGAATGTCAGATTAAACTTGAGTAGTCCAGGCCATTCCACAGTTCTCAATATATACAGAATATGTGAAATGCTGGATCTTTATAGTTTGTTTTCTGAGACGTTCAGGTGATATTGGAAATCACTCCTAAATTTATTTATTTATTTATTTATTTATTTATTTATTTATTTCTCTCTCTCTCTCTCTTTCTTTCTTTTCTTTCGTTTCTTTTCCTTTTTTTTTTTTAATGGGAGGAGAGGTTAAAATAATGTCTGAAAGCCAACTGTGGTGGTACATACCTTTAATTTCAGTACTCAGGCAGAGGCAGACAGATATCTGTGAGTTTGGGGTCAGCTTGGTCTACATAGTGAGTTCCAGGCCAGACAGATGAAGAGACTCTGTGTCCAAAAAACAAAATCTGAAAATTGTGCTTTTTCAAATACATCTTTTACTAATTATTTATAGTATGGTTTTATCTGGAATACATTTTGCTGTTGAAGGGTCTAGTGTTCATGTTCATTTTCTAGGGCTGCTATCACAAAATTTCATAAGCTTGGTGGTTAAAACAACAAATTTATTCTCTCACAGTTCAGGAGACCAGAAAGTCCAAAATCAAGGTGTGGCAGGCCACACTCTAGGGATCCTCCTCCTTGGCCTCTCCAGTGGTTGAGAAGTCAGGTGTGTGGCTTGTGGTTCTGTAACTTCAGTTTTTACGTCTGTCTTCACATGGGCTGCTCATGATGTGTCTCTGTGGCCTTTCCTCTCACAAGGGCAGAAATCTTACTGGATCAAGGGCCTGTTCTATGTCAACATGACTTCCTCTTAACTAGTGTCATGAGCTTAGTTTCAAATGAGGTCATATTGTGAGGTAGTAGGGCATATTTGTTACTTTCTTGTTGCTATAACCAAATACCTAACAAGTAGCAACTTGAAAGTGATTTGTTTTTACCTCAAGGTTTGAGAGGGTATGATACACCATGGTAGAAAAGGCCTGATCTCTGATGTAGCTGGGTCCTTGGCAGTGGGAGCATGAGGCTGCTTGCCTCATGGATCAGAAAGCAGAGAAAACTTAGGCCCAGATCTGGGGCTGGGTGGTAATGTCCCTCAGGAACCCATTTCCTGTAGTTAGGCTTCATCTCCTAAAGGTTCCATTATTTCTCCTCTCCCACATGACAACACCACCAACTGATGATCGTGTAAACACATGAACCTGTGTGAGACATTTCATATTCCAACCATAACATGGGGGTAGTACCCTAGCATCTTTTAGATCTAAGATAGACTTATTGAGATAGTCATTACTTCCATTAAAAAAAAAAGAATACTTGGGGGCTGAAGAGATGGCTCAGTGGTTAAGAGCACTGTCTGCTCTTGCAGAGGACCCCGGTTTGACTCCCAGCACCCACATGGTGGCTAAGAACCATCTTTAACTCCAGTTCTAGGGGAATCTGATACCCTATTTTGACCTCTGCAGCATTGCACGACACGGGAGCACCTACCTACATGCAGATAGTACACTCATACACATAAAAAGTAAAAATAATAAATAAATTTTAAAAAAGAATACTCTTTCCATACATATGGCAGAATGCATGAGCTCTGGCAGGGTGGGCAGCAAGGAAGGAGGAGTGCTTCTAAATTTGATTAAGAAATCTTGTATGGAATACATAACATTTTCTCAATAAAAAAAGGAATATTCTTTCCAAGGTTGATGAATGCCAATCACGCTAAAATTGACACTGTACCAGATTGGATATAGGAATCCTTTTGACACTGATCTCTGTGTCTGCTTTCATGCCCAGGCAAGATTTCTCAAAATGAAGCCTAAAATTTCTCCATGGGTATTTTGGAATCTCTGCATACTGTGTTTATAGAGTTATGGATAGACAGACAGATGAATGTGATAGTTATAAGGCTCCTTTCTGTTGACTCTGAAGAAATTGAATGTGTGGATTCTTCTTTTAATAATAAAAGTAATTGCTAAAAACTGAATCTTACAAAGCAGAAGTAGTCTTTAAAGGCAAATTGTTGTAGCACTCCCCTAGGCTACTATATGGTAGTTTATTAAGCAGTATAGTCTATGGTAAGCCCCGAGAGAGTGAAGAGTGCATGACACTCATGGCTTTTTTTTTTCTTTTCTTTTTTTTGTCTTTTCGAGACAGCGTCTCCCTGTAGCCCCAGCTGTCCTGGAACTTGCTCTGTATACCAGGCTGGCCTTGAACTCACTCCTGAGTGCTAGGATTAAAGGCGTGTGCCACCACGCCCGGCTACACTCATGGCTTTTTTGAGAATAGGCACAAGTTAAAGGTATTTTGGCATTTCACACCAGTTTTCAAAATTAAATACACATCTTATTTTCTTACCTATTAAAGGGGAATCGAAAATGTGCCTTTAAGTTAAGCTAAAGTCATAGCAGATGCTTGGTATATCTCTTCATATCCGCTTTCCTTTCTTTACATCACGACCAGTGCCTTAAAGTACAGACTCGGTCCAAGAAACTCACCAATTAGTTGGCTCTTATACCCTGAAGGCTAAGTACAAATCTCTGTTGGTGAAGCTGATCAAACGTGCAGATGACAAGTTATTTTGTGTTCATTCTACAGCAATGACAAATGCATTTACCTTCTTCCTGTGTCACATCCTTTATACTTCCAGGCAACAGGAAAGGATAAATTCACAGAGAGAAGAGATAGAAAGACAACGGAAAATGTTAGCAAAGCGGAAGCCTCCTGCCATGGGTCAGGCCCCTCCAGCAACCAATGAGCAGAAACAGAGGAAAAGCAAGACCAATGGAGCTGAAAATGAAACGTATGTTCTTTATGGATGTAAAATAAAGTACCACCCCCCCCCCAAGTACAAATGTCTTGTTGCATACTCCTAGAAACAACTCTAAATTACTAAGGTCCCTAGAGTTAAAGATTTCTTTTCAAGTCAAATTAGTAGATCTGTTCAAGTCACATTAAAGCTATATATCCAGGTGTAGTGTGGACCTTTAGTTCCAGCACTTGGGAGGCAGAGACAGGCAGATCTCTGTGAGTTCCAGGCCAGCTAGGGCTACATAGTGAGACCCTGTCTCAAAAAAATATATATATAATATAGTTGATTTTCTTCATTATACTTTTTTTTTTTTTTTTTTTTTTTTGGTCGTTTCAAGACTAAAAGCTCTTACAGAGGACCCGAGGTTCGACCGCCAGCACCAACATGGCGGTGAGAACCGTCTGAAACTATTCCTAAACTCCAATTCCGGAGAACTAACTCCAGTTTTTCCCATGGGAATCCAACACCCCTGTCTGACACACTCCGGTCATTTCACGACATGGGAGCACAAACGTGCATGCAGACAGTAACATTCATACACATACGAAATAAATAAAATTAATTAAAAAAAAAGTAAAATTTCATGTCCAAACATAGCACAGTTAGGCATGCTGACATGTGTCATTAATACCAGCACTCAGGAGGCAGAGGCAGGCAGATCTCTGTGAGATTAAGGCTAGCCTGATCTATGTAGGAAGTTCCAGGCCAGCTGAGGCAACAAGGAGACCCTGTCTCAAAAAGACCAAAAAATATGGGGCTGGAGAGATGGCCTAGCGGTTAAGAGCGCCAACCGCTCTTGCAGAGGACCTGGGTTCGATCCCCAGCACCCACATGGCGGCCGAGAGCCGTCTGAAGCTCCAATTCCAGGAGAACTCCAGTTCCAGGGGAATCCGACACCCTCTTCTGACCTCCGCGGCGTTGTACGTCACGGGTGCACAGACTTGCATGCAGACAATACATACACATACGGAAATAAAAAAAAATAAATAAATAAAGTATTAATATAATTTGCACCTTTTGTCTTTTAAATGTTTGCATATCAGTTTACAAAGCATAGCCTATAATCCATGTCAAGTAAACTTATAGCTTTGTTAAGAGTTCATGATGTATATATCCTTTATTCTAGTGAGAAAGATGCCTTAATGCCTATCTTTACCCCATGCATATCCAATGTCTTTAGACATTAGGAAATTTGTTTTAGACAGGGTCTCACTAGACTGGAACTGCTCTGTAAACCAAGCTGGCCTCCAAGTCACAGAGATCCACTTGCCTCTGCCCCACAAGTGCTGGGATTAATGGCCTGTTAGTAAGTTATATAATGCTTTTTTATTTTTGTCTTACAAAAAACATTTTATTTTTATAACTTTTTTTTTTTTTTTTTGGTCTTTTTGAGACAGGGTCTCCTTTTAGTCCCAGCTGGCCTGGAGCTGGCTGTGTAGAACAGGCTGGCCTTGAACTCATAGAGATCTGCCTGCCTCTGCCTCCTGGCTGGGATTAAAGGCGTGCTCCACCACGCTCAGCTTTTTTTTTATGTGTATGAATGTACTGTCTACATGTAGGTTTGTGCACCCGTGTCATGCAGTGCCTTGGAGGTCAGAAGAGGGTGTCAGATTCCCCTGGAACTGGAGTTAAAGACGGTTCTTAGCTGTCATGTGGGAATTGAACCCAAGAGCAGTCAGTGCTCTTAACTGCTAAGCCATCTCTCCAGCCCCTTTATAACTATTTTTTTAAAACTACAGTCTAAATATAAATAATGTCCTTTCAAAAGTTCAAGGATCAGATTTGAAAGATTCTCCAGACAAATTTCTGGAGAATTTCTAGTCATTATTTTTTCCATGAGTCTTGTGTTTATTTGCAAACGGGTCTTTCCTCTAGTATTATTTGACAGTTATTTAATACTAGTGCATAAAACCATTGGTTTAGGAGTGATAAAAGAAGACGTAGACTTTGTATGCTTACATATGCCACAGAGCAATAATTAGAATTTAATGTAGGCCAGTCTTGTGTCAGTGAGTGGCCATCTGGAGTCTTGTGTAAAATCTAAGCTGGAACGCTTTCAGTCCACTGTTTAATTAGTATCTGACTTGGCTCTTTCCTCTGACCAGAAGCCAAAACCAGGCCTCCTGGAGTGAGTAATGTTATCCCTTCCTGTTATTGAACCTGTTTAAGGCATGGAGAACCTTTAGTTTTGATTGTTTAATTTCTCTCTTCTTCACTGGAGTGAAGTAAAGTACTAGATAGAGGTGTCTGCAGCAATGGCACTATGCCAGCCCTAATGAACAGTCTGGTATTTTCTGTGGTTTAACCTAGAGGCTCTATTTTTCTACCCCTTTATGCTAGAATGGCTAGCTTTGTCCTCTTTGTCCTGTAATTTTGCATGTTTGTAAATAATGAGAATTAAACTTTTGAAGTAGATGAATATGAGGAAGGTAGAAATGCCATTTCTTTTTTCTTTTAAAAAATATTTTTTATTCTATGTATATGAGTGTATTGTCTACATATATGTAAGTGTACCCATGTTGTACAATGCCTATGGAGGTCAGAAGAAGGCATTGGATTCCCCTGGAATTCGTTGTTAACTGACAGGCTGGTGCTGGGAATCAAACCCAGGTCTTCTGCAAGAACAGCCAGTGCTCTTAACTTCAGAGCCATCTCTCCAACCCGTCCTTTTCTCTTTTAAAAAAAAAAAAAAAGATTTACTTACTTTATTTTTGTGTGTATGTATGAGCTCCTGCATGTATGTTTGCCTGCCTGGTGCCTGAGGAGGCCAGAAGAGGGCATTGGATCCCTAAAACTGGAATTACGGGTGGTTGTGAGCTGCATTATGTGGGTCCTGGGAACTGAGCCCAGGTCCAATTGAAGTGTTCTGCACCTCTGAACCATTGCTCCAGCTCTTTTTCATTCTTTAGATACAAGGATTAAGTGGAACTAGGAATGAGTGATTATCTGACAGGTCAGCCCTTTGAGAAGTAGCTTAAATAGTCTCTTCAGTGATCTTTGCATACTCTTATTGAATAGGTATTATGATTTACCAAACCTTAAGGAGACCTGGTAAAATTAACTAAGTGAGGAGCTCTGAATTTTTACTCTCTTTTTTCCTGTTACTATAGTATCAAGTCTTAGGAAGAGTCAAGATTATTGTGTCAGGGTCTCCCTATAGCCCCAGATGGCCTGGAACTCGCTCTGTAGACCAGGCTGGCCTTGAACTCACAGAGATCCGCCTGCCTCTGCCTACTGAGTGCTTGAATTAAAGGAGGGTGCCAGTACGCCTGGCTATGATTTTTTTTTTAATTATTTTTATTTTATGTGTAACTGCTGAACCATCTCTCCAGCACCAACCCTTAAGTGAGTTTTAGGCACATATTTTTTAAAAACTTTGTTTATTTAATGTGTATAAGTGTTATGCCCGCATATGTACCTGTGTAATGAAGTGCCCTCAGAGGCTAGAAGAAGGTATCAGATCCCCTGGAACTGGAGTTATAGACAGACCGTTGTTGGCTGCTGTATGTATACTAGTAACTGAACCCAAGTCCTCTGTAAGAGCAGCCAGTGCTCTTAATTGTTGTGCTATCTCTTCATCCCCAAACTTCTGAGTTTTGAGTCTAATTCATATCCCATCTGAAATCACAAGTTTCCTCTTAACCAGAGAACTTCAAAATAACATGGCTCTTAGTCCTATTAAATATGAGACTACATAAGCCCTGGTAGCTTGCTTGAGTAATTCTCTTCAATGAATACATTTATGATTTCAGGTAATTTACTCAAATTGTTACTATTGTTTTCCAGGTTAACCTTAGCAGAATATCATGAACAAGAAGAAATCTTCAAACTCAGATTAGGTCATCTTAAGAAAGTAAGTATAATGGGAAAATCTTCCTGGAGAAATGTGAGTCCTACTTCACATTGTGTATAGAAGTAATTTGGCCATACTTACCCGGCAGGGGAGATACCATGATCAAGAAGGTGGTTTTCCCAGGGCGAGGCTCATCCATTGCACTTAGGATGTGCTGACCCCTGCGATTTCCCCAGATGCAGGAAACTTGATTGCATAATTTGTGGTAGTGGGGGACTGCATTCACACTCTCCCCTGTTATTAAACAAAAAGAAAAAAGAACTAATTTGGTCCTCTCCCAGAGCAGCCAGTGCTCTTGACCACTGAGCCATTTCTCCAGCCCCTTATTTTGAGACAAAGTCTTGCTACATAGCCTAACTGGCTTGTAACCCAAGATCCTCCTGCCTCAGCCTTCTGAATACACTATATCGTGTGTGTGTGTGTGTGTGTGTGTGTGTGTGTGTGTCTGTCTGTCTGTCTGTCTGTCTGTGCCGATGTTAGAGATTTAATCTTAGGCTTTGAGCATGATAGGTAAGTGCTTTACCCCTGAGCTACGTCCTCAGCCCCAAGATAATGTAGATGTAGCATTTAGCTCTTGTAAATTCAGTAGCCTGGAGAGATGATTCAGTGGGTAAGAGTGCTTGTTGCCCTCCCAGAAGACCTACCCACATTGGCTTCTCCCAACAGCCTATAACTCTAACTCCAGGTAATCCAGGACCCTCTTCTGCCTTCTTCAGGCACCTGCACACATGTGACAGACACACATACACATAAATAAAAAATAAAACCAATCTTAGGGAGAAAAGTCAGCCTATCCATTATTAGTAGATGCTATTTATGGTGATAGTAGTCAATAAGCATTTAATAAATGGTTCCTGATGTTGGCTTTTTATTTCACATACTGTTTTTCATGTATCTCACCACCACCACTTAATTCTTAGATATTAAATTATGTAATTTAACGCATCAAGTATAGTCCATACCAAGAGAAGAGGACTAGGTGAAAAACTTGAATTTTGTGAAAAGTCTTTACCGGGCTGTATGTATGTGCAGCAAATAGTCCTGGAGATGTACTTACCAGAGGTTAGAGTGGGTGACGGGGTAGCTGATTTACTAATTTTTTTTTTTCAATGTAAAACATCTTATTAGCTTTTTACAGGAAAAATAACTATCATTTTTTAAATAAGGTAAAGTTTGCTGAATTCTGAGCTTATTTTTCCTTTTCAGGAGGAAGCAGAGATCCAGGCCGAGCTGGAAAGGCTAGAAAGGGTTAGAAATCTACATATCAGGGAACTAAAAAGGATACATAATGAAGATAATTCACAGTAAGCAACTGGGGTATACTGGGCTAGAGATAGCCGAGTACTTTCTGACATGGATGATCTAGAATAATGCTTTCACTTACTAATATAAGTTTAACAAGTACTCTAGACTATTTTAGTTCTTTTGTAGGATACAATATAATTTCATAAACAAAATTATGATCTTTGGATTAAATGTTATAAGTATGTTCATTTTATGTATTAATTATATATGTGTTCATATAGCATTTTTACATGGATTGAAGTCACTGAAACAATACAGATTTGTAACTATAAGGGCGGATCATGCTGTCTATTTAGATCTGTCTATGGAGTCTTGAGAAAGAGAAGCATGGGCCACAGTGTATCTTAAGATGAGATCACACCTGGTTTCTGAGTGACACTTTAAGTAAGACTCTAAAATTCACCACATTCACTATTAATTCACACCTACCTTTGTTTATAAGTCATTTAAAGGACTAAAATTGGAAAGGGCAGGTCGCAAATGGAAAATGGCTTTTATCACTTACTTTTTGTTCTTTCCTCTTGTAGTTTAGAGTCTATAACTTTTTTCATGTAGCTTACAGACTGAGCCATGGACCTTTATTCTGCCAAATAGCAGGTACCAGTGGTTGCCATTCACTGCAAACTCCATATATCAGGCAGGAGACTAAATACCCTTATGATTTCAAACTTAATCCTTATGATAACCCCATCATCTTTAGTGTATCACATCATGAAATAAGCTTACTTAAAGAAATGAAGTTAATCTGATTAGGAGCCCATAACTAATTTGACAAAATGAAGAGTCCAGTTTAGACCTATCTAATTTAAACCTCTGTGCAGTGGTATTGTGTCTTTGGTAGGTGTGTTGCTGTTTTCAGAATTAAAGGAGTTTCAGGATTAATAAAGTTTTTGGTCTTTTTTTTTTTTTTTTTTTTTAAAGTACTGGTCATTGAAATAAGGCCTCATGCATTTTACCACGAAGCTATATACCTAGCTATCTTTCTACTTTGATTTTGGGATAGGGTCTCACTATGTATCCCTGGCTGGCTTTGAGCTTACCAGTTTCTGCCTCCATCACCTCAGTGCTGGCATTATAGGCATGCACCACAGATAGACTCTTATTTGAAGAATACACTTGTATCCTTCACTTAGACTTATTATAGATTTATTGAAAGAGAAATATGAGTTGGGTTTACTGGCACAGGCCCTGTATTCTGAGTATTTTGAAGGCTGTGATAGGGGTATAATGAGTGTGTGGCCATCATGTCCTACATAATGAGGCCCTGTCCCAAAAACAGCTGGGCCTGTCAAAAAAAAAACCCAGTTTACAAAAAAGAAACCCACAGAGAAAGAAAGAGAAAGAGATGAATTTACCTTGAACACATGACATACTTTATAATCTATTTTTAAGGCAATAGAACTTTATATAGTTTTGAAATGATGAGAGCATGTGGCTCTTGAATGATTTGGAGTAGAACACTTGGAAGCCCCTGCTTTGGCCTTATTTGTTCCCCCTTCTCTATAGCAGGGCAGCACAAGGAATTCAAGAAAGGCCACAGGGTTAGTTCTGGCTCCAGAGAGTAGAGCCTGCATCCCTAGCTCTGTTACTGTTTATTATACTGCTTCTTTGAGCTATTAACTTTGTACTTAGAGTTAACTGTGTTATCAATTGTCAGACTATTAGCAGTAGCTGTAATCAAGCCTTTATTGTTTGAGATATTCTAGGAAATTTAGAAGTATGGAAAACTATAGTCCTTAACCTCTGGATGTCATGTTTTTCCATAGATTTAAAGATCATCCAACGCTAAATGACAGATACCTGTTGTTACATCTTTTGGGTAGAGGAGGTTTCAGTGAAGTTTACAAGGTAAGTAGAAGTAACTGGGTACAAAGACTCACCAATTCGAAGGAAAAATTTCATACTAATAACTGTGAGTTGGTATCTGTAGGTTTAAATTCAAAACCTTTAAGAACTTATCTTTAGGAAAATTTACTTCTATTTTAGTTCCTTTTCTGTTGCTGTGATAAAACACTGTGACCAAGGGAACTTCTAGAAGGAAGAGTTTATTTGGCTTATGATTCCAGAGGGTTAGAGTCGATAATGGCAGGGGAGGCGTGGCAAAGGTTGGTAGAGCAGAAAGCTGAGTAATGAAATCTTCAGGCAGGCATGGGAATCAGAGATAACCTGGAAATCTGGCAAGGCTGAAGAACTCTCAAAGCCTCCCTCTGGTGACCTGCTTCCTCTGACATGGCCATGCTTCCTAAAAATTCCATGACCCTCCCCAAACAATGGGGGCCCAAGTGTCCAAATAATTGGAGCCTATGGGGGACGTTCTCATTTGAACCACTATAGTTTCCACCAGAACTTCCAGTAAATTTACACAACCAAGAAAGACATACTATTTTACTGCCTTATTTTTTTGGAAGGGATGGGATAGGCTTAAGACAGCATCTCACTCTCTACCCAGTCATGTACCCTAAAACTCACTATAGTCCTCAGCTTCTGCCTCCTGAGTGTTGGTATTATAAGCATAAGCCACCTTGCCTGCTTTTCACTGTTTGGTATCTTTAAATATTTTATTTATTGACCAAAAAATAAAAATAAAAAAGTAAAATAAAAAGCCTGGCTGTGTGGTGGCGAGTGCCTGTAATCCCAGTGCTCAGGAGACAGAGGCAGGCGGATCACTGTGAGTTCAAGGCCAGCCTGGTCTACAGAGTGAACTCTAGGCCAGCTGGGATGAAAGGGAAACCCTGTCTCAAAAAGACCAAAAAAAAATTTATTTATTTTTATTTTATGTGTATGAGTGTATTACCTATAGGTATGTAAGTGCACCCCATGTAATGCAATGCCCACAGAGGTCAGAAGCAGGCATCAGGTCCCTTGGACTAGAGTTATGGATGGCTGTTAGCTGGCATGTAGGTGCTAGGAGTCAAACCTGGATCATCTTCAAGAGTCATTGCTCTTAACTGCTGAGCCATCTCTCCAGCCCCCTTTTTACTGTTTTTAAGCTTGAAAAATTAGTAATAGATAAAATAATAAGAAACAGTACTAAATGTGAATTATGTTGATTTTTATTCTGGTTCTATATACTTTCTGGCTTGTTCACATTTGTTTGAACTGAGTATGTGTTATCTTCTTAAAAATTTTTTAAGCAAATTTCATGTCAAAATTATATCTTTAAAAACAGGTGTTTTTTTTTTTAATTTTTTTTATTTTATTCATTTCTGTATGTGTATGAATGTACTGTCTGAACCGCATCCCGTGTCGTGCAATGCCGCGGAGGTCAGAAGAGGGTCTCGGATTCCCCTGGAACTGGAGTTCTCCTGGAACTGGAGCCTCAGACAGTTCTCAGCCGCCATGTGGGTGCTGGGGATCAAACCCGGGTCCTCTGCAAGAGCGGTCGGCGCTCTTAACCGCTAGGCCATCTCTCCAGCCCCACAGGTGTTTTATTTTGAGACAGGGTCTATCTGCAGCTCTGACTAGTGACAAGCATTTTTATCACAGAGTCCAGAATCCTGGCTGGGTTTCTGCTTTAGTGAAATCTCATCCAACATGGAGCAGCACCACATTTGTAAAAGTGTCTTCACTTAGTTCTTGTGCAGGGCCAGTGGAATAAAGACTTCTGTGCATAATAGAGACTTGGTGATTTTTCACCAAGTAAGGGAGTAGACTAGTTTCAGATATAGCTACAGATCCACTTCTTCCCCAGCAGTTTCTCTACATATTTCTGAGACCTGGTTATAGAATGTAGAACTGGGTTATTATGTGGTTTTCATTGCATAGCTGTGAAAATCCCGTTTTCTAAAATATAGAGAGTTATTAATTGGCCTTTACTGTTATGATTTGTGTTTATTTGTGATTTTATATCTGAGAAATCTGAGTAAAATAAATACTTTTGTTTCATAACATAAAAGCTAGCACTTCTGTATTCCTTCCTTCTTCTGCAATGCTAGAAATCAAGCCCAGAGCCTGTGTGCACGCTGGACAAGCACTTCACCATTGGCTGTAGCCCCAGGCTGTTTTCCCTTTTTTATTTTAAATATTTATTAAAGATTTTTTGGCTAGGTATGGTAGTTCATGCTAGCACTTGGGAGGCACAGGCAGGCATATCTCTGATAATTAAAAGTCAAGTATTTATTTTTATCATTTATATGTACAAATGTGTGTCTTGTGTGGGTATGCCATGTGAGTAGATGTCCATGGAGGCCAGACGAAAGCATCAGATGATATCCTGAAGCTGGAGTTACTGGTGGTTGGTTGTAAGGCCCTAATGCCCTCATGTGGGTACTAGGAAGGAAACCCTTGTTAATTTTTTATATTTACTCATTCATTAGGCTTTTTTTGGAGCCTAGTTTAACCTTGAACTTGTAGTCTTCCTATCTTGGCATCCTAAGTGTTAAGATTACAGGTGTGTTCCGCTTAAATCTTAAGTTTTTATTGTGATACAATGTAAATATAAGATTTGCTTTCTTAAATTGTTTTTGTTTTTGAGACAGAGTCTCATAGTGTAGCTCAGCCTGGCCCTGAATGTACTAGATAACTCAGGCTGGCCTTGAGTTTGAGTAGTCCTTTTGCCTGAGACTTAAAGTTTCACTTCTACACCTGACTGCTTTAGTCATCTCATTTTTGTTTTTTGTTTTGTTTGGGTTTTTTCGTTTGTTTTTTTGGTTTTTAATGTTTTATTCGTTTATTTTTTATTTTTATGTATGAGTGTTTTACCTGTTTGTTTGTAGTGTACTTGTGGAATGCCTGCAGAGGCCAGAAGAGGGTGTTGGATCCCCTGGAACTGGCATTACGGTTGTTTCTGAGCCACCACCTGGGACCCAGGTCCTCTGTAAGAGCAGCCAGGGCCATCTCTCTGAGCCATCTCTCCAGACCCCGATTTAATCATTTGAAAGTGTGCACTTCAGTGGCATTAAGTACACTCACACTGTTGTGCACCTGTCATCACTGTCAATTCTGTGACTGCCATGTGACTTTTTAGTGCAATACTGATTTGGTTTTNTGTTTTCCTTTTTTATTTTAAATATGGATTAAAGATTTTTTGGCTAGGTATGGTGGTTCCATGGCTAGCACTTTGGAGGCACGGCAGGCAGAATCTCTGATATTGAAAGGTCAAGTATTTATTTTATTTAATCAGTTATATGTACAAATTTGTGTCTTGTGTGGGTAGTGCCAGTGAGTAGATGTCCAGGGAGGCCAGACGAAAGCATCAGATGATATCCGGAGATGGAGTTACTGGTGGTTGGTTGTAAGGCCCTAATGCCCTCATGAGATTGGTACTATGAAGAAACCCGTGTTAATTTATTTATTTTAATCCTTCATTAGTAGGCTATTTTTTTTTGGAGCCGATTTAACCTTGACGTGTAGTCTTCCTAGCTGGCATACCTAAGGTTAAGGATTACAGGTGTGTTCCCTTAAATCTTAGTTTTAACTTGTGATACAATGAAATATAGATTGCTTCTCTTAAAGTGTTTTTGTTTTTGAGACAGAGTCTAATAGCTGAGGCTCAGCCATGGCCCGGAATGTCTGTATAACTCAGGCTGGCCTTGAGTTTGAGTAGTCCTTTTGCCTGAGACTTAAAGTTTCACTTCTACACCTGACGGCTTTATCATCTCATTTTTGTGTTTTTTTTGTTTTGTTTTTGGGGTTTTTTCGTTTGTTTTTTTTGTTGGTTTTTTATGTTTTATTCTTTAGTTTTATTTTTAGGTTGATGTTTTTAACCTGTTTTTTTAGTGTAAATTGTGAATGCATGCAGAGAGCCAGAAGAGGGTGTTGGATATCCCCCTGGAGCTGGAGCTAAAGAAGGTTCTAAGCCACCATGTGAATACTGGAAATCAAACCCAGAGCCTCTGTAAGAGCAGCCAGGGCCATCTCTCTGAGCCATCTCTCCACCCAGTTTAATCATTTGAAAGTGTGGGCACTTCATGGCAGTAAGTAAACGCACACTGGTGTGCACACTGTCATACAACTGTCAATTCTTGACGGCCATGTGAAATTTTAGGTGCAATAAACTGATGTGGTGTTTTTTTTTTTTTTTTTTTTTTTTGTTTTGTTTTTTTTAATTTTATATTTATTTCTGTATGGTGTATGAATGTACCTGCCTGCATGCAGTCTTGTGCACCCTTGTCGTGCATGCCGCGGAGTCAGAAGAGGGTCTCAGATTCCCCTGGAGCTGGAAGTGTCTCCTGGAATTGGAGTTTTCGACGGTTCTTGGCCGCCATGGGGGTGCTGGGAGTGAACCCCGGGTCCTCTGGAAGAGGCGGTCCGGTCTCTTAACCGCAGGGGGCCATCTCTCCAGCCCCGGGTTTTTTTTTTTTTTTAATAAATATTTTTAAAGCTGGGTGTTTTGGTGCACACTTTAATCCCATCACTTGAGATGCAGAGGCATGCAATCTTTTGTGATTTCAAGGCCAGCGTTGTCTACAGAGTGAGTTCCAGACAGCTGGGGCTACGGGAGACCCTGTCGCGAAAAAGACCAAAAATAAAATAAAAGTAAATAATCACTTTGTGGCCGGGCAGGTGTGGATGCACGCCTTTAAAGCCCAACAGCAACTCAGAGGTGAAGGAAGGCAGATCTCTGTGAGTTCAAGGCCGCTGGTCTACAGAGTGAGTTCCAGGACAGCTGGGCTACAGGGAGCCTGGCTTGAAAGACAAAAGAAAAAAAAAAAAAAAAAAAAAAATCTGTGCTCCTAATCTGAACTGGCTGACCTATGGTCAACTTGTGTTTGCACACAGCCTTATTGAGCGTTGTTGCAGTTGTGAGCTAGCTATCTTTCTTTTCCTGCCCAGGAATTACACCAGGGTGTGATTAATTCTTTGAAAGTTTTATATGGCTGACTTAATAAAATCACTTAGGTAGGAATCATTTGGAAAGAATATTTGTCTTTTTAATAATTAATTTTTTTTTAATTTTTTTTTCTTTATATTTCTCTGTAGGTGTATCAATGTACGGTCTGCATGAGATCGTAAGCACCCGTGTCGTGCATGCAGGCGGAGGTCAGAAGGTCTTGGATTCCCCTGGAGCTGAGGTTCTCCTGGAACACTTGGAGTTTCGGATGGCTTCTCGGCCGCCCCCACCAGGTGGGTGCTGGGGATCGAACCCGGGTCCTCTGTAGAGCGGTTTTCGCTCCCTACTGCTAGGCCATCTCTCCAAGCCCTTAATTAATTTATTTTTTTAAATGTGTATAGGTTACTGTCCTGCATGTAGGTTGGGGAACTGTGGTGTTTTGTGCAATGTTTGTGGAGTCAGAAGAGGGCGTCGGATTCCCCTGGAACTGGAGTTAAAGACGGCTCCTTAGCTGCCACGTGGGTGCTGGAATGAATAACCTGGGTCTCTGCAAGAGCAGGTTTAGTGCTCTTAACACGAGGCCTCGCCACCAGCCCTTTTTTTTCTTTTAAATCAAACATTTAAAGCAGCGGCTCAATGCCACAAAGTACACAGCAGTGCCTTAATGTGATGTCTGTTACTAGGATTGATGGCCTCCTTCCAGTCCTGTGTATGTGGTGGTGTGTTGGGGGGGGTCCAACCTCTCCTTTTTTTTTTTTTTTTTTTTTTTGTATTAATTTTATTTATGTCTGTATGGTGTACGAATGTACTGTCTTGCATGCAAGTCTGTGACCGTGCCGTGCAAGCCGCGGAGGTAGAAGTGGGCGTCGGATTCCCCTGGAGCTGAGTTCTCCTGGAACTGGAGTTCTGGAATTGGTGTTACAGACTGTTTGCTCTCAGCCGCCATGTGGGTGCTGGGGATCGAACCCTGGTCTTCTGCAAGAGCGGTCGGCGCTCTTAACCGCTAGGCCATCTCTCCAGCCCCAACCTCTCCTTTTATACAACACTGTCTTTGTGTTTCTTCTTAATGACCTTTTCATTATTTTTCTACCTTCTTTTGTCAACTTTGATAAGTTGTTTTTGTTTTGAAATAATGTCTGAAATAATATCTTGTTCTATAGTCCTGGGTAGCCTGGAAGTTGCTAACCTCCTGCCTCTAGTCAGCAAATTCTGGGATAGGCATGTACCACTTTTTTGTTTGTTTGTTTGTTTTTTGAGACAGAGTCTCCCTGTAGCCCCAGCTGGCCTGGAACTCACTATGTAGACCAGACTGGCCTTGAACTCAGAGAGACCCACCTGCCTCTGCCTCTGGAGTGCTGGGATTAGAGGCATGTGCCACCATGCCTGGCTTAGTCCTTCTCCTTTTAAAGAAAGATTTCTTTGTTTGTTGTGTGTCTGTACAAGTTTATGTGTACCACTTTTGTGCATGTGTCTAAGGAGGTCAGAGGGTGTTAGGTCCTCTGGAACTGGAGTGATAGGTAGTTGTGAGCCATCTGATGTGGACATTGGGAACCAAACCTGGGTTCTCTGTAAGAGCAGTGAGTGCTTTTTTTTTTTTTTTTTTTTTAAATGCGTACGAATGTACTGTCTGCATTTAGTTTTGTGCACTGGTGCCGTGCAGTGCCTCGGAGGTCAGAAGAGGGCATCGGATTCCCCTGGAACTGGAGTTCTGGAATTGGAGTTACGGACGGTTCTTAGCCTCCATGTGGGTGCTGAGGATTGAACCCGTGTCCTCTGCAAGAGCAGTCGGCGCTCTTAACCGCTAGGCCATCTCTCTAGCCACAGAGCAGTGAGTGCTTTTAACTACTGAGCCATCTCTGCAGCTTCTCCAAAACCCTTCTTAAATCACTGTGAATGTCTGGAATTCAGGAGTAAGGTGTGGAAGTTGTAGAGAATGACATCACTCATGCTACTAATGGGCTCACAGATTAGGTGCTGTTTAACCCAATTAAATGTCCCAGAATGGTTTTTAGAGTAAAGGTGTGGTGGTATATGCTTCTGAAGTGTACACTAGAAGATTCGTGTGGAGCAGTGACCACCTGCTTCTGGCTAGTAGGTTGTATACCCATGGCTTTTTATATTTATGCATTTGTGGAAAACGGGCCAGAGTGGTAAGCTTTTAATTTGAATTTTTTTAAGTTATAAATTGGGGCTGGAGAGATGGCTTAGCCATTAAGAGCTCTGGCTGGTCTTGCAGCAGACCTAGGTTCAAATCCCAGCACCTTGATGCCAGCTAACAGCTGTCCATAACTCCAGTACCAGGGGAACCAAGGCCTCTTCTGTCCCTCCAAGGCACTGCACTACACAGGTGCACTTACATACATGTAGACAACGTACTCATACATGTAAGATAAAAATAAAATTAAAAATAATAAAATGTTACAAATTGAGGCTGGAGAGATGGCTCAGTGGTTAAGAGTACTGGCCACTCTGCAGAGGACCCAGGTTCAGTTCTCAGGACCACACATGGCAGCTATCAACTGCCTGTAACTCCAGTTTCATAATATCCCACATCCTCTTCTGGCCTCCAAGGGCACCAGGCATGCATGTCGTACACTTATACACATATAGCCAAATCAACTATATACAGGAAATGAAAAATAAGAGTTCAAAAAGGAAAGAGTAAGAGAGCCTTTTTGTTCTAAATAAATAAAATAAATAAATAAATATATGAATAGAATAGCTAAGAATTCATGCTAAAGAAGTTCCTCAATAAATATACATTGAGGGCTGGAGAGAGGGCCTAGCGGTTAAGAGCGCCGACTGCTCTTGCATAGGACCCGGGTTTGATCCCCAGCACCCACAAGGCAGGCAAGAGCTGTCTTTAACTCCAGTTTCTGGGAAATCCGACACCCTCTTCTGACCCCCTGGGGCATTGCACGACATGGGTGCGCAAACCTACATGCAGACAGTACATTCATACACATACAAAAAAAAAAAAACATAACTCTAGGGACTGGAGAGTTGGCCTAGTGGTTAAGAGCACTGACCGAGGGCTGGAGAGATGGCCTAGCGGTTAGGAGCACTGACTGCTTTTACAGAGGACCCGGGTTCGATCCCCAGCACCCACATGGTGGCTGAACTAGAGTTCTCCAGTTCCAGGAGAACTCTAGTTCCAGGGGAGTCCAACACCCTCTTCTGACCTCCGTTGCATTGCACAACACGGGTGCACAAACCTCATGCAGACAGTACATTCATACACATATAAAAAAATAAATAAAAAATTAAAAAAAAAAAAAAGAGCACTGACCACTCTTGCAGAGGACCCGGGTTTGATCCCCAGTACTCACATGGTGGCTGAGAACTGTCTTTAACTCCAGTTCCAGAGGAATCTGACACCCTCTTCTGACCTCCTAGGCATTGCACAACACAGGTGCACAAACCTATATGCAGACAGTACACATACAAAATAAATAAAATTTTTTAAAAATCATATATTTTTTAAAAAATCTAAAAAAAAAACCTCATATTTATTCAGCATATAGAGTTGGTACTAAATTCAAGCCTGGGTTTTTTGTTTTGTTTCTGTTTTCAGTAAATAATAACAACAAATTATAGGGAACTTTGTAAACACCCATACCAAGGACTTCTATCCTGAGGGATTATTTTCTGTAGGAAGCTGGCAATGCGTGTCCTTTCTTTTTTTTTTTTTTTTTTTTAAATTTGATTTATTTCTGTATGTGTATGAATGTACTGTCTGCATGCAGGTCTGTGCACCCGTGTCGTGCAATGCCGCGGAGGTCAGAAGAGGGTGTCAGATTCCCCTGGAACTGGAGTCCTCCTGGAACTGGAGTTTCAGACGGTTCTTGGCCGCCATGTGGGTGCTGGGGATCGAACCTGGGTCCTCTGTAAGAGCGGTCGGCGCTCTTAACTGCTAGGCCATCTCTCCAGCCCTGTGTGTCCTTTCAAAAGCAGGGAAACCTTGTTGAATCATGTGACTCCCTGGGGCCAGCTGAGGGGCAAGAGACAACCTAATGGAGAAAGGTCCTTGATGAGGGGTGTGGTGTCCAGAGCAAGTATTGCTGAGAAGAAGCTGTGAAGGCATGGCTTGGCTTTCTGCTTGTGGTGTTTGCTTGACTTTGTCTTCTAAACCCCATGGTGCCAGTATGTCTGGAGACTTCTAAATTATCTAATCACAAGTTTCAAGAAGACGGTTGCAACACTGGAGCAAGTATGTGATATGCTGTTTATTGCTGCTGTTTTTATTTAATAATGGATTTTGGACTCTGTGTTGCTCTGTTAAGAAGAAGCTTCAAATCATTTCCCGGTAATTCTTGTTATCGTTTATATAGAATGTAATTTATTCCTTTTCTTTATAGGCATTTGATCTAACAGAGCAAAGATATGTAGCTGTGAAAATTCACCAGTTAAATAAAAACTGGAGAGATGAGAAAAAGGAGAATTACCACAAGTAAGTGATGCTAGTGTCTAATTTTTCCAAAATTATTAACAATAGCTATGGCTTGTATATTATGCTGAGAGCTTTAGGTGAATTATTGTTAGTTTTGTATTTAATCCTTCTAACTGTCCCAGAAAAGTCAATATGCTCTGTATTTTACCACTAGAAGACTGTTATTTATAGAGCTCAAAACCATTTAGAAGCTAAGTTAGTATTTAAATATAGGCTTCACTCAGTCCAAAGCCCAAGCTCTTAACTCCCCTTCCTTCATTTCTAAAGATAGCTACAATAAGTTAGTAAAGCATCAGAAACTATTGTTTGTCTGTAGAAACCAAGTGAAAAATCTCCCTTAATGATCTGGGAAGGAGATAGTTAGTGGGGCTGGGAGATAGAATTCTAGTGTGTCTTAGTGGTGCATTCTTGACTTATTAAGCCCCTGGATACTGTGCTCTTTCTTGCCCTGGCAAAGTTTGCCCATCTTAAAATTCTGCATTTTTAGTTCCCACTTCCTGCCCTTAAAGTTGCAGTCCTTCTCTGTCCTCGGGATGAGGGTGGTTTCTTTAGAATGGATAGCTATTACATATGCAGCTGTGGATTTCTTTGTTCCAGTAATGTCATTTTTTTGTCCATATTCCCCTGTGCTTCCCAACACTAGAGTTCATGGCTCATTTGCTTTCGAAGCTTCAGACTTAATTTGCTGTTAGGTTCCCTACTGGGCTGTTTTCTTTCCTTGTGGTAGGTGCAAGCATTGACTAAGACAGGACATGTCCCTAAACAGAGAAAAGTCCCTTTTGATAGCACAACAAATGTGTCTGGCTATGGAGGTAGGCTTGTGTTTATTTTACTTTATAAGCAATTCTTAGGAGGAGGAAAAAAATAGCAGGCATTGAAGTAGCCTTTACCTTCTAAATCTTAAGAAGAAATCAGTTATTTCATTAACAACCAGTTCTTCGGACCTGGACCAAGACAACTCCTACTTTATACCTATTGTTCATCACGGCCTGGAAAACTGTTGTACACAGATTGGCTGTGGCACTCAGCACTGGATAAGAGAAGGTTCCTACAGCACTGAGAGAAGCATGGTTTGGGCAGAGATAGGACAAGGGTTGATCTGTGCCTTACAAATGACTCCCTATGTATGTATCTCATGTGACAAACAGCTGCAGTCCAGATGCTCCTGAGGAGCCAGATACATTGTTGTAAGTGCATTCCAGTTGCTTGACATAGGGGATGATTGGCATGCAGCAGTGAATGCCAGGAATACTTCAGAGAAGTAAACCACATGCTGTTGTGACCAGTATAAATAAAAATTGTCCCTGTTGTATTGAGACTTGTAAGAATGGTTAAAGTGTCAGACCAGGTTCCTTGCTTCCTTGCTTCCTTTCTACTCTTGTACTTTTCTTTGTATGTATCCTTGCAGTCTGTTCTGTATCTTAACTATGTATTGGCCATTTTAAACACCGCTTTAGGGAACACATGTGGTAAGCCTTGAGAACATAATTCCTTTGCTGGAACTTGAACATATTTTGCCAAGTCTTAGACTCCAGATCCAGCTTTTAGGCTGACCTTAAAAGAACTGTGCCATTCGATACCAGAGTGACTGCTGGAGGCTTGTCAGCTCATCTAGCCTTTGAAATAGATCCTGGTCCTTCCTTGACATACTTGACAAGCAGTGTGTTTGTTTGTTTGTTTGTTTGTTTGTTTGTTTGTTTGTTTTGAGATAAGGTTTGACTATGTAGGCAAGGGTGGCCTCAAACTTACAGCAATTCTCTTACCTCTGTCCCCTAAATGCTGGGATTACTGACACTTGGCAGCATGCCCCATCAGTTTGGTATCTTGTCTCATGTTTCTCTACTGGAATTGGAGCAGGTGAGGGTATAGAAAAATAAATGATTAAGTGGTTAAGAGTACTTGCTGATCTTCCAGAAAACCCTAGTTTGGATCCCAGTATCCATAACAGGTGACTCGAGACTGCCTGTAATTCCAGTTCCTGAGTAGTTATAGATGGTTCTAAACTGCCATGAGGGTGGTGGGATCCGTGCTCTGGAAGAGCAGCAAGTGCTCTTAACCACTGAGCCATCTCTCCAGTCCCCTTGTACTTTTATTTGAGACAGGGTCTCACTTTTTATCTCTGGCTGGCTGGAACTCAGAGATCTGCCTGACTCTTCCAAGTGCTGAGATTAAAGGTGTGTGCCACCATGCCTTTATATCACTACCTGCACCTTTTGATATGTTGGAGTATACCAGTTTCAGAAACCTTCATTTTTATTTTTTATAATGCTGTAGAAACTTTCTCTTTTCTGACTCCTGCCTTACCAAAGAAAACCCTCAAATAATGATGTATTACTTAAAATAGCTTCTAGTTTTTGGTCTTTAAGAACTGGGCTGGAGAGATGGCTCAGCAGTTAAGAGCACCAACTGCTCTTGCAGAGGACCTGGGTTCCCAGCACCCACATGGTGGCTAAGAATGGTCTTTAAGCTAGGTGTGGTGGCACACGCCTTTAATCCTAGCACTCAGAAGGCAGAGGCAGGTGGATTTCTGTGAGTTCAAGGCCAGCATGGTCTACAGAGTGAGTTCCAGGTCCGCTGGGGCTGCAGGGAGACCCTGCCTCAAAAATAAATAAATAAACAAACAAACAAACAAATAAATAAATACTATTTTGAGCTGGGCATGGTAGTCCTCAACTTTAATCCCAGAACTCTGGAGGCAGAGGCAGGTGGATGTCTGTGAGTTACAGGCCAGCCTGATTTTACCTAACAAGTTACAGGCCAGCCAGGATGGCATAGTAAGTAAGACCCTGCCTCAAAAAGAACCATGCTGAGCCAGGCGTAGAGGCACATACCTTTAATCCTAGCACTCAAAAGGAGGCAGAGGCAGGCGGATCTCTGTGTGTTCAAGGCCAAGCCTGGTCTACAGAGTGAGTTCCAGGACAGCTGGGACTTAAAGGGGGACCCTATCTCGAAAATACCAAAAAAAAAAAAAAAAAGAACCATGCTGAAAAATTACTGGTAAATATATTATATAAACATGCTCTATTTGTGTGTGTGTATGTGTATACACATGGGTACTCTCGTGTACAGGTTTGTGTGCAAGTCAGTGTGAAGACCAGAGGTCAACCTCAGATGTTCCTTAGGAGCCATCCACCTTGTTTGAGACAAGGTTTCCTTATCTGACTTTGAGCTCACCAAGCGGACCAGGCTGACTGGTCAGAGAAACCCAGGGATCCCCCCCCAATCTCTGACTTTCCAGCATTGGGATTACAAGCATGTGCCAACATACCTGGCCTTTTTGAGCTCATGTTCTTATATTTTTTAAAAAAAAATTTTTTTTAATTTTATTTATTTCCATATGTGTATGAATGTATTGTCTGCATGCAAGTCTGTGCACCCGTGACATGCAATGCCGCGGAGGTCAGAAGAGGGCGTCGGACTCCCCTGGAACTGGAGTTCTCCTAGAATTGGAGTTTCAGACGGCTCTCGGCCGCCATGTGGGTGCTGGGGATCGAACCCGGGTCCTCTGCAAGAGTGGTCGGCGCTCTTAACCGCTAGGCCATCGCTCCAGCCCCATGTTCTTATTTATTTATTTATTTTTTGGTCTTTTTCGAGACAGGGTTTCCCTGTAGCCCCAGCTGTCCTGGAACTCACTCTGTAGACCAGGCTGGCCTTGAACTCACAAAGATCCACCTGCCTCTGCCTCCCAAGTGCTAGGATTAAAGGCATGTGCCACCACGCCCGGCCATGTTCTTATATTTTTAAGGCAGGTACTTTACCGACTGAGAGCTGTTACCCTGCTACCCCACCCCCACCCCCTTCTATTCTTTAATAATCTGTGGCTGTCAGATTATATGATACAGTTTGTTCATGATTTTATTACTTAAAGCTTCTTTTCAAAATCTTTATGTTTTTATTTTGTGGGGGTGGGGTATCCTCTGGCACTTGTATGGATGTCAGTTCCAGGGGATCAGACACCCTCTTCTGACCTCCATAGGCATTGCATAAACACCTATGCACTTATATATATACATGCAGTATGCTCATACACATAAAAAAATAAACAGATTTCAAAACAAAGCAATTGCCAGTTTTTTGTTTATTATTATTATTATTCAACTCCTTAACTCAAGTAATTTATAAGCTAAAATTAACTCCAGGGTATAAACATGTAAGGATAGGAAGTATTGCTTTTTTATTTTCCTTTTTTTACATTTTTCTGGGGGTTTTTTGGTCTTTTTTTTTTTTTTTTTCCTGAGACGGTTTCCTTGTAGCTCTGGCTGTCCTGGAACTTGCTATGTAGACCAGGCTGGCCTTGCACTCACAAAGATCTGCCTGCCTCTGCCTCCCAAGTGCTAGAATTAAAGGTGTGCGCCACCACACCCAACCATTTTTCCGTTTTTAACTATGTATATGCGTATGTGGGGGGGTGTACATGTGCAGCGCACATGTGAAGAATTATCCTCGCTCTTTGTTCCACTCTGTTTAAATGAAGCAAAGTCCAAATCTAATCTAGAACTTACCATTTTATCTCATTAGCTAACCTGTTCTCCAGACATTCTGTCTCCATTTTCTGAGGCTGAAATCATAGAAGGACTGCCATGCCTACCCAGCATTTGCATGGATGCTAAGGATCTGAACTCTGGACCTTAGGCTTGGGTGACAGGCCCTTAGCCAGTGAACAGTCTCCCCATCTTCCAGAGGTGTCACTTTAGAAGAGAGGAAAAGATGGTCTTTTTATAAGGTTAAAATTTTTTGACATTTGGGGGTTAGCATAAAGGAAGTATGATTGTTATAAACATATTTTGAAAGAGAAAAGAATGTCATCCATTTAACAAATATTTGAGCACCTACTGTTTTCTCAGTGGGTAAGATAGATAGAATAATAATAGAAGAAAGAATAATTAGATGAAAGGACCTTATAGGTCTGAGTCCTTTGAAGAGTTCTAAAAAACAGGCCAAATGTTTTCTTGCTAATTCTTTATTCTATTTACAGGCATGCATGTAGGGAATACCGGATTCACAAGGAACTGGATCATCCCAGAATAGTTAAGCTGTATGATTACTTTTCACTGGACACTGACTCGTGAGTCCTACACCATTTTACCTTACCTTGTTTTGTTGAAGTATTGAGTAATTATGAGATAAAGCTTAAATCTAGGATCAGAAATTGCTGAGAAATAAATGTATTAACCTATAGGCAAATGATTAATATATAAATTCAGATTTGGGCCAGATATGGTAGCACATACCTTTAATCCCTACCCTCAGGAGGCAGAGGAAGGCAGGTCTCTTGAGTTGGAGGGCAGCCTGGTCTATATAGAGTTCCAGGCCAGCCAGGAATTCATAGTGAGACTGTCTCAAAAAATTAATAAATAAATAGAATTCAGATTTGGGTCAGCCAAATATCTTTAAGCTAGAGGACATGGGCACCATCATGTCTAGTTTTTAGCTAACATCTTAAAGAAGAAACAGCTTTGTTGTTGAATTAAAGTTCTTATATCAAGCCGGGCGTGGTGGCGCACGCCTTTAATCCTAGCACTTGGGAGGCAGAGGCAGGCGGATCTTTGTGAGTTCAAGGCCAGCCTGGTCTACAGCGTGAGTTCCAGGACAGCTGGGGCTACAGGGAGACCCTATCTCAAAAAGACAAAAAAGAAAAAAGTTCTTATATTATATTATTCACCCATTTAAAGTACAGCACTGAGTGGATTTTTGTATGTATCACAGATATGGACCATTTTAGTATATGTTCACTCTCTTAGAAGAAACTTGAGCGTTTTACTATTCCTCCATTTTACTGTCCTTCTCCCTAAGCAGCTACTATTCTGTCACCTTTGATTTCCTATTCAGGACTTTGACTTGAGTCATAATAGTATGCGGTCCTTTGTCACTGGCTTCTTTCAGTTAGCATGATGTTTACTAAGGTTCATTCATGTTGTACTGTGTATCAATATTTCATCCCTTTTTACAGCCAAATAACATTCTGTTATATGGATTTTTCACATTTTGCTTAGCCATTTGTTTTTACAAATAGTTTTCTAACCAACTCACAAAATTCCTGAAAATATAACAGTCAGCTTTTAGGAATTGGTTAAGTTGGTGCTGTGTGCCATTAACATGGCCCAGTGACTGTTAACTGTTCAAGAAAATCTCTGCCCACTCTAGACACTGATGAACCTACTAGTCTTTTATGTTTTATTTTGTTTTGTTTTGAGACAGGTTCGTCCTGTAGCCCCAGCTGGCCTAGAACTCACTATGTAGACCAGACTGGCTTCAAATTCACAGAGATCTACCTGCTTTTGCTTAAAGGCATGTGGTACCACCTGACCCACTTAATTACAAAAAGTTTCTAGTTTTTAAATTTTTTCATGTATATTGAGTATTTTCTCTGTGTGGATGTAAGTGCACCATGTGCATGCAGTGCCCTCAGAGGCCAAAAGAAGGTATCTGATCCCCTGGAACTGGAGTTAGGTGGTGGTTAGCTACCTTGTGAGTACTGGAAACAGAGCCCAGGTCCTATGAAAGAGCAGCCAGTGCCTTAACCATCTAGCTGTCTCTGCTGCTTCTCTGAGTCTTTTAAGTACAGAAGCATCATGTATTCTAAATAAGGGAGTTGATGTGACACAAGTGAAGATAGCCCAGTCTTTTTTTTTTTTGTCTTTCCGAGACAGGGTCTCCTTGTAACCCCAGCTGGCCTAGAACTTACTATGTAGACCAGGCTGGCCTTGAACTCACAGAGATCTGCCTGCCTCTGCCTCCCAAATGCTAGAATTAAAGGCATGCACTACCATGCCTGGCGATAGCCCAGTGTTTTAATTGAAATGTAGTTTCTTAGTCAGTAGGATGTTAGAACTGGGAGGGATCTCAGGTCCAGCTTTCTTGACTTGTAAGTAGATTTTAGAGGCTCAGAAGAGTGAAATGACTTATTTGTTAATCTTTTGATAATTTGATATACTAGTAACAAGCTGTAGAGACTCTGGGTTTATTCAGAAGTTTAGGAATTTTTCAGCATTTAGAAACTTTTTTTCATTGCATCTAGCCTGAGTCAGGACATAACTTAGATCTGGCTTACAGATGTCCTGTCAGTCTCCTAGAGAAATTCTAGGAGTTTTGTCTATTCAACCAGTCCAATTCCCTTTGGAAACGTGGCTTGTCCCTTCTTCCATGTGAAAAGGTTTCCCCTTTTATTAAGGAGTCACGCATCAGGCATACCCATGTATGTTTTGTGAGTAGGATTCAGAAAAATAATGTACTTAAGAGACCAACCAAGAGTGAGAAACCTTGGGCAGGTGTTAGGGTTTTGTTTTTAGTAGATTCCTTGAACACTAGATAGATTCCCCTCTGAAATGTAAGTACTGAAACTATTTTAAAAACATATAAAATGACTTAGTTTTCTTGATTTGAATGGTGTACATGCTTTAGTGTGATAACCTGAATTAATTTCATACTATTCTTGTTCCTATTGTGTTCATGATGAATTTTTACCAAAAAACAAGTCAGACCTTTGCTTTAGAACGTCTTCAGAAAGTTATTTGGATATTTAAACTCAGATTTTCTTTCTAGCTTGCATTTGGGTGAAATAAGCAATCCACTGAACATGACACAAGTCTGTCTCAGATTTTAGCACCTCAAATCAGAGAACGTACATTTCAGATATTCTCAGGCTGCTAGCATGGCTTGTAGGTTTCATAAAAAGCACAAGCTGTTCATTTTCAGATTTTTAAGACATTTGCATTCATAGTTGCAGTGCTGCCTACAGGCTCCCCAGTGTTAGTTCAGATGTACTTCCCTTCCTTGCTTTGCATTGGTCAGAGAGGGGCTTGGCTCCTGGAGGCTGTGCTTATTTTCTAGGATCCTGTGTCAGTTGGTACATAACTGGGTTCAGCTAATGGTAAGCACACACAGTTCTAGTTTCCCCAGTGATTTGAGTTCTAGTTCTGCCATGTCCTTCCTCTGACCCTCTCACCTCAGGATGCTGATGGCTTCCTGCTGTAACTGATTATGGTGGGGGTCTCATGGGACAGTTTTTCTCTCAGGATTTCATCATTTGTGAATTAAAGTGTCCTTTTTGGCTTCAATATTCAAGTAATTTTTATTTCCTGGTTAGTTATCCTTACTGATAGACCCAACACAGAACGGTTCCAAAAGTATTCATTTTCAGGAATATTCAAATAGTTCGGGAAGACTTATATCTAAGATAGACACATGACCTATTGTGTCACCAGTTGTTTACAGTATTTTTGTTTGTTTGCTTGCTTTTGTTTTGTTTTGGTCTTTTTGAGACAGGGTCTCCCTATAGCCCCAGGCTGGCCTGGAACTCACAGAGATCCGCCTGACTCTGCCTCTCTAGTGCTGAGATTAAAAAGTATGCACCGGGCTGGAGAGATGGCTCAGCGGTTAAGAGCACCAACTACTCTTGCGGAGGACCTGGGATCAATTTCCAGCACCCACGTGGTGGCTAAGAACCATCTTTAACTCCAGTTCCACGGGAATCCGACACCCTCTTCTGACCTCTGTAGCTTTGCATGACATAAGTGCACAAACCTACATGCAGACAGTACACTCATACACATAAAAAATAAAAAATAAAAATTAGACGTTTATATTATATAAAAAAGCATGCACCACCATGCCCAGCTAGTTTTTTATATTTTAAAAAAAATTGTGTTTAAGTGTATTGCTTGCATGCATTTAAATGCCCGTTTTGTGCAATGCCTGAGGAAGTCAGAAGAGGGTGTCAGATCCCTTGGAACTGGAGTTACAGACCATTATTAACCACCATGTGGGTGCTGGGATTTGAATCTCTGCAAGAACAGCCGTGCCCTTAACCATTGAGCCATCTCTCTAGCCCCCTTGTATATGTTTTTTGTTGTTGATTTGTTTATTTGTTTGTTTTTGAGGGGTTTATTTTGCTCTTTTTGAGATAGGGTCTCCCTATGCAGACCAGATTGGCCTGGAACTGCTTCTGCCTCCTAAGTGCTAGGAGTGAAGGTCTATGCTGCCATGTCTGGCCTGCCTCCCTCCCATCCCTCTCCTCCCTCCCGCCCTCCATTCCTTTTGTGGTTGTTGTGTATGGTTTTTTTTTTTTTTTTTTTGTTTGGTCTTTTTTGAGACAGGGTCTCCCTGTAGCCCCAGCTGTCCTAGAACTCACTCTGTAGTCCAGGCTGGCCTTGAACTCACAAAGATCCGCCTGCCTCAGCCTCCCGAGTGCTAGGATTAAAGGCGTGCGCCACCACGCCCAGCTGTTGTGTATGGTTTTAAACATGGGATGTATAATATATTGACTGAAGTAAAGGGAAAATAACCCATACTGTGTAACAACGCATTTGTGTAGTAATTGCCAAACTGGGCAAACGCTAGATTCTCAGTGTATACACTCGGGGCTGTGAAAAATGCTTACAAGGACTATTGTGTAATTGTTCACTATATAATAATAACAAATGTGCATATGGCTCAGGCATGCAAAAGGCCCTTCCAAGAAGTTCGCTAGCTCACATCTTATAGTTCTTAACGGGTTTTCTTAGAGGAGATGCACAGTTGGTGCCACCGTGGCCATCACAGAGGCTTTTCTCCAAGAGAGGGATAGACCAGGCATTTCTCTTCTTGTGAGCTTTCTTTTAGCTGATACTAAATAGAAGAGTACTTTAAGGAACAAAGAAGAAAGGAATAAGAAGCTATAATATGACTTTTTTGCTGGGGGTAGTTTAGGTAGTTTTGATCTGCTTCGTATTCCACAGTTAAATGTCGGTTTATGTGTCTTCAGGTTTTGTACAGTATTAGAGTACTGTGAAGGAAATGATCTGGACTTCTACCTGAAACAGCACAAATTAATGTCGGAGAAAGAGGCTCGATCCATTATTATGCAGATTGTGAATGCTTTAAAGTACTTAAATGAAATAAAACCTCCCATCATACACTATGACCTCAAACCAGGTATGTCTAACTTTTAGGAGACACAATTGATGGTTTTTTGGTCTTCTAAGTGTCTTTAAGTTTAATTAACTCAAGAATTTGATGGGAGCCCAGAAGACCTAATAACATCTCCTAGGTAGGTGTGGAAAGAAAGAAGTCCTGGGCTGCCCAGTGCTTGGTTTAGGTAGGTGGGTGGTTGGAGTAAATTCTCAAGAAACAATTCCTTTGTCTGTTGAGCCAGGGAAATTCATGATGTCAGTTCCATTAAGAAACTACTGTCATGGCAAGTTTTACTTTTTTTTTTTTCCATTACTCAAACTATGTAGCATTTCCTTTGCCTAGGTCTTTTACTTTGATAAGTACACATGCCTCATTTAAATCTCAAGCAGTTTTCATTATTTGAATTATCGTTGAACTTAGTAATCATCACAAGAAAGCAGAAAACAACAATCAACTTTTTATCTCTTTCATTGTTAGCTTCAGCTGGTGTCTGATGTGTTCTTGGTGTCTGTATGTTTCACGTAGATGGTGTTAAACCCTCTGAGTGTGGGTGTCAGGAATGTGGCTCCCATCACCTGGTTAGGCAGAGTTTCTTACTTTGCTTTATTCTTCTGGTAGCTACATATTAAACCTCACCATTCACAATTTTATAATATTCTGTTCTGATATAGTTGACATACTGAAAAATCATTTATAATTAAGTGATTGTTTTTAAAGATAGCTGCTATGTGATCATTCTCTGTGTGATCATTCTCTATGGCCGAATTTACCACACCTTCCTGCCGTAGGAGCTGTAGGTGGCGCTGTGGTACTGACCTTAGTTCCCAAGCGTGTTTTCTTGACTTTCTCTCCCCCTTCTTTAAATTGCTGTTCTAAAGTGGGTAGAAATCTCAGTGAAAGGTCACATGAAGTTTTCCCAACATTTTTGACTAACTGTACAAGTGCTATTACTTGGGCAAGCTATTTTTATGTCAGTGCTCATAGTGGGTTTTGGCACATTAAACAGATAATTCTTAGAAAATAGACATTTCTAGTAGATACAGAAGACTCTCTCCCATTATCCAGAGTTAGATTGCTTTATTCCAAAGATTTGGCATTCTCTTGTTCCCTTCTTGTCTCTCTGTTCTGTTAGTAAAAGAAGTCTCTGTTTATTCATGAAGATTTTTATCTTTTTAGGTAATATCCTTTTAGTAAATGGTACAGCATGTGGGGAGATAAAAATTACAGATTTTGGCCTTTCCAAGATCATGGATGATGATAGCTACAATTCAGTGGATGGCATGGAGCTAACGTCACAAGGTGCTGGTACTTACTGGTAGGTATGCAGAGTCTGCCCCGGTGGCTGCTGGAGATGTAGCTCTGAGGTACCAAAGCCTTCCTGTATAGTCTGCTAAGGCAGAAATACTATAATAACTTGTCTTCTTAGCTATTTAACCCTTTGTATTAATTTGTCTCATTTGTTTCTTTCCACTCTCAAACCCTCAAGAGAGTGCCTCTATGGCCTGGTCTTTAAGGTACATGACTTCAGGATTGGCCTTAAAACTCAACAGAGAGTGCCGGGCGTGGTGGCGCACCCCTTTAATCCTAGCACTTGGGAGGCAGAGGCAGGCAGATCTTTGTGAGTTCAAGGCCAGCCTGGTCTACAGAGCGAATTCCAGGACAGCTGGGGCTACAGGGAGACCCTGTCTAGAAAAGACAAAAAAAAAAAAAAACACCCACTCAACAGAGAATAATGATGCTCATGTATAAAAGAATGACCCTGCATTCTTTACAGTTAAAGTAGAGACCTCACTCTTCATGGTTTAGTGGGATAAGGGATTTGTTTTTAGGATAATGGACTATTAAAATTTAAGGAGTTGTGAAGATTAGGATGGAAAAAGCCCATAGTATCCCAGGCAGTCCATATAGGAAAAAGTGAACACAGTTTAACAGAATTCTGCCTGAGTCTGTTGTAAGCCATGCTCAAAAGGTTTTGAGGCATACTTCTTCCTGCCCTCTCTACTATCACTGCTCTTCTCAGCAGTACCCTACCTGAACTAGCTCTGCCTGCCGGTTCTGTGAGTGTGCCTATTCCTGACTGCTGTTGGCTTTTCACTATTGCTTTTGGTGGTAAGAAACATAAAGCATACCTGTGCACAGGGCATGTAACTTTGTGATTCTAATAGTGTGCTAACAATGTGTTGTTTTTCCTTCTGAGTCAGTCACACAAAATAATGTGTTGTTTTTCCTTCTGAGTCAGTCACACAAAACAATGTGTTGTTTTTCCTTCTGAGTCAGTCACACAAAACATTTTGCCTATGTGATTCTAAACCTAGAGAAGCCTTGATAGCACTAAGGAAGGGAAGGTAATATCCTATTATATCCTAGCATCAGGTAGTTGAGGCTATGGGCTTAGAATATGAGGGAGAAAAAAATACCTATATCTATCTATAAATATCTGTATTGATAGATAGATAGATAGATAGATAGATAGATAGATATACTTTTTTTTTTAGACAGTGTCTCCCTATAGCCCCAGCTGGCCTGGAACTCACTCTGTAGACCAGGCTGGCTTTGAACTCACAGAATTTCACCTGCCTCTGCCTCCTGAGTGCTTAGATTAAAGGTATGCACTACCACACACCTGGCAGAATTTTTTTTTTTTATTTTAAAATTATGTATGAGTGTTTTGCCTGCTTGTATGTAAGTGCACCACAGAGGCTAGAAGAAGGTGTCAGACCCCCTAAAACTGGACCGACAGATGGTTGTTAACCACCTTGTAGGTAATGGGAACTGAACCCAGGTCCTTTGGAAGAGGCCTGTTAAGAGCATTGGCTCTCCAACCCCCAGCTTAGCAGAATATTGACTGTCTAGGAATGAGGTGTTTGATGAGGAAGCAGATGGAAGGGGCGTGCCATTCAGAATGCAGTGAGCCCTGTTCTCAGCTGATCCTGCTGAGAACTGATCCTGCCATGTGCACAATGCACTGCTTTTTGTTGCTCTTTTTACTTGTAGAGATGGTGCCTATAGTATAAACTCAGTTGCCAAATTAAAACTTTGAAATTCTAGGTTTAAAATAGAAGCTACATTTACAGCGTTTACTCACTATGGTGGTTATTGTGGGTTAGTTTCCCTGTCACTAAGTCACACAAAAATACATGCTGTTGGTAATTTGGGAAAGAGGTCTGTGCTTCCACTAAATAGATCCATTGGAACTTAGGTTTGAACTTTGTACTTGACAGCTTATTAAATAATACAAGGCTTTTTTTTATGTTTAAAATAGCTATCTCAAAGAAATAATAAAGAAGCTATCTAATTGTTGCCTGGTGTTATTTTTGCTTAGCTATAAAAATTCAGCAATTGGAATTTAAATAAAAATCATATAATGCTTGCTTCAAAGTAGTCTGTTGGCAGAGGCAGGCGGATCTCTGTGAGTCAAGGCCAGCCTGGTCTACAGAGCGAGTTCCAGGCCAGCTGGGGCTACAGGGATACCCTGTCTCAAAAAGACCAAAAAAAAAAAAAAAAACAAAGTCTGTTGGGCAGTGTGGTAAAAGGTATATATGAGGGGCTGGAGAGATGGCCTAGCGGTTAAGAGCACTGGCCGCTCTTACAGAGGACCCGGGTTTGATCCCCAGCACCCACATGGTGGCAGCCGAGAACCGTCTGAAACTCCAATTCCAGGAGAACTCCAGTTCCAGGGGAATCGGACACCCTCTTCTGACCTCTGCGCATTGCACGACACAGGTGCACACACTTGCATGTAGACAGTACATTCATACACATACAGAAATAAATAAATAAAAATATTTAAAGGGGAATTTTATTTAAAAATAAAGGTATATATGAGCAAAGATTGACATGTGGTAATGGTTATTGAAGCTGGATGATGGTTACTTGGGTGTTCATTTTTACTGTTCTTTCTACTTTAGATTCAATGGAATATTTTCCGTAATCAAAAGTAAGATAGTTTTGAGACTATTAAGTTTTATGGGTTTCTATAAACTTTCAAAGTCTGTATCAATATAGAAGCATTGTCACAATCACCAACCTCAACATGTTTTCCTTTAATTATGATGACCCAAGGAGAAAAACAGACTTGGGGTGGAACATTTTATGTAACTGGTTTTTAGTTATTCCCGAATTCTTTTACATTGACTACTTTTAAGGTAAATGAGCTAGGAGGCTAGAGAAATGGCTCAATGGGTAAGACCCGAGGTTGAATCTCAGTACCCTCTTTAAAAAGAAAAGAAAAGAAAAGAAAAGAAAAGAAAAGAAAAGAAAAGAAAAGAAAAGAAAAGAAAAGAAAAGAAAGCAGGTGTGGTCACACTTAGACCTATGACCCCAGCACTGTGGGGGCAAAGACAGGATTGCTGGGACTTGCTGACTATCAGCCTAGCTCCATGTTCAGTGAGAGTCCCTGTCTCAAAGGAATAAATGATAGAGCAGGCCAGCTGTCTCTTTCCATGCACACAGATATGCATATCCACATAGGCTTGCACACACCAACCTCCCCACCCCTCTCTCTTTCTCTTTCTTTCATATACACACTCTACTCCTACACAGGATCATCAATTTGGGCATGTTGGTTCATGCCTTTTATCCCAGCCCTCGGAAAGCTAAGGCAGGAGGAGTGAACCAAGTGCTACATAGTAAGTTCAAGGCTAGTGAGACCCTGTCTCAAAAAACAAAAACCTGATTGCCTTAGCACATGTGGGAGGCACAGGCAGATGGATCTCTGTGAGATCAAGGGCAACCTGGTTCACATTGTGGGTTCCAGGCCAGCTGAGGCTACAGGGAGACTGTGTTTCAAAAAAGAAAAATGAACTGGGCATGACTACCCTTGGCTTTAAGTCCTAGCACAGGGGAGGAGAAAGAGGCAAGTAGATCTCGTTGAGTTGAGTTCAAGGCCAGCCAAGGGCTACTTACTGTGGACCCCCCATCTCAAAAACAAAACAGAGATAAGTGATCTCAGATTATGCTTTGTGAGAACTTGTATTGTGATGAAAAAACAGCGGAGGTTTTTTTGGTTTTTTTTTTTTTTTTTTNCGTAGACCAGGCTTGCCTTGAACTCACCAAAGATCCACCGCTCTGCCTCCAAGTGCTCGGATTAAAGGCATGTGCCACCACGCCGGGCCCGGCCAGTCTTATATTTTAAGGCAGGTTCCCTTTCCGACTGAGCGCTGTTCACCCTGCTACCCACCCCCACCCCCTTCTATTCTTTAATAATCTGTGGCTGTCAGATTATATGATACAGTTTGTTCATGATTTTATTACTTTAAAGTTCTTTTCACAATCTTTATGTTTTTATTTTGTGGGGGTGGGGTATCCTCTGGCACTTGTATGGATGTCAGTTCCAGAGATCAGACACCCTCTTCTGCTCCATAGCCGCATTGCATAAACCCCTATGCCCTTTAATTATATATTCTACATTGCAGTATACCTCATTCACATAAAAAAATAAACAGCATTTGTTAAAAACAAAGCCCTTGCCCCAGTTTTTGTTTATTATTTATTTATTATTTCAACTCCTTAACTCAATTTTATACGCTAAAATTAAAATTAACTCAGGCGTATATTTCATAATTAAACCTGTAAGGATTAGGAAGTATTGCCTTTTTTATTTTTATCCTTTTTTTACATTTTCTGGCGGCGGTTTTTTCGGTCTTTTTTTTCTTTTTTTTTCCTGTGAGCCAGTTTCCTTGTAGCTCTGAGCTGTCCTGGAACTTTGCTATGTAGACCAGGCTGGCCTCGCACTCACAAAGATCTGCCTGCCTCCTCTGCCTCCCAAGTGCCTAGATTAAAGGTGTTTGGTGCCCGCCCCCACACCCAAACCATTTTTTCGTTTTTAACATGTTGTATATGCGTCTATGTGTGGGGGGGTGTACATGTGCAGCGCACATGTGAAGAATTATCCTCGCTCTTTGTTCCACTCTGTTTAAATGAAGCAAAGTCCAAATCTAATCTAGAACTTACCATTTTATCTCATTAGCTAACCTGTTCTCCAGACATTCTGTCTCCATTTCTGAGGCTGAATGAAATCATAGACGGAATGCATGCCTACCCATCATTTGCATGCGAGCTAGGATTCTGAAACTCTGGACCTTAGGCCTTGCGTGGACAGGCTCCTTAGCCATTTCGTGAAACAGTCTCCCCATCTTCCACGAGGGTGTCCATCTTCGACGAGAGGAAAAGATTCGTCTTTTTATCAAGGTTCTAAACGTTAAAATTTTTCTAACATTTTGCGGGGTTGGTTATTAGTTAGCCCCATAAAGGAAGTATGATTGTTATAAACATATTTTGAAAGAGAAACGAGAAAAGAACAAGAGAGAAAAGAAAATGAAGTCACCATTTAACCAAAATATTATTTGAGCAGCAGGAGCACCTACTGTTTTCTCAGTGGGTAAGATAGATAGAATAATAATAGAAGAAAGAATAATTAGATGAAAGGACCTTATAGGTCTGAGTCCTTTGAAGAGTTCTAAAAAACAGGCCAAATGTTTTCTTGCTAATTCTTTATTCTATTTACAGGCATGCATGTAGGGAATACCGGATTCACAAGGAACTGGATCATCCCAGAATAGTTAAGCTGTATGATTACTTTTCACTGGACACTGACTCGTGAGTCCTACACCATTTTACCTTACCTTGTTTTGTCTTGACAATAAAGTAAGTATTTGAGAATTAGTAATTATTGAGAGATAAGATAAAGTCTTTAACTTAAAATCTCAGGATCAGAAATTGCCCTGAGACATAAATGTGTAAAGTTAACCTTATAGGCAAAATGATTAATATATATATACTTCAGGATTTGGGACCAATATCGGTTAGCCACATACCTTTCTTTCTTTTTACTCCCTACATCAGGAAGGAGAGGAGGCAGGGTGTCCTCTTGAGTTGGAGGGCAGCTGGCGTGAAGTCTACATATAGAGTCCAGGCCAGCCAGGGAAGGAATTCATTAGTGAGACTATCTTCTCCAAACACATTAATAAATAAATAGAATTCAGATTTGGGTCAGCCAAATATCTTTAAGCTAGAGGACATGGGCACCATCATGTCTAGTTTTTAGCTAACATCTTAAAGAAGAAAGTGAAAGAAACCGCCTTTTGTTGTTTGTTTGAATTAACGTTCTTATATAAGCGGCGGGGGGGTTGGGCGTGGTTTCGTGCGCATCGCTTTAATCCTAGCATTCGGATCTCTGGGCAGAGGCATGTGGGATCTTTGTGAGTTCAGAGTTAGTTCAAGCCAGCCTGGTCTACAGCCGCAGCGTGAGTTCCAGCGACAGCTGGGGCTACAGGGAGGAGCCTGTCTCAAAAAAAAAAAAAAAAAAAAAAAAAAAAAAAAAAAAAAAAAGGAAAAAAGATTTCTTCTTATATATATTATTCACCCATTTAAAGTACAGCACTGAGTGGATTTTTGTATGTATCACAGATATGGACCATTTTAGTATATGTTCACTCTCTTAGAAGAAACTTGAGCGTTTTACTATTCCTCCATTTTACTGTCCTTCTCCCTAAGCAGCTACTATTCTGTCACCTTTGATTTCCTATTCAGGACTTTGACTTGAGTCATAATAGTATGCGGTCCTTTGTCACTGGCTTCTTTCATTGTCTTAGATGATGTTGTTTACTCAGGTTCTTCATGTCTGTTTGTATACTGTTTTGTGTATCAATATTTCATCCCTTTTTACAGCCAAATAACATTCTGTTATATGGATTTTTCACATTTTGCTCTTAGCTTAGCTTTGTTTTTTTTTTATTTTACAATAGTTTTCTGTAACCAACTCACACAAAATTCCTGCAAATATTAACAGTCAGCTTTTAGGAATTGGTTAAGTTGGTGCTGTGTGCCATTAACATGGCCCAGTGACTGTTAACTGCTTTCAAAGAAGAATCTCTGCCCCACTCTAGACCACTGATGGAACCTACCTACTAGTTTTTATGTTTCTATTTTGTTTTGTTTGCGACAGGTCGTCCTGAGCCCCCAGCTGCCTTAGCTCGCCTAGATCACTATGGCTCAGACCAGACTGCCTTTTTTCAAATTCCACAGCGATCTACCTGCTTTTGCTTTTTTCAGGCATGTGGTACCACTTGACTTGCTGACCCATTAATTACAAAAAATAGTTTTTAGTTTTTTAAATTTTTTCATGTATATTGAGTATTTTCTCTGTGTGGATGTAAGTGCACCATGTGCATTGCAGATGCCCTCAGAGCAAACAAAAGAAAGAAGCCGTATTGATTGACCTGGGTTGGGGGAACTGGAAGTTAGGTGCGTGGTTAGCTACCTTTTTGTGGCTGTGGTTTAGCCTACCTTATTGTGTTGTAAGTACTGCCAAAAGAGCCCAGACCCAGGAGGTTCCTATGGCAAAAAGAAAGAGCACCAGTTGCCCTTCTTCCTTAACCATCTAGCTTGTTCTGATTGCTTCTCTGAGTCTTTTAAGTACAGAAGCATCATGTATTCTAAATAAGGGAGATATGCAGTTGGTAACGTTGTTGATGTTTCGTTGGTACAGACGTGTGTTGGAGTTGAGTTTGGTTGATGCTGCCACAAGTGAAGGAATGACTGATTTTTTTTGCCCCTAAGTCTTTTTTTTTTTTCGGTCTTTCCGAGACAGGGTCACCCTGTAACACCAGTTAGATGGCCTCGTTTTTTAGACCTAGAACTTTTACTCTGTGGACCAGGGCTGGCCTTGAACTCACAGAGATTGCCTGCCCTCTGCCTCCCAAAATCTTGCTAGAATTAAAGGCCATGCCTACCACTGCCTGGCGGATTATTTAGCCCAGTTAGTGTTTTAATTGACAGTGTTTTAATTGAAATGTTATAGTTTCTTAGTCTTATTCTTAGTCAGTTAGGAGTTCGGTTAGGATGTTAGACCTTGGAGGGATATCTCCGGTCCATCCAGCTTTTCTGACTTGTAGTAGATTTCGAGTGGCTCGAAATGTGAATAAATGATTCTTATTTCGTAATTCTTTTGATTAATTTGATATACTAGTAGCTTTCTATTTTTTTTTTTATACTAGTAACAACTGTTTGTTGTATAGAGACTCTGGGTTTATTCAGAAGTTTAGGAATTTTTCAGCATTTAGAAACTTTTTTTCATTGCATCTAGCCTGAGTCAGGACATAACTTAGATCTGGCTTACAGATGTCCTGTCAGTCTCCTAGAGAAATTCTAGGAGTTTTGTCTATTCAACCAGTCCAATTCCCTTTGGAAACGTGGCTTGTCCCTTCTTCCATGTGAAAAGGTTTCCCCTTTTATTCTTAAGGCTACCGTCACCGCTAGTCACAATCTTGTCGCCCCACGCCGATCCAGCTTATACCCTATGTATGTTTTGTGCAGGCTAGTGATGTGTTAGTCCTGTCTTCCGTGATTAGTTTGTAAGGGAAGTCAGGAAAAATAAATGCACTTAAGAGACCAACCAGATAGTGAGAAACTAGCCCGCGCAGCGGTTATGGCGTGAGAGTGTGTGTCGGTGTTAGGGTTTTGTGTTTTTAGTAGATTCCTGAACACTGATAGGATTCCCCCTCTGAAATGTAAGTACCTTGAAACTATTTTAACAACATTATAAAATTGACTTAGCGATGTTTTCTTGATTTGAATGGTGTACATGCTTTAGTGTGATAACCTGAATTAATTTCATACTATTCTTGTTCCTATTGTGTTCATGATGAATTTTTACCAAAAAACAAGTCAGACCTTTGCTTTAGAACGAGTTCTTCAGAAAGTATTGCTATTTTTAACTCAGATTTTTCTTTCTAGCCTGCATTTGGGTGCTGTGTGATGGTGAAATAAGCAATCCACTGAACATGACACAAGTCTGTCTCAGATTTTAGCACCTCAAATCAGAGAACGTACATTTCAGATATTCTCAGGCTGCTAGCATGGCTTGTAGGTTTCATAAAAAGCACAAGCTGTTCATTTTCAGATTTTTAAGACATTTGCATTCATAGTTGCAGTGCTGCCTACAGGCTCCCCAGTGTTAGTTCAGATGTACTTCCCTTCCTTGCTTTGCATTGGTCAGAGAGGGGCTTGGCTCCTGGAGGCTGTGCTTATTTTCTAGGATCCTGTGTCAGTTGGTACATAACTGGGTTCAGCTAATGGTAAGCACACACAGTTCTAGTTTCCCCAGTGATTTGAGTTCTAGTTCTGCCATGTCCTTCCTCTGACCCTCTCACCTCAGGATGCTGATGGCTTCCTGCTGTAACTGATTATGGTGGGGTCTCATGGGACAGTTTTTCTCTCAGGATTTCATCATTTGTGAATTAAAGTGTCCTTTTTGGCTTCAATATTCAAGTAATTTTTATTTCCTGGTTAGTTATCCTTACTGATAGACCCAACACAGAACTGAGTTTCCAAAAAGTATTCCATTTTCCGCGAATATTCAATATTCGGGAAAAAAAATTAACACAAAGACTTCTATCTAGATCGACACATCGACCTTCTTTGTGTCATTCTTCTCAGTATGGGGTTTTACCCCACGTTTTTTCTTTGTTTGTTTGCTTTGCTTTTGTTTTTTGTTTTGCTATTTTTGAGACAGGGTCTCCCTATTCTAGCCCCAGGCTCTTTTCTCTCTTCTTCTTCTCCTCCGACCTGCGAACTCACAGAGATCCAGCCGCCTGCCTCTGCCTCTCTAAGTGCTGGGATTAACTGAGATTAAAAATGTATTTTTGCACGGGCTGGAGAGATCGGCATCATCGGTAAGAGCCCCACAACTCTACTCCTTGCGGAGCCAGTTGGACCCCTGCGGATCAATTTCCAGCCCACCACGTCGGTGGCCTCTAAGAACCATTTAACTCTCCAGTCCAAGAATTCCGCCCCCCTCTTCTGACCCTTGTAGCTTTGCATGGACATATAGTGACCACACAAACCTACATGCAGACAGTACACTCATACACATAAAAATCAAAAAATATAAAAATTAGAGTTCCTATTTTATATTATATCTATATAAAAAAAGCATGCCACCCCTATGCCCAGCTAGGTTTTTATATTTTAAAAAAAATTGTGTTTAAGTGTATTGCTTACATGCATATAAAGCCCCGTTTTGGTGCCAATTTGCCTGAGGAAGTCAAGGAAGAGGGTGTTGTCAGAGCCCTTGGAACCGAGTAGGTTACACCATTATTAACCACCATGTGGCTGGCTTGCTGGGAGATTTAGAATCTCTGCCCAAGAAACAGCCGTTTGTTTTTTTTTTTCTGCTTGCCCTTAACCATCTGAGCCATCCTCTCTAGCCCCCTTGTATTGTTTTTGTGTCTATTGTTTATTGTTTTTTTTTTTTGAGGTGTTTATTTGCCCCTCTTTTGACGGGGGTATAGGGTCTCCCTATGACAGACCAGATTCGCCTGGAACTTACTTCTGCCTCCTACAAGCTGCCTAGGAGTGCAGGTCTATGCTGCCATGTCTGGCCTGCCCTCCTCCCTTCCCTCGCCTCCCTTTCCTCCCTTCCTTTTGCGTTGTTGTTTGTATGGTTTTTACTTTTCAACATGGGGATGTTATCATATATTGGCTGAAGTACGGGAAAATAACCCATACTGTTTGCCTAACAACCATTTGTGTAGTACTTGCAAATGATTGGCAAACGCCCTTTAGGATAGATTCTCAGTGTCTACACTCGGGGCTTGTGAAAAAAAATGCTTACAGGACTATAGTTTCTGAATTGTTCACTATATAATAATAACAAATGTGCATATGGCTCAGGCATGCAAAAGGCCCTTCCAAGAAGTTCGCTAGCTCACATCTTATAGTTCTTAACGGGTTTTCTTAGAGGAGATGCACAGTTGGTGCCACCGTGGCCATCACAGAGGCTTTTCTCCAAGAGAGGGATAGACCAGGCATTTCTCTTCTTGTGAGCTTTCTTTTAGCTGATACTTCTAACAGAAGAGAGTTTACTTGAAGCAATTCAAAGTAGAGAAGAAAGGAATAATAAAGAAGCTATAATATGACTTTTTTGCTGGGGGTAGTTTAGGTAGTTTTGATCTGCTTCGTATTCCACAGTTAAATGTCGGTTTATGTGTCTTCAGGTTTTGTACAGTATTAGAGTACTGTGAAGGAAATGATCTGGACTTCTACCTGAAACAGCACAAATTAATGTCGGAGAAAGGATGAAGGAGAAAGAAAGGGCGGAGAGAAAGAGCCCTCGATCCATTATTATGCAGATTGTGAATGCTTTAAAGTACTTAAATGAAATAAAACCTCCCATCATACACTATGACCTCAAACCAGGTATGTCTAACTTTTAGGAGACACAATTGATGGTTTTTTGGTCTTCTAAGTGTCTTTAAGTTTAATTAACTCAAGAATTTGATGGGAGCCCAGAAGACCTAATAACATCTCCTAGGTAGGTGTGGAAGAAAAAGACGCCGGGTGCCCGTGCTCGGTGTTAGGTAGGTGTGGTGTTGGAGTAAGGTGTGGGGTGGTTGGATCATAGTAAAGTTATCAGGTGGGTTGTTTAGCGTGGTGGTTGGATTGCGTGGTTGGAGCATAAATTCTCAAGCAGAAACAATTCCTTTGCTCTTGTTGAGCCAAGGGAAATTCTTATATTGTCCGTTCCATCTAAGAAACTACTTTCGTCCTGGGCAGTTTTACTTTTTTTTTTTTTTTTTCCATTACTCAAACTATGTAGCATTTCCTTTGCCTAGGTCTTTTACTTTGATAAGTACACATGCCTCATTTAAATCTCAAGCAGTTTTCATTATTTGAATTATCGTTGAACTTAGTAATCATCACAAGAAAGCAGAAAACAACAACAACTTTTTTATCTCTTTCATTGTTAGCTTCAGCTGGTGTCTGATGTGTTCTTGGTGTCTGTATGTTTCACGTAGATGGTGTTTTGTTTTATCTGTTAAACCCTCTAGTCTGGGTTTCTCTGTCAGGAATTCTGGCTCCCATCACCCTGGTTAGCGCAGAGTTTCTTACTTTGCTTTATTCTTCTGGTAGCTACATATTAAACCTCACCATTCACAATTTTATAATATTCTGTTCTGATATAGTTGACATACTGAAAAATCATTTATAATTAAGTGATTGTTTTTAAAGATAGCTGCTATGTGATCATTCTCTGTGTGATCATTCTCTATGGCCGAATTTACCACACCTTCCTGCCGTAGGCCCGTGGATGATGTGTAGGTGGCAGACTGTGGCCGGCCTCGCGTGGGTACTGAACCCTTTAGTTCCCAAGCGTTTTGTTTGTTGTTCTGACTTTCTCTCCCCTCTTTAAAATTGCTTGTTGCTAAACGTGGCCGGTTATGAATCGATAGATATAAACTGGCTTAAATAGAATAGAATAGAAATCTCAGTGGAGTGAGTGCGTTGGTGAAAGGTCACATGAAGTTTTCCCAACATTTTTGACTAACTGTACAAGTGCTATTACTTGGGCAAGCTATTTTTATGTCAGTGCTCATAGTGGGTTTTGGCACATTAAACAGATAATTCTTAGAAAATAGACATTTCTAGTAGATACAGAAGACTCTCTCCCATTATCCAGAGTTAGATTGCTTTATTCCAAAGATTTGGCATTCTCTTGTTCCCTTCTTGTCTCTCTGTTCTGTTAGTAAAAGAAGTCTCTGTTTATTCATGAAGATTTTTATCTTTTTAGGTAATATCCTTTTAGTAAATGGTACAGCATTACTTATACAGCATTATTTGTGTTTGTCGGGGAGGTAAAATTACAGATTTTGTTTTGGCCTCTCCTTTCCAAGATCATGGATCGAATGCATAGCTACATTCAGTGGATGGCATGGAGATAAATGTTCACAATGGTTTTTGCTGGCTTAACTCTACTGGTGTAGGTTATGAGAGTTCTGACCCGGGTGCGTGCCTGGATGCGTTGTGAGCATCTTTCGCCTCCGGAGTTGGTGGCTTTGCTGGAGATATGTAGCTCTGACGCTCCCAAAAGCCATTCCTGTGATAGTCTGTAACGGCAGAACTACCTACGCGACCGTACAATAAAACCAATTGCGCATTCCCTCTTCTGTATGCCTTAGCTATCCTTCTACTTTTGTAATACTTTCCTGCTTCTATTTGTCGCATCTTTTCCATCTCTCCAACCCTCAATGAGAGTGCCCTCTATGGCCTGGTCTTTAAGGTACATGACTTCAGGATTGGCCTTAAAACTCAACAGAGAGTGCCGGGCGTGGTGGCTCACACCCTTTAATGCTCGCACTTGGGGAGGCAGAGGCCGAGGCAGGCAGATCTTTGCTGAGTTCAAGGCCCACACCAGCCCAGCCACGAGTCTACAGCACGCGAATAATTCCGCAGCGACAGCTGGGTCGCTTATACAGCTGGGCCTACAGGGTGACCTTTTGTCTGAAAAAGACAAAAAAAAAAAAAATAAACACCCACCAACAGCAGAATACTGATGCCTCATGTATAAAGAATGACCCCCTGCACAATTCCTTTCTTTACAGTTTTAAAGTACGAGACCTCACTCTTCATGGTTTAGTGGGATAAGGGATTTGTTTTTAGGATTTAATGAATATAAAATTTAAGGAAGTTGTGAGGTTATGTTTTATAGTGTTGTGAGATTAGATGGAAAAAAGCCCATAGCTCCATAGTCATAGTATCCACCAGGCCCATACGTCCATCACTAGAAAAACATTATGTGAACACAGTTTTTTAACAAAGGAATTCCTGCCTCTCATGAGTCTTTTGTAAGCCAATTGCTCAAAAGGTTTTCTGAGAGGGGCATACTTCCCTCTCCTGCCTCCTCATACTTCACCTGCCCCTCTTCTCAGCAGTACCTACCTGAACTCAGCTCTGCCTGCCGGGTTCTTTCTGCTGTGAGTGTGCTATATTCCTGACTGCTATGTTGGCTTTTCACTCTATTTCTTTGGTGGAGTAGTTGGTATATAAGAGAAAGAAACATATAAAAGCATACCTGGCCAGGCGCATGATAACTCTTGTGATTTCATAATAGTGTGCTAACTTGTGTTGTTTCTCCTTCTGCGTCAGTTTCACACAAAATAATGTGTTTGTGTTTTTCCTTCTGCGTCCGTCACCCAAAAACATTTTGCTATGTGATTCTAACTAGAGAAGCCTTGATCGTGCTTTGTGATCAGCATTCTAAGTGGAAGGGAAGGTAATCTCCTATTATATCCTCGCCATCAGGTTCTTATATTCTTGCAGCGGCTATGGGCTTAGAATCTCTTAGAATATGAGGTCAGAAAAAACTACTTATCTATCTCTCAATATCTGTATGATAGATATCGATAGATAGATAGATGACTAGATCGATTCAGATATACTTTTTTTTTTTATACCGGGTTCTCCCTATAGCCCCCCCCAGCTGGCCTGGGGTGGAATGAAACTTGGAGGTGTGACAAAACTCATTATTAGACCAGGATTGCTTTGAACTCACAGAGTTTCACCCTGCCTTCTGCCTTCCTGAGTGCTTAGATTATAAACGGTATGCATCTACCACACAACCATGAAGAAATTTTTTTTTTTTTATTTTTTAAAATTATGTATGAGTGTTGTGTTCTTGCCTGTTTGCTTGTATGTCAGCTGCCACCACAGAGGCTAAAGATTAGGAATAGAGAGAAAAGAAGCAAAAGAAGAAAAAGGAAATTTTTTCTTTTCGAAGAAGGCTGTCAGCCCCCCTAAAACTGACCGACAGATGTGTTTAACCACCTTGTATTGGTAATGGGATTGGAACTGAAACCAGGTACTTTGGAAGAGGCCTTGGTTAACCTCTGTCCTGCCTGTCCTGATACTGTTCCTGTGCCCTTGTTCTTGCCTGTTAACCTGTGTGTTCTTTGCTGTTGTTGCCTGTTGTCCTGTCCTGTAATGTGCTGTTTTTTGTGTTTCCTCAGTGTTTGTTCCCTGTCCTCCTTGTGTCCTGTTTGTTAAGAGCATTGGCCCTCTCCAACCCCCCCAGCTTAGCAGGAATATTGACTCAGGAATATGAGGTGTTTTGTTTGATGAGGACGCATGATGGAAGGGGCCGCGCGTGCGCGCCGGTGCCATTCATGGAATGCAGTGGATCCCTTTTGTCTCGCTGATCCTGCTGTGAGGAGAACTGATCCGCCATGCTCACAATGCACAATGCCTGCCTTTTTCTGTGCTCTTTTTACTTCTGCCCTAGAGATTGGTTGCCATTGCTTTTGCCATAGATAACTCAGTCGCCAAATTCAAACTTTGAAATTCTAGGTTAAAATAGAACTTACATTTACAGCGTTTTTTTTTTACTCACTATGGTGGTTATTGTGGGTTAGTTTCCCTGTCACTAAGTCACACAAAAATACATGCTGTTGGTAATTTGGGAAAGAGGTCTGTGCTTCCACTAAATAGATCCATTGGAACTTAGGTTTGAACTTTGTACTTGACAGCTTATTAAATAATACAAGCGCTTTTTTTTTTTATGTTTACCCATAGCTATCTCAAGAAATAATAAAGAAGCTATCTAATTGTTGCCTGGTGTTATTTTTGCTTAGCTATAAAAATTCAGCAATTGGAATTTAAATAAAAATCATATAAATCTTTCTTTATAAGTAGTCTGTGGCAGAGGCAGGCGGATCTCGTGAGTCAAGGCCAGCCTTGGGTCTACAGAGCGATGACGTTGTTCCAGGCCCAGCCTGGGGGCTTACAGGGCTACCCTTGTCTCAAAAAGAACCAAAAAAAAAAAAAAAAAAAAAAAAACAAGTCTGTTGGGCAGCAGTGTGGTGTACCGTAAATTAAAGGTTTTTGTATTTTATATCATGAAGCGGGGCTGCGGAGATGGCCTACCTCGAGGTTTTTTAAGAGACACTGGCCCCGCTCTCACATGAGCGACCCGTGGTTTGATCCCCAGCACCACATGGTGGCAAGCCGAAGAACAGTCTGAAACTCCCAATTCCAGGAGAACTCCCAGTCTCCAGGGGAATCGGACACCCTCTTCTGCCTCACTGCCGCATTGCACGACACAGGTGCACCCACACTTACATGTAGGACATTCCATTCATACACATACAGAAATAAATAAATAAAAATATTTTAAAGGGAATTTTATTTAAAAATTAAAGGTATATATGAGCAAAGATTGACATGTGGTAATGGTTATTGAAGCTGGATGATGGTTACTTGGGTGTTCATTTTTACTGTTCTTTCTACTTTAGATTCAATGGAATATTTTCCGTAATCAAAAGTAAGATAGTTTTGAGACTATTAAGTTTTATGGGTTTCTATAAACTTTCAAAGTCTGTATCAATATAGAAGCATTGTCACAATCACCAACCTCAACATGTTTTCCTTTAATTATGATGACCCAAGGAGAAAAACAGACTTGGGGTGGAACATTTTATGTAACTGGTTTTTAGTTATTCCCGAATTCTTTTACATTGACTAACCTTTTAAGGTAATGAGCTGGAGGCCTAGAGACATGGCTCACTGGTTAAAACCGATGCGTTGAATTCCTCGTACCCCTCTTTAAAAAAGAAAGAAAAGAAAATAAAAAAAGAAAAACAAAAAAAAAAAAAAAAAGAAAAAAAAAAAAAAAAAATTAAAAAAAAGGGGGAAAATAAATGCAAACGAAAAATGAAAAAAGGGGGGGGGGGTTTTTTTGTGTGGGGGGGGGAGGGGGATGGGGGATGAGGGGGGGGGGGGCAGAGAAGAGGGGAAGGGGGGGGGGACGGGGAAGGGGCGAGGGGGAGGGAAGGAGAAGGGGAAAGAGGGAGGGAGGGGCGGGGGGGAGGAGGCGGGAATGGCGAAAGGGGGGGAGCGGGGGGATGGGAGGAGGAGGGGGGAGAGAGGAGGGGGGGGTGGGGTGGGGGGAGACAAGGGGGGGGGGGAAGGAGGGAGGGGGAGGAGGGATGGGGAGGAAAGATGGGATGGGGAAAAAAAAAAAAGAAAAAAAAAAAAAAAAAAAAGGAGGGGGAGGGGGGGGGGGTGGGGGGGGGGTGGAGGGGGGGGGAGGGGGCGGGAAAGGGAAATAAGAAGGGCGGAGGGGAAAGAGAGAGGGGAAGAAGGGGGGGGAGAGGGAAGGGGGGGGGGGGGAAGAAGCGGGGAAGGAGAGGTGGAGGGGATAAAAAGAGGGAAGAATGGAGGGAAGGGGCGAGGAGAGGCCCGGGAGAGTGAAGAAGGAAGGGGAAGGGGAAGAAGGAGAGAAAAGAGGCGGAAAAAAGAAAGGAAGAGGGAGGCCGAAGGCGAAACGGCAGTGATGGGGAGAAACAGAGGGGGGGTGGAGAAGGAAAAAAAAGGGTGGAGAGGGGGGAAGAGAATGGTGGCAGGAGAAGGAAAACACGGGGAGGAAAAAGATATTAAGAAAGAGAAAAGAAAAGCAAAGAACGCAGGTGTGGTCACACTTAGACCTATGACCCCAGCACTGTGGGGGCAAAGACAGGATTGCTGGACCTTGCTGACTATCAGCTAGCTCCACGTTCAGTGAGAGTCCCTGTCTCACAGGAATAAATGATAGAGCAGGCCAGCTGCCTCTTCCTGCCACACATGATATGCATATCCCACATAGCGCTTGCCACACACAACCTCCCCCACCCTCTACTCTTCTCTCTTTTCTTTCATACACACTTACTCCTACACAGATCCTCAATTTGGTGGTGTATGCCTTTTATCCCAGCCCTAGGGAGACAGAAGCAGGAAAATCAGAAATTAAAGGCCATCCTTGGCTACATAGTAAGTTCAAGGCTAGGCTGGACTACATGAGACCATGTCTCAAAAAACAAAAACTCTGATGCCTAGCCATTGGGAGGAGGCAGTGTCAGGCGGATCTCTGTGAGAGCAAGGCCACCTCGTTCACATATGTGGGTTCCAGCAGCTGAGGCCCTCACAGGGAGGAGGGATGAGTGACAACTGTGTTTCAAATAAGAAAAATGATACTGCGGCATGACTACCCTTGGCTTTAAGTCCTAGCACAGGGGAGGAGAAAGACAGGCAAGTAGATCTAGTGTGAGTTGATTGTTCAAGGCCACAGCCAAGGGCACTTACTGGGAACCCCCATCTCCAAACAAAACAGAGATAAGTGATCTCAGATTATGCTTTGTGAGAACTTTTTGTATTGTGATGAAAAAAAAAACAGCGGCAGGTTTTTTGTTTTTTTTTTTTTTTTTTTGGTCTTTTTTGCAGACAGGGTCTCCCTGTAGCCCCAGCTGCCCTGGAACTTCCAGACAGTGTTTTTTTTTTTTCTCCTTGAACTCACAAAGATCCGCTTCCCTCTACCTCCCAAGCTGCCTAGGATTAAGTTCTTGTGTGCGCCACCACGCGCAGCTACAGCTGTGTTTTTAACATAGTTTTATAGTTTATTATATTCTATAATCCCTTCCTCGGTAGGAAATGAGAGTACTTGTCATTTTCAGTATTATTTGTGTGAAAAACTAGTTTGTTTATTTCTTCATTTACAGATGGAGAAACTGACACCTAGAGGTTGATTTACCAGATATGCACTATCAAGTTGGCAGTGTCTTTTACATTCTAAAACTCTTGATAAGTTACCACTATACTTGGAACAAGTTCACCACCCATCTTCATCCTTACCATCCCTCTCCCAGAAAAATACAGATCCATTCAGTGATCAGTTATTATTCAAAGTCATATTTAAGTTATGTATATTATTAAAGAATAAGGAACTATGAAATCTTCCTTGCCACGTTTGGTGCCCCTTGGAGAGCTTGTTTTTCCTTTTGCCTATGGCTTTATTTCTTTGCCTCTTTGGCCTTAGTAAGTTCTGTGTAATTTTTTTCTGTTTTTTTTTTAATCCGGTTTGTTTGTGTCGTGCTTGCCGTGCCTTACGCTGCGGTTTGGTGTGCGAGCAGCAGCAGTGTGTGTGTTGTGTGTGTGTGTCTGTGCTTTGTTTTTGTAATGTTGAGATCCACCCTACATAACCCCACTACTGCCTGAGTGGGTAACCTACTCCTTCTCAGTGCATGTTTTAGCTAACAGAGGTCACTGTAAAATAATCTAGTCAGAGGATCTTAATCATCCAAAACTAGTCTGTAAGAAAAAAAAAAATGATGAAAAATAATATATAAATTATGTATAATGTAAAACTAAACTACTTTTTTTTTTTTTTTTTTGTCTTTTCGAGACAGTGTGTCTTAATGTATGCGCAGGGCCGGAACTCCCTCTGCTAGACCAGGCTGGCCTGGCATGGGAACTCACAAGATCGCCTGCCTCTGCCTCCCGAGTGCTAGGATTAAGCGATACGCCCCACGCACACCCAGCTCTTAAAGACTCTTCTTAGCTGCTGTGAGGGTGCTGCCGGAATTGAACTGGGTCCCTCTGCAAGAACAGTCGGCGTCGCTCTTAACACTGAGCCATCATTCTCCAGCCCTTAAACTTCTTTTAAAGAATAATGGCCGAGTGGGCCTGTGGAGAGATGGCCTATATCGTTAGAGTGGCAACTGCTCTTGCAAAGGACCATGGGTTCGATCCCACCACCCACATGGGTTCAATCCCTAGCACAACATTGCGGCTGATGAAAACCCATCTTTAACTCCAGTTCCAGGGGAATCCGCGCCCTACTCTGACCTATGTGGCATTGCAAGACCACGGGTCCACAGACATGCATGCAGACATTACATTATTACACATAAAAAAACTAAATTAAAAATTAAAAACAAAAAGAAGTGGAGTCAGTGCCGTGGAGGAAGATTTACTTGGGCGGCCTAGCACCCTTTGTTTCTTCCCGCTGTAAGTTTAGTTTTTTTTTTTTTTTTTTTTTTTTTTGAGACAGGGTCTTCCTGTAGCCCCAGCTGGCCTGGAACTCACTTTGTAGACCAAGCTGGCCTTGAACTCACTCACAGAGATCTGCCAGCCTCTGCCTCCCAAGTGCTGGGATTAAAGGTATGTGCCACCATACCCAGCTAAGTTTAGATCTTTTTAGGAGCATAGCAGGGTCCAAAATAAAGTTTTCTACAGGTTGGATTTTACTGTCCAAATGTGCAGAAGTTGAACTGTTGTCTTCAAAATTCTGTTTCTGTTTTCCAGCTATGGATTCTGGCATATTTACTTGGTTTTATAAATGCTCAGAGACACTTGCCTTCTATATTGTAAATTTGGTATATCCTGCTAGCCCCTAGATTCTTTAGGAAGCAGTAGTGGGGAAATATAAAATATCTTCTCATAACTTCAACTTTAATGTCACTCTGAATTTTATATTGGCATTATTTGCGATAGAGATTTCTGAAAAAGACTATGGTAAGACGCTAGAAGAACAGACTTTGCCCTCAGAGATCTCTAGTAGGTCCTGAATTTATTTGGACTTTAAAACATTTATTTATTGGGGGCTGGAGAGATGGCCTAGCGGTTAAGAGCACCAACTGCTCATGCAGAGGACCCGGGTTCGATCCCCACCACCCACATGGTGGCTGAGAACCGTCTTTAACTCCAGTTCCAGGGGAATCTGATGCCCTCTTTTGACCTCCACCGCATTGCAAGACACGGGTGCACAAACCTACATGCAGACAGTATACTTATACACATAAAAAATAAAGTTAAAAAACACATTTTTTTCAGGAATTTAGCTTAGTGGAAGACCTGATTCAATTCCCAGTATCCCCCAAAAATTGGTTTTAGAGAACTGTCCTTCTGTGGACAACATTAAAAAGAAAACCTATATCAGTTTTAGCTATCTTGTAAGGTTTGTGTGAAACTGTTATAAAAAGGGACTAATTTTTTTTGTACCCCACACATTTTATTTTATTTATTTATTTATTTATTTATTTATTTATTTATTTATTTATTTATTTATTTGGTCTTTTCGAGACAGGGTCTCCCTGTAGCCCCAGCTGTCCTGGAACTCGCTCTGTAGACCAGGCTGGCCTTGAACTCACAGAGATCCGCCTGCCTCTGCCTCCCAAGTGCTAGGATTAAAGGCGTGCGCCACCACGCCCGGCAAACCCCGCACATTTTAAAAAATTGTTGTGAGCTGAGTGTATAGATTTGTGGTAGAGCACTTTACTTACTATGCACGAGACCTTGGGTATGATCCTCAACTGTAACTGTCAGAGAACAAAACCCATTGAATGATACTTAGAACTTTGCTCATCCTCCAGACTCCTGGAAAAGGAGCAAAGTAGAGTTAGAGAGCTGGGCGTGGTGGCGCACACCTTTAATCCTAGCACTTGGGAGGCAGAGGCAGGTGGATCTTTGTGAGTTCAAGGCCAGCCTGGTCACAGAGCGAGTTCCAGGACAGCTGGGGCTACAGGGAGACCCTGTCTCCAAAAGACCAAAAAAAGTAGAGCTAGAGAGAATGTTTACCCACTCCATAAACTGACATTTGAGGACATTGCTACCTCCTTATATTAGACTTGTCTTTTTATTTGCTATATGCCTAAGCTGATTTCCACAAGGTCTTTTTTTCTTCCCTTGGTCTTTTCCATGTAGCCCCAGCTGGCCTGGAACTCACTATTGTAGACCAGGCTGGCTTTGAACTCAGAGAGATCTGCCTGCCTCTGCCTCCCAAGTGCTGGGATTAAAGACATGTACCACCATACCTGGCTTTCAACAGGTCCTTTTCATATATATCTTAGATTTATATATTCATTTTTCTAAGCATCTTTATTTCTGTTTTCTTCCAGGTATTTACCACCAGAATGTTTTGTGGTTGGAAAAGAACCACCAAAGATCTCAAATAAAGTTGACGTCTGGTCAGTGGGTGTGATCTTCTACCAGTGTCTTTATGGAAGGAAGGTAAGGAAGAACGAAATGCGGCCTCATTCATGTGGCACATGAACACAGCCTCACTATCAGTTCTTTTTTGGAGTTTATCATTGGAATCCTGAAAGTAATAGTTTAAAGAAAATAAGATTTAATAGAAAATGCTTCATGTTAAGTACAAATAAACACTTTTATCAAGAGGTGTTCTCAAGGATTCTAAGAACTGAAGCTTGAGGACCCCCAGATTTTACTTATAACCACCTCATTAGTTAAAGCTGTTGTTAATTTAAAAAAGAAAATGCACTTGGCATATCTGCATGTGCACATGCTCGTTTACACACTTCTGAGGGCCAGACGTAGACCTCCAGTGTCTTCCTCGATTGCTCACCACCTTGGTTTTTCAGACAGGGTGTCTCAGTGAACCTGGAGCTCACTGATTCAGCAAAACTGTCTGGCTAGCAGGCCCCAGGATCTGCTTGACTCTACCTACCTCCCCAGTGCTGGAACCACAAGCGCGTTCTGATGCATCCAGCTCTTTTATGTGGGTGCTGGGGATCAAACGTGGACCTTTACACTTTCCCACTAACACATCTCCCCAGGTCCCTATTCTTTATTATTTTTTAAATATTTGTTTTATTTTCTGTATATGAACCTAATTGCCTGCATGTATATAAATGCACTTTGTGTCATGAAGCGGCTGCACAAGACAGAAGAGGGTGTTGGATCCCTTGGAACTGGAGTTACAGATGGTTGTTAGCTGCCATGTGGGTGCTGGAAATTGAACCTGGATCTTTTGCAAAAGCAGCTTGTTCTCTTAACTGTTGAGCCATCTCTTCAGCCCTACTTTACTGGGAAGATGATGTAGCCCTTGACCAAGTGTAGTGGTGTGTGCCTATAATCCCAGCATTTAGTAGGCTGAGGCAAGAGTATCCCAGCAGTTTGTGGGCAGCCTGAGCTATGTAACAAAACCTTGTCTCAAAAAAACAAAAACTGGGGAAAAAAAAAAAAAAGGCTGGGGCAGGAGAGAAGGCTCTTGCAGAAGACCCACATTTGGTTCCCAGCACCCACATGGTGATTCATACCCATCTGTAATTCTAGTTCCATGGTGTCTGATTTCCTCTCTGGTCCCCTGAGGTGCACATGCAGACATATAGGTTAACATTCATCCTTATTCTGTAGGGTGGTTCTTTTTTGAGTAGGATCTCCCTGTAGCCCCAGCTAGTCTTGAACTTGCTATGTAGATAAGGCTGGCCTCTCCTGCCTCTTTCTCACTCGAAAGTGCTAGGATTAAAGGTGTACCCCACATGCCTGGCTATATTCATACATATTAAAAACAATAAAAAGAAAATCCAAGGGCTGAGGAGGTAGTTCAGTGGCAGAACACTTGCCTAACATATACAAAGCCCTGGAATCCATTTGTTAGAGACAAAATTGACATCACAAATCAAGAGACTACCACTCAAATTAAGATATCTTGGCAAGGCATACTTCTGCACAGAAGGGTGTGTAGCCACCAAAAGCTGGCACCCTGAGCAGAGTATTTGATAAGTTTTAATCCCAACAAAAACTGTTTTTTCCTCATTGGCTAGGGTCTGATTACACAGACTTTGGGGTTGACTAGTTTTTTTGTTTTGTTTTGTTCTTAATTTTCTTTAATTTATTTATTCTTGTATGTGTATGAATGTACTGTCTGCATGTAGGTTTGTGCACCCGTATCGTGCCGCAGAGGTCAGAAGAGGGTGTTGGATTCCCCTGGAACTGGAGTTATAGACGGTTCTCAGACACCATGTGGGTGCTGGGGATCGAACCTGGGTCCTCTGCAAGAGCAGTCAGCGCTCTTAACCGCTAGGCCATCTCTCCAGCCCCGGGGTTGACTAGTTTTGAAAAGAGTCAGTGCAAAGGAAATGAAGGAAGTGGAAGGATACAGTTCTGCCATCACATTCTAAAAGTACAGTGTGACCTTCACATAAATAAGACAAGGAGGATTATGAAGCAGTATTACAAAGGTTACATCCTGTGTTCATTCTTTTGATAGAAAAGATTTGAATTCCTTATAATTATTTCCTTTATATTTCCAGTACCACCAAAGAGAAAAGTATTCCTTGTCTATTATTCCTGATAGAGGTAATATATGATTTTAACAAATAAAAACCCAGAAAGTAATTTTATTTCTTGTAAGCATGCCTTTTATATATTCACGCACATGTATATACACACACTAGGGTCCAGTTAATACTGGTATTCCTACTTCTGCATTTAGTATATTTGTTTTTTTTGTTTTTTTGTTTATATTATTTATTTATTTTCTATGTGTATGAATGTACTGTCTGCATGTAGGTTTATGTACCCATGTCGTGCAATGCCGCGGAGGTCAGAAGAGGGTCTCGGATTCCCCTGGAACTGTAGTTGTCCTGGATTTGGAGTTACAGACGGTTCTTAGCCGCCATGTGGGTGCTGGGGGTCGAACCCGGGTCCTCTGCAAGAGCAGTCAGCACTCTTAACCGCTAGGCTATCTCTCCAGCCCCCCATTTAGTATATTTGTATGTTTCAGTGTTCACTTAGGCTGTCAATATAAGTCACATGGGGGCTTGATAGGTCAGAACAACTCTTACTTTTTTTTTTTTTGGTCTTTTCAAGACAGGGTCTCCCCATAGCTCCAGCTGTCCTGAAACTCACTCTATAGACCAGGCTGGCCTTGCACAAAGATCCACCTGCCTCTGCCTCCCAAGTGCTAGGATTAAAGGCATGCACCACCATGCCCAGCTATTTCTTTTTTTTGTTTTATAGGGTTGTTTGTTTGCTTGCTTGCTTTGTTTTGTTTGAGACAGGGTCTCACTATGTAACCCAGACTGGCCTCATAAAGAGCTACCTGCCTCTGCCTCTTAAGAGCTGGGATTAAAGGCAGGTGCCACCATACCCAGCTGAATTCTTAATATTTTTAGTTGATTCCCGAGACCAAATTCTTTTTGTTTTTTGAGACAGCTTGCTATTTAGCCCTAGCTGGCCTGGAATTTGCTATGTAGATCAGGCTGGCCTCCAACTCTCACTGTGATCCACCTGCTCCTGCCTCCTTAGGCATATGCTATCATGCCCAGCCTTAAGACCAAACTTTAACTGGGACAGTGCTTTCCTCTTTAAGTTCCAGGTCTTTCTATGTAGAATAATGGAGTTTAATTTTTATACTTCCTAATAATGTTGAATTGCTGCTAATGGTTGTGGTAGAGGTTATACAGAATTACTTCAGATCTCTCTGTAGAAACACTATAAGTATGACTATAATCTTGAACTTATTTTTAGAAGTTTATTAGGAAATTTTTTTTTTTTTGGTCTTTTCAAGACAGGGTCTCCCTGTAGCCCCAGCTGTCGTAGAACTCACTCTACAGACCAGGCTGGCCTTGAACTCAAAAAGATTTGCCTGCCTCTTCCTGTGCCTCCCAAGTGCTAGGATTAAAGGCATGTGCTACCATGCTCAGCAAGAAAATTCTAACTTCAGGCACAGTTGAAACCCCCAGGTGGTCCCAGCACTTTTTAAAAAATATATTTAATTATTTTTATTTACTTATTTTCTATGTGTATGAGTGTATCGCACCTCTGTTATACAAAGCTATGGAAGTTAGAAGAGGACATCAGATTCCCTGGAATTGGAGTTACAGTTTATTAGCTGCCATATGGGTGCTGGGAATCCAGGTCCTTTGAAAGAACAGCCAGTGCTGTTAAACTGCCAAGCCATCTCTCAAGCCCCAACCAGCACTTTTTTTGTAATTAGTTTTGTTGTTGTTGTTGTTGTTGTTGTTGTTATTTTGGTCTTTTGGAGACAGGGTCTCCCTGTAGCCCAGCTGGCCTAGAACTCACTCTGTAGACCAGGCTGGCCTTGAACTCACAAAGATCCACCTGCTTCTGCCTCCCGAGTGCTAGGATTAAAGGCGTGTGCCACCATGCCTGACTGGGGTTTTTAAGCTTGGGTCTTATATAGTACAGGCTGGTTTAAACCTCACTGTGTATCTCTTCCTGGCCTTGAAATCATGGAAGATTCTCCTGCCTCGGCTTCCCAAGTACTGTGATTATAGGGTGAGTCACCACACCCTACCCTCATACAGATTTACTATTCAGTCTCTTTTTGTGTACTTTTTGGGTTGGCTGTTGACAGGTGTATAGCACTAAGGCCCATAGGTGTCATTGAAAGATCAAGAGACTGTTGATTTCTGCTCTGAATCTTGTTTTGCTCTGAGCAAAGCTTGAGGTGTGAGGTGCTGCTTCTGGTCCTCTCCTCTACCTTGACCTGGTCCTTAAGCTTTGGTTCCCGCCCCCCCCCCTTAAATGTGAAAAGTGAGTTTCCTTACAGAGGAGAGCTTCCCCAGAGTTCCCAGGCTCCTGTGGCACTGAATTGTGTTTTCTTCATTTTTAACCAGAGGCTCACCTTTGTTTATTTTGATTTGACAGCCTTTTGGCCATAACCAGTCCCAGCAAGATATTCTACAAGAGAATACTATTCTTAAAGCTACTGAAGTACAGTTCCCACCAAAGCCAGTAGTAACACCTGAAGCAAAGGTAAGTTTGATGCATTGGCCAGCAGAAATGTCTGTGTCTCTGTTATTTCTTTGGGTGATAGTAGATGGATTATTTACTAGGAAATTCAGCTGATTTTAAGCAGTAGGGTAGGTATAAATCACTCTTCTTAAGAACGGTGGTCAGGGGAAGATAAAGTACATTCTGGAAGCTGGGCGTGGTGGCGCAGGCCTTTAATCCTAGCACTTGGGAGGCAGAGGCAGGTGGATCTCTGTGAGTTCAAGGCCGGCCTGGTCTACACAGTAAGTCCCAAGACAGCTGGAGCTACAGGGAGACCCTGTCTCGAAAAGACAAAAAAAAAAAAAAAAACCAAAAAAAAAAAGTACTTTCTGGAGAAACAAGAGCTCAGGTGTGAGAGTGAGTTAAGTCCATCAAGCAGGCAGAGCAGAAAAAGGGTAGAAGCAGCACAGAGCTGCTGTGAGATGTGTGCCAAGTACTTCACTAAGAAAGGTTGATTTTGCATTGCACGACACGGGTGCACAGACCTACATGCAGACAGTACATTCATACACATAAAAATTTAAAAAAAATAGGGGCTGGAGAGATGGCCTAGTGGTTAAGAGCGCTGACTGCTCTTGCAGAGGACCCAGGTTCAATCCCCAGCACCCACATGGCGACTGAGAACCGTCTTTAACTCCAGTTCCAGGGGAATCTGACACCCTCTTCTGAACTCTGAGGCATTGCATTGCACGACACGAGTACACAAACCTACATGCAGACAGTACATTCATACACATACAAAAGTAAATAAAGTTTAAAAAAATCTCTTTAAAAAAATAAAATAAAATAAAATAAAGTTTTTTTGTTGTTTTTTTTTTAAGATAGGCTTGGTGGTACTCTTCTTTAATCCTAGTACTTGAGAGGCAGAGGCAAATGGATCTTTAAGTTCAAGGCCAGCCTGGTCTACATAGTAAGTTCCAGGCTAGTCAGGGATACCTATGAGACCATGTTTCAAACAGACAAAAGTATTTTTTTATAAAAAAAAATGTTCATTTGGGGGCTGGAGAAATGACTTGGTGCTTAAGAATACTCATTGCATTTGCAGAGGATTGGGTTTAGTTCCCAGCACCCACATGGTGGCTAACAACTGTCCATGGGGCTGGAGAGATGGCTCGGCATTTAAGAGCACCGACTGCTCTTGCAGAGGACCCGGGTTCGATTCCCAGCACCCACATAGCAGCTAAGAACTGTCTTTGACTCCAGTTCCAGGGGAATCCAACGCCCTCTTCTGACCTCCAAAGCATTGCACGACATGGGCGCACCAACCTACATTCAGACAGTACACTCATACACACAAAAAAAACAAAACAAAACTGTCAAGCCTCCTGTTCCAGAGTGTCCAATGCTTTCTTCTGACTTCCTTGGGTGTTGCACAACGTGGTACACATACATGCATGCAAGCAGTGTACTCATACACACAAAAAATGTAACATTTTTATTTTTTATTTTAAAGGTTCATTTTAAAGGCCAAGAGTTACATATTCATCTTTATGAATATGTCTCTGTCTTTCAAATACTTTAACCAAGAAAATATTTCAATTTTGAAAAGCAAGAATTGCCCTTATATCTTTATTTATTTTTTTAATTTTATTTATTTTTGTATGTGTATGAGTGTACTGTCTGCATGTAGGTTTGTGCACCCATGTCGTGCAATGCCGCAGATGTCAGAAGAGGGTGTTGGATTCCCCTGGAGCTGGAGTTCTCCTGGAATTGGAGTTACAGGCGGTTCTTAGCCACCATGTGGGTGCTGGGGATCGAACCCGGGTCCTCTGCAAGAGCAGTCGGTGCTCTTAACCGCTAGGCTATCTCTCCAGCCCCCCCTTATATCTTTATTAAAAAATGTTTTATTATATTTTATGTGTATGGGTATTTTGCCTGTATGTATGTTAAGTTCACCCATGTCATACAATGCCCACAGATGTCAGAAGAAGGCATTGGATTCCTCTGGAACTGGAGTTACAGACAGCTGTTAGTCACCATGTGGGTGCTGGAATCAAATCCAGCTCCTCTGTAAGAGCAGTCAGTGCTCTTAACCATTGAGCCATCTCTCCAAGCTTTATCTTCATATTTAATTTTTTTTGATTGAATTTTTGTATATTTCATACATAACATCTCAATATGTCTTAATCACCTTTATATCCCCTTCTTCATTGACACCTGAAACTCATATACTCTGTCATTTGTGATAAGGCCTATTGTGCCAAATTAGTGTCCCCAGATGTTCCTCAGTGCCAGTTCATCCACTGAACTCTAGTCAGGCTATCCAGAGTCCCTCACTTTAACAAGACCAGCTCTTCTTGCTCAGTAATAATCAGCTAAGATTGAGGTCTGCTGCTTATTTCCCCAGTTCCATGCTGGGGTTTTGTCTCGTTGAGTTTGCATGGATCTTGTGCATGTTTACACCCTTGCTATAGGTTCATATGAGCAGGGTCCCAGAAGCTTGTAGGATTCTGTTTCCATATGGTCATGCACTACCTCTCTGCCTCTTACAATCTTTCTGCCCCCTCTTCTACAATGATCCTTGAGCTCTGGGTGAGTGAAGCTTAATATAGGAGTCCTGTCCAACAAGCCAACACTCTGGAGACTCCTTATCTCCATGGTTTGCCCATTTGTGACCTTTTTTGTGCCTGGCCCTCTGTTGCATGAGAGAGCTTCCGTAATGAGAGTTGAGAGATTCATTAGTACCATTAGTCTTGGCCCCTTGTTCTATGTTGTATGAGCCTAAGGTGTTGAGGTTGCATTGTAGATGTGCCACTTAGGCTTGGGCAATTCATAGACAATGTCTGTGTGTGAGCAGTTGTAGTACTCTGTAATAGACTTCATCTGGTGTATCTTTATATTTTTTAAACATGAAAAAATAGAAAGTTTGTTTCATGTTTTAGATTTTTCTATAAATAAACTTGATTGATAGATTGTTGCTCTCTTTTGAACCCCAGGTCTTGTACATGTTTGAAGTACAGTTTCCATAAACAGTCTGCCCCTCACCCACAACCTCCCCTTATCGACATCCCTCATCAGAGTGGGATTATGTTGTCATCTCTGAGCCTGCTATGTCCTGTCATCTTAGTGTGAAATAGAGACTTTCTGTGAGGATGATGTAGCTCAATTAGTAGAGTGCCTAGCATGCATGAAGCCCTAGGTTCCATCCCTAGCATTGCGTGAACTAGACATGGTAGGTGCATGCCTGTAATCTTAGCACTCCAGAACAAGAGGGCCACAGGATCAGAAACCCAAGGTTGTCTTTGGTTACATAGTAAGTTTGAGGCCAGCCTGGGCTACAGGAGAGCCTGTCTGAAGGAAAAGAAAAAAAAAAACAACAACATTGATTCACTTAATTTCATTATAAAACTTTGAATAAGTTGAACTGTCTGGTTAAAATAGGAAGCAGTATTTGCTTCGGCAAAACATACTCTAAAATTGGAACGATACAGAGATTAGCATGGCCCCTGAGCAAGGATGGATATGCAAATTCATGAAGTGTTCTATATTAAAAAAGAAGGAAGCAAGCAGGAAAAGACATTAAGACCTTTATGATAAGAGTTGTATTAATAAGACTACAGAGTTTTGACACCTAGTAGAAAGGAAACCTCCATGTTGGTAGTACATTTGAACTCCAAGTTAAATCCTTTCACTATGCTTTTATATCTATAATATTTTGTTTTGTTTTGTTTTGATCTTTTTGAGACAGGGTCTCCTTGTAGCCCCAGCTGTCCTGGAACTCACTTTGTAGACCAGGCTGGCCTTGAACTCTCAAAGATCTGCTTGCCTCTGCCTTCTGAGTGCTAGGATTAAAGGCGTGCTCCACCACGCCCAATAATATTTTGTGGTTGCAATCCAATTCACATTTCCCTTTGTTATCTAGGTATTTAATCATTTGCTTACTTACATTTCAGAGGGAAATGAGGAGTGTAGGAAAAGCATCTACAGCCCATGTGATGGTTTCTTTGTATTTCATATGGTAGTAGTGTGGCTTTAATTGCCACTCCTCAGGAAGTTCACATAAGGCTGTGATTGGTCAGTGGAGGGCTGTGATGTCACATTGTTCACATCCAACAACCAAAACCACCTGAGGCAAGATTTTTGTGTTGGTCTTAGTGCTAGGTGTCAGGGTATTTAAGGGACATGTCCACCTCCCCTCTTCAGGAATGGCTCCACCCACTTGTGCAGAGTAGCAAAGAGGTGCTAATGCCAGGTCTCCTTGCTGATTTTGGAGAAAGGCTATCAGGTTCTCTCTTTTTTTTGTCTTTTTGAGCCAGGGTTTCCCTTTTAGTTCCAGCTGGCTTGGAGCTCACTACATAGACCAGGTTGGCCTTGAACTCAAAGAGATCCACCTGCCTCTGCCTCCTGAGTGCTGGGGTTACAGATGGACAGCACCATCACGCCGGCCCAGGTTCTTCTCTTGATGTAATGTTTGCTCTCGCTCCAGCAGTGGTTTCAGGGCCTCTCGTTCCCATTGTGGTACCAGGATCATCTTCAGTCTTCTGTGTGAAACTTTCCCTTGCAGGCATTTATCCGTCGATGCTTGGCCTATCGAAAAGAGGACCGTATTGATGTCCAGCAGCTGGCCTGTGACCCCTACTTGCTGCCTCACATTCGAAAGTCTGTCTCCACGAGTAGCCCTGCCGGAGCTGCTATTGCATCAACCTCTGGGGCATCCAATAACAGTTCTTCGAATTGAGACCAACTCCAAGGCCACAAACTGTTCAACACACAAAGTGGACAAATGGCATTCAGCAATGGGTTTGGAACATAGTGAATCCAAATGGATCTCATGAAACCTGTACCAGGTGCTTTTATTTTCTTGCTTTTTTTTTTCCCATCCATAGAGCATGACAGCATCGATTCTCATTGAGGAGAAGCTTTGGGCAGCTCTGGCCAGGCCTCATAGGAAAAGGCCCTGCCCGAGGTTCCAGCATCAACGGTCACTGTGCGTGGCTGCTCTGAGTGAGGAAAAATTAAAAAGAAAAACTGGTTCCATGTACTGTGAACTTGAAACATGCAGACTCAGGGGGTTCCCTGATGCAAAGCTTCAGATGAAGAATGTGGACTTGAAAATACAGACTGGGCTAGTCCAGTGTCTATATTTAAACTTATTCTTTTCTTTTAATAAAGATTAGGTAACATCTCCTGAAAAGCTTGTAGCACAAAGGCTCAGCTGGGGATGGTGTTTGACTTTGGAGGAAAAAAGTTGCTATTGCCCGTTAAAGGCACTAGAGTTAGTGTTTTATCCCTAAATAATTTCAATTTTTAAAAAAACATGCAGCTTCCCTCTCCCCTTTTTTTATTTTTGAAAGAATACATTTGGTCAGAAAGTGAAACCGTATTAGAAAGTACGTGGCAACGTTCATTCCAGTCAGATGCAGCTTTCTCCTCCATCCGCTCTCCTGCTTGCAGTTGCTTCCCTTGTCTCAGTAGGGAGAAAATGGGAGTGGGAGTTCGGAGAGGCGTGGGTTTGCCATTGGACAAAGAATGAGGTTAGAAGACTGCAGCGTGGAGTCTCTCTAGGTTTTCAAATATTTCTTCACAATTTGAACACTTGACGGTTGTCCCTTTTAATTTATTTGAAGTGCTATTTTTTTAAATAAAGGTTCATCTGTCCATGCAGTCCTCCTGGATTCTCTCAATATAGTAACTATGGGAACTGCTCCAGAGGTAGACTGGGCAGCCAGATGCTCCAGGGTCGGTAGGTGGTGTGCTCAATGAATGATACACAGTTCTTGTTAACCACATATTAAAACTTGATCAGCACATGAGCTTTCTTCTGTTAGGTCTTTTAGGAGGGAACAGCCTTCCCCCAGTTGGCTGAATTCAGTATGTGCTGGTATGTGTGTGTGTCTGCATATACATGTGTACACACACACACACACACACTCACTCTTTGTCTAACTCACTTTGATAAATTCAAGTAGAATTATTTAAAAAGCCATCTCATGGAATATAGGTATTTCAGCTATGAACTTTGTTTTGGAAACTATTTTTTTTTCAATTTGGTTGTTTCTGAGATGTGTGATCCACTGAAGATAGACCTGAAATGGGAGCTGCACGGCCCCACTGTACTGGAAACAGTAGAATGCTGTGCTGGAGAGGGAAGGAGGCCAGGGTCTGAACATGTGGTAGCCAGCTTGGAATGTTACTGACATGTGGCAAGAAGGCCAGCCAGAAATATTTAAAGATGTAGCTTTCAGACCTGGGGTGAGTAGTGGGGTCAGGAAGGGTAGAGAGCTCTTAATGACTAGTGTTTCTCATACATGTGAAAAATGTCACTGAGGGCCCATTTTCAAGAACCCCTGTTTATTTTGTGGACCTGCCCTACTTTCCTCAATGTCAAGTGATCTTGAGGAAGATGGAGGATTCCATACCCAGAGCAGTTGGTGGGCAGGTCTGGTCACGTGGAGCTCTGGAGGAAGACAGTCAGGTCCTAAGGCTTTGGTGTCTCTAGTTTTTAAAACAACTATTTTTTTTCTTGAAATATGTATTTATCTCAGAAGAACTAAAAAATGCTGTATCTTTTCCCCTATGGGCTTATCAGTGAATCCCAGGGCTCAATTTATGTTTTGCCATTTCCTCCTATATCTTTTTTGTTTAGTTTGTTTGTTTAGTTTAGTTTTGTTTGAGACAGACTCTGTCATTATATAGCTTTGACAGGACCTGGAACTTGCAATGTAGACTAGGTTGTTCTCAAGTTTACTGTCTCCAGAGAGCTGGAATTAAAGGCATGTGTCACCACACCTGGCCTGCCTTACTAGCTTTTTTTTTTTGTATGTGTATGAATGTACTGTCTGCATGTAGGATGTAGGTTAGTGCACCGGTGCCATGCAATGCTGGGGAGGTCAGAAGAGGGTGTTGGATTCCCCTAGAACTGGAGTTAAAGACAGTTCTCAGCCGCCATGTGGGTGCTGGGAATCGAACCCGGGTCCTCTGTAAGAGCAGTCGGCGTTCTTAATTGCTAGGCCATCTCTCCAGTCCCTCCTCCTATATCTTACGCCTTCCCTCCTTACTGAGATTTGATCTGGGCCCTAGTTAGGTCTGGCTTGAATCTGGGCATGGCATCTTTCCACTGCCTGAACCAGACCCAGAGAATACATACTGACCTCTTCTAGTCTTCAAAGGAGCCAGTAACATCATTATGCGGGGTTCTCTAACAATTTTTAAATTTCTCCCATTTTTATTCAGTTACTTTATTTTATTTATTTTTTATTTATTTTTGTCTTGCATCTTTTTCTCCTTAAATTTTTCGATGTAGAAGTATACTGTTTTGGTCAGTTCTTTGAATCAGTCTTTTTTGTTGTTGTTGTTCCCTTTAGTTTTATATTGCTCCAAAATATGCATATATACACTCCACACACATACCCAAATTATGATGTCTGAAAATAAACTATAGGTTAATTCCAAAACATGTTTAGAGGTTCATATTTGAACAGTAGAGTTGCATACAGGTAAAAAGAAATATTACCTTACATCCCTAAGTTACATAGCAAGTTGATGTATGTTTTAATGTACTTTTTTATAGTAGCATCAGATATTAATATTTACTAAAAAAGAAAAAAATTACTCAGTTTGCCTTATAAATAAAGATTTAGTGCAAGGATCCACAAATGAGGGACACCCTACATTGTTTGTTTTTCTGGGACTGTGTTACTTCACTTAGCATAACGGCTTCTAGTTCCATCCATTTACAATTTAAAAAAAAATACTTTATTTTTATTTTATGTGTATCAATGTATTGCCTGCTCATATGTGCACCTATGTCATGCAATGCCTGTGGAGATCAGAAGAGGGTGTTGGATTCCCTTGGAACTGGACCATTATTGGCCACCATATAGGTGCTGGGAATCAAACTTAGGTTCTCTGCAAGAGCAGCCAGTGCTCTTAACTGCTGAGCCATCTCTTTAGCCCCAATTTCTCCAGTTTTAGCCTCTTATTTACACAATGTTGTTGGTGTTGGTGTTTGTTTTTTTTTTTTAATGTAACTTTTTAAAAATTTTATTTATTTTGTATGTGTATGAATGTACTGTCTGCACGTAGGTCTGTGCACCCATGTTGTGCAGTGCCATGGAGGTCAGAAGAGGGTGTCAGATTCCCCTGGAACTGGAGTTAAAGATGGTTCTCAGCCGCCATGTGGGTGCTGGGAATCCAACCTGGGTCTTCTGCAAGAGCAGTCGGTGCTCTTAACCACTAGGCCATCTCTCCAGCCCCGGTGGTGGGTTTTTGAGAGCTTGTTTGGAGGATCTAGCAGGGGAGCGCAGCTAACTGTATACCCTTGACTGAAGACTGGTCCTTCTCTATTGGGGAAGGTCGTCCTCTTCAACCGAGAGCGCACAGCTTCAGGAGGGACACACGTGGAGCATTGAGGGAGGAAGAGGACACCCACCTAGCCAGCCAGATCAGCTGAATCAACCCTGCGATCAGTGGGGTGACAGATGTCGCAGCCAGATCATTCTCATATCCATTGGTGGGTTTTTATTCATAATTTCCAGCCTGGTGATACTGAGCTATGACTTTTGCTGGGCCACATTCATAGCTATCCTGGACACATGTAGTCCAGTGGTCCACAAATGAGACATCCCTGTATAAAGTGACCAACTGGGCGTGGTGGCACACGTATTTAATCCCAGCCCTCCGGAGGCAGAGGCAGGTGGATCTCTGTGAGTTCAAGGCCACCCTGATCTACAGAGTGAGCTCCAGGCCAGCTGGGACTAAAGGAGACCCTGTCTCAAAAATACCGATATATGATAGATAGATAGATAGATAGATAGATAGATAGATAGATAGATAGATAGATAGATAGATAGAGTGACCAAAACATATTCATTTGTAATTAAATCTAGCCAGACTGTTTTAGCCTTTCCTAACAGAGAGTGTTGGCAGAGAATATATTAAAAATAAGTTATAAGAAGTGAACTTTGGGGGCTGGAGAGATGGCCTAGAGGTTGGTTAAGAGCGCAGACTGCTCTTGCAGAGGACCTGGGTTCGATTCCCAGCACCCACATGGCGGCTAAGAACCGTCTTTGACTCCAGTTCCAGGGGAATCCGACGCCCTCTCTGACCTCCGTGGCATTGCATACATGCAAACAGTACATTCATACACATAGAAAATAAATAAAAAATAAATAAAAATTTAAAAAAAGAAGTGAACTTTGGGGGCTGGAGAGATGACTCAGCGGTTAAGAGCACTGACTGCTCTTGCAGAGAATCTGTTCGATTCCCAGCACCCACATGGTAACTGTCCATAACTCCAGCTTCAGGGAATCCAGCACTTTCTTCTGACCTCCTCAGGCATTGCATGACACAAGTGCACTTACATACATACAGGCAATACACTTCATTCATACTCATAAATAAAAATAATAAAATATTTTTTTCACAATGTTTATTGATACAAGTATGTAAAATCAGGGCATGAACATGATTTGACAGATTAAGTAGACTTAATTTCAATACTATAATAAGGGAACAGTTCAAATTCTCACTATTTGTTTCATACCCACAAAAACCACTTCAAGGGCATTAACAATCTCTCAAATCTGATCAGTTTTGTGAAAGTAAACCATGTTTCGCTTTAAAAAGGCTTGTGCACTTGCCCAGACTCAAGGATATTGAAATCTAGCACATAAAGCCCATTACTAGAGGTAGAAATACAGGCAATATAGTATTATGGCAACAACCATCAATTACAGTTAAGGATTTTCTGTAACAATCAAATGGATAATCTAATATTGCAGCAACTCAAGTATTACTGAGCAAAGTGCATTTCTACAGTATTCAGTGTTGCTATTCAGTTTTCTAACTTTAAACAGCCTATGATAACTGGCAGCAAAGAAGGTCCTTGCAATAGACTGCTTCTGCTTGAGAACTTATGATGTAATTATTGCATGCTGCTAATATACTATCTAAACATTAAAGATACTCCTAAAATATTTGACTATGATTAAGACATTACACTACAAAAAAAAACTTGTGCAGAAGGAAACCCTTACTGACGTGCTTCTGCTTTAAATATTGTGCCCCCAAATGAAGTCCAGTAAGCACATGTCCTGTCTCTATCCCCCTGCATTGGCCTCCATAATACTGCTGAGGTAATCCAACAATGGTAGTCCATATTCTGAGGAGGCTGAATTTCCATTAGCTGCTTAGTTCACAAGCTGAGTATCTCAGCAGTCCTCAGTCCACATTGGAAGGCTAAAAAGTAAAAAAGTTGTATCTCATGTCTTTGAGGAGTGCCAAAAGCAGTGGCATCAACAGAGCATATGCGCCTGCCTGTAAGAATTGAAGACAGGCCAAACAACAGTGCTCTCTTTTTTTTTTTTTTGTCTTTTTACTAAGATCTCAAGTTTTATGTCTGCATTACAGTTTCTCTGATCTTATTATTTATTTCTGGTTGTACTTTCCTTCTGGATGCTTAAGGCCATACAGATAGCCCAGATTAACCAAGGTTTTGTTTTGTTGAGGTCAGTTGAGGATCTTGTCTTCAGGGGTCTCTGGGGTTTTTTTGGGGGGGGCGAGGGTGGAAGCCCCTTGCTTCTTTCAGCTCCTCATCTACCAGTTCCATGCATATGAGGACAAAATCAGGTCTTGCTAGACCAGGCTTTCTTTTCTGAAGGATGAGCAGACTTTACTCTTTATAGACTGGACACTGGCTGAAGTCCCCATAAATTTTATTTTATTTTTTGGTCTTTTCAAGATGGTCTCCCTGTAGCCATAGCTGTCCTGGAATTCGCTCTGTAGACCAGGCTGGCCTTGAATTCACAAAGATCCGCCTGCCTCTGCCTCCCAAGTGCTAGGACTAAAGGCATGCGCCACCAATGCCCGGCTAAAATATTTTTAAAAGAAAGAGTTGAACTTTGGACCAGTGAGATAGCTCAGTGAGTAAAGGTACTTGCCACTAAGTCTGACAACTTGAGTTCAATCCCCTGGATCCCCATAGGGGAAGGACAGCCAACTCCTATGAGATTCCCAGCTCCACATGTGTGCTGTTGCAGTCCCCCTGCACATGCAAGTGATTTTTTAAAAAATTTATTTCCAGGCCTCCCTCTTGGTTTCCCTGTGGTTCCATAGCCGCACACAGGGCCCTCATCGTCAAGGGTGCAGACAGGGGAATCCATAGGCCCTGTAGACAGGATGGAAATGTGTTGATTCATGTAGCACCTTTTGTGCTGCTGATGTACCAAGAACTAGGCTTCTTAGTGCAGTAAACAGCATAGTGGATGAAGGCCCAGCTGTGATCTCACAATCCAAGGGTGAGAGCCTGGGTCCAGGAAGAGGCAAAATGTGGGTGCCTGAAGGAAGGAATTGGGCTTTTCTGTTGCTATGTGGACAGCTCTAACTAGTCACACAAAAGAGTTATGTGCAGCCTACCTCTACTGTTCAACCTAAGCACACTGGCTGTTTTTCATACTTTTCTATTTCCTTCACTGTAGTCTAGGAGGGGCAAGTTTTCTTCTAGCTGAGATTAGCAGTCAAGAGCTCTTGTGTTTCTTAATTTAGAAAATAGCTCTCTTTAAACATAGTTATCTTGTAGGATACTAGTGCCAGATGCAAGGTTTGGCTTCCTTCTAAGAAGGCAAGATATGTAACTAACTTAACCCACCTTAGTGATTTTCTTTTCTGAGCAGCTTTCTCTACCTCTGTTACTTCATTCTGATAGCCTTAAGTTATGTTTTTGACTCGTAAGGCAGAGTCAGGGTTTAAAATTAGGTCTGAGGGGCTGGGGAGATGGCTCAGCTGTTAAGAGCCCTGGCTGCTCTTGGAGAGGACTGGGGTTCGATTCCCAGCACCCACATGGCAGCTGACAACCATCCATAGCTCCAGTTCCAGGGAATTCAACGCCCTCTTCTGGCTTCTGTGGGCATTGCACAACCTGGGTGCACTTTCACACATGCCGGTAATTCACTTATACACATAAAATAATATTAATAAAATAATTTTTTTACATCATGTTTGGCTTGAAAAATAAAATAAAATTGGGTCTAAGTTCAAACCTACCTTTGCAAGCTTCAGTTACATCTTGCATTATGGATGTAAGAAGTAGATACAAGGTAAGTAAAGTTACTGACAGACATACAAGAAGGGAATAAAAAAATACTATTTAAGAAAGATGAGACGACTTAGTAGAAGAACTGATTTTGGAACCCCTTGGGTTCACTGGTTGAGGCTCAGAACCTTAACTGAGTGTTAGATCATTTGGTCATTCTGTCAGTGAATCTGCCTCCAAGACTACTTTTGGCTAGGGCTAGGAACATCAGCAACACTCTGGAGCTTGTTAGAGATGTGCAGTCTCCTGCCCCTGCTCTACCTACTGATCAGAAACTAGTGTACAGGTGGGTTTCTGGTATTACCTTCAAGTGATGCTGGCTATCTATTGAAATAGCGGACCCCAAAACAGTATTTCCTCAGGAATCTTGTGCTGGAGGGAGTGGGGTTGGCTACAGCCAGGCCCAGCCAGGCCCAGCCAGAACTGGGAAGGAAGTTTGCAACTTGTCAGACCTTGCAGGAGACAGCCCATTCATCATTAAGCATGTTTCTTGGCCTGTATTTAAACCAAAACCCTCAGATAGGACTCCAAAGATGGAAGGTGACTGGATCTCTTTGTCCCTCCTCCCAATGTGGACACATCTAATCTTTTTCTGCTTTACACTACTAAGCTCTCTTAATTGGCATATCAAGGACTGGTAACTTTGTTGAGGCAGCCCAATGGATCCCAAGGCCTTGCACATAGTAGGTACATCCCTAGCCCTCTGGCCTCTTCTAAACTCACCCAACTGTAAAAGAGATGTCCTGGCCAGGCATGGTGGCGCACACCTTTCATCCTAGCACTTGGGAGGCAGAGGCAGGCGGATCTTTGTGAGTTCAAGGCCAGCCTGGTCTACAGGACAGCTGGGGGAGACCCTGTCTCGAAAAGACAAACAAAAAAAAAAAAAAAAAAAAAAAAGATGAGTCCTGTTTTATTTCTTTAACCTTTGGAAACAAAAGTCTATCTTAAGCTCCTGTACTGTTGCTATATACTCTGCCATTGTGGGGAGCAGGAACAGGGCCCTAGACACAGACATTTATTTGTTTCCTTGATGTAGAGTCTCCCTATATAGCTTCAGCTGGCCTGGAGCTCTCACAAAGAGATCTGCCTGGCAGAGCTGTGATTAGAGGCATGTGTCCCATTCAGGTATCTTAATACATTCAAGAACCATTCTCTTCTTTGGGCAAAGCTACTGGATGTCTTACTGTGAGTTAATTCATCATATTTCCCTGTTATCTGAGGGATCTAGGGCTGCAGGAGAGAGCTGGCTTGGATCTGGCTGCTTATCAACCTAAGGGGTACTGTGGACCAAGAGAGAATCCATTTTGGGTGCAACTCCTTGGAGGAGTGAAGAGGATTAAGGAGGGAGAGGCCTGAGGATGGAGAGAACCTGCCGGAAGCTGGGAAAACAGAACAGTCTGAAACCTGGGGACAGGGAACACGAGTGCTTTTGTGCTAGAGTAGCCCAGCAGGGGCCCTAGACAGGCTGGAGTCTGCCAGGGAGGTATGTATGTGTGTATAAGGCTGTAGGCGGGAGACCCCATGGTGAGAGGGGTCAGAGAGCCACTGGCTGACTGGCTGGCCTACTCCAGCCCACCCCTTTGGCCCCAAGTCAGGCCTCTGTGCGTAGTAATTAAGCACTAGGTTAAAGGACTGTATTAACCTCAGTCTGCTAGCCTCAGGACTACTCTGCACCAGCCTCCTGTGCAGCCCAAGCCATCTCACCCAGGGGACTACCTGGGGGTAGGGGGCACAGAGGGGCAGTGTTAGCACAGGGGCTTCGGAGCCCAGACAGACTAGCACACTGAAGTCCTGAGCCATTTGCTGACAGGCAGTAAGTGGAGCTGTACTAACTGGGAAGGGGACTGCAGGTGGAAATTTTGGTGAGTTGGGGTCACTTAATGCCAAGTCTGGTCAGAGGTGGCAATAGGCAAAGATAGCACATGGAGTTCCTAGTAAATAATAGGCACCATGTTTATCCTAATCCTGGCATATCTTGCCCTAATTCCGCTTCTTCCTGGCTAATAGTCTTCAGAAATCTATTTTAGAAGTATAGCCAGTCTAGGCAGCCCTGCCTCTGTAGTCCTGGGCCGGAAGGGAACTTGAGAGAATGGAAGCTTGGCTTCACAGAACCCTAGTGTTGTGGATTCTCTATGATTCTATCATATTTTTATTTTTGAAGTTATTTTTATTTTATGTGATACCTCCATGTGTATAAATGCACCCATATCGTGCAGTACAAGCTGAGGGCAGAAGAGGGCGTTGGATTCCCATGGAACTGGATGGTTGTGGGTTGGGGTTTGAACTCTTGGGCATAAACAGCCAGTGCTCTTAACCACTGAGCCATCTATCTAGGTCCAAGACCCTGTCTTTAAAAAAATAAAAATATTAGCCAGGCATGGTGGCGCACGCCTTTAATACTAGCACTCCAGAGGCAGAGGCAGGCGAATCTTTGTGAGCTCAAGGCCAGCCTGGTCTACAGAGTGAGTTCCAGGACAGCTGGGGCTACAGGGAGACCCTGTCTTGAAAAGACAAAAAAAATAAAAATTAAAAAAAAAAATATGGGGGCTGGAGAGATGACTCAGTGGTTAAAAGCACTGGTGGTTCTTGGTGAGGACTCAGGTCCTGTTCCCAGCACCCACATGGTGGCTAACAACCATTCTTAACTACCATTCCAGGGCAGGCCTCTGCAGGCATTGCATAACATGTGCACTTAGATATATGCAAGCAAAATGCTTGTAAAATTCAAAAAAGCATTAAGCAAAGCATGATGGCACATGCCTTTAATCCCAGCACTCAGGAGGCAGAGGCAGGCAGATCTCTGGGAGATCAAGGCCAGCCTGGTCTACATAGCAAGTTCCAGGCCAGCTGAAAGGACAGAGTGACAGAGAGAGATCTTGCTTTATAACCCAGGCTGACCTGAAACTCACTGAATAGTCTAGGTTGGCCTGAAACTCACATTCCTGCTGCCTCACCCTCCCAAGTACTAGGATTACAAGTGTGCTTCACAACCCCTAGCTTGGTTTTGTCATTTTGCTTATAGATTAGGAGGCCATAGAGTCTGGGGAGATGGCGCAGTTCACAAAGTGCTTGGCGGTCAAGGACCTGAGTTTGATCCCCAGTACCCATGTAAAAAGCCAGGCACAGTCATATGTACCTGCCATCCCAGTACTGGGGAAGCAGAGATATGAGGCTCCCTGGTGCTCACTGGCCAGCTTCTTTGGTTTGGTTTGTGATTTTGAGTTCCAGGTTCATTGAGCAACCCTGTCTCAAAAAACAAGGAAGAGAGCAATTGAGGAAGACACCCGGCTTTGACATCTGGCTTCCACACACAGGAGATAACCCGAATATGCAGAGATTCATGCATGCTCACTTGTGTGCACGTGCGCACAGAAGCTGCAATCTTTCCTGCCTCTAGAAACTGCCTTAGTTGGTTAAATGGGAATGAGTGTGTGTGTTGCTTACCTGGGTTTGCTCGAAGCTTGAAGGGGATGGGGATCAACAATGGGTGTGGCTAATGGATATCCCTGTGTCACAGAACCTCCTAGAGACACGTCCACAGGCCAGGGAAGACTCACTTCCACCCCAGTGTGGGCCTTGGCCTCACATAGAGCCATACCCAGGCTATTTAGACCAGTGCCCATTCCCTAAGACAAAGGCTTGCCAGGGAAGATGACAAGAAAGGTGTATCCCTCCAATTAATTCCAGAGGCTATGGTTCTCTGTATCCATAGACTATTTAGAACCTCCTACCTTAACAGGAGCCTGCTCCTCAGGGTCTCCTGTCAGTGTGGGCTGGTTAGTTTTAACTGTGAACTTCATACAACCTAGAATCACCTGGGAAGAGTGAGGTGATTGGGAATTAGAGGGAATTATGTAGATCTGGCTGGACTCTGGGCATGTCTGTGGAGGGGATGTCTAGATTGTTTTAATAGAAAGACTCAGCCATTGTGTTAATCAGACAGATATGCCCAGGCTTAGTGAACAGTGACAGCGGAGCCCTGGGCGAGGTTCAGGTCACTAGACAGCTTGCAGTGTGATCTTGGCCAGGCAGTCCGACGCAGAGCCATAGCCGCCGCGTGGACAAGCATTTCTCATCTACTCAGGACACGTCTATGGTAAACACTTTGTTTACCATGTGCTGGGCTCAGGAGTGTGGTGAATTCCTTAAGTGAAAGGTGAGGACCCTGGGAACTTGAGAGGTGCTGTTGATCACTGGGTTGTGAAAGATGTGTAGAACCAAACAGGGTGAAGAGGGAGGTATTGGTAGCAAAGGGGCTTTTCCACCTCAGAAATAATATCTTTCTAAGGCCCTCCAGGCCCTCTCACACACCCAGGCCTCACACACACTATTCATTTGCCTTGGCCGCCTGAGCACCTTGGCTTGGGCACTGCCCACAGCCTGCTTTCCTCCAGTTTCCCCTGGTACCTTGGCCTTCTTGCCCTTCACCCATCTATCATTCGGTTGTACTCCTACCTGCGGAAGGAATCCAGGTGGTCTGGCCTACTGAATACCTACGAAAGGGCAAGTAGGGCCTGCCTGATAGGTAGGTAGGGGACCTTGTGGTGAGACCAAGGGGTAAGAGGCACTTGTAAGTTAAGGTGCACTTAGGAACTGAGTGGAGAGCCCCAGTGACCTCAATAGCAGTCTTGTTCAGATTCTTGGGAGGACAACCCACAGCATTGATACACCTAATATTTCAACCCAGTACATACTCCACAGAATAGTACTTAACTCACATACAGTGCTCTCACTAAAACACCTAGGAATTGCTGTAGAATCTCCCAGGTGCCCAGTCTACTGCTTGCTGCTAACTGGAGGCTGGGGAAGGGCTGGTCAGCCTCTTGGACCTGGGGTTTCCAGGTCCAAGGGACCTGGAAATAGACCAAGGGAAATAGACCCCTTTGGTCCAGGGCACTATTCTGCCAAAGATTGAAAGAGGAGTAGGAGAGTTCTGCACTTGAACTTTCCTTCTGTTCTGTAGGCCACTATTGGAGGATTGGGCCTGGCCTTATTTTAGAGGTTCAAGTACTGAAACTATAGAAAAAGCTTCACCTTGCTCATTGATGGAAGCAGAGGTCAGAGAACAGCCTCAATGATATATAATTACATAGATATGTAGAGTTAGGTAGAAGATATCCTTTTGGCTTTTTGAGACAGGATCTCACTATGTAACCTAAGCCGGCTTGGAATTTAGCCTCAAACTCATATCAGTCCTCTTGCCTCAGCCTTCCAAGTGCTGGAATCGCAGGTCTGAGTCTCCATGCGTGGTCCCAGTGACATTTTGAAGAGGGAAGGGGATGCAGAAACAGCAGCGTTATGACCAGAGCTGGCTGGACACGGTTGTTCAGCCCCTTCTCAGTGCAGAGGCACTGCAGCTCAAGGTTGGAGAGCCACAGGGTGATACTGTTCTTCCATATCCACCCACATACCAGTTGGTTGATGTAGACAGTTCTAGAGACTTAGTCCCACCCAACTACAGCTGGTTCTTCAGCTCGCCCTTGGGTCTCCTTTCCTTGCTGCAGTGCCTCAGGCCAACCTCCACCCCTTTCTGAAAGCCTCTCCCAGCTTTCCTCTGACCTGTGGATTCCTAAGCAGAGACAGGAGCAGTGAGCATCTTGAAGGGCATGCATTTTTCTGACTCTGCAGGAGCCTGGACTCCCAGTCCCGAGTCTGTCTGCTTTGAGCTTACTCCAGGGTCCTGCTGACAGCTGGCAGCATTCCTGTGGCTTCTCTAAGTAAAGTTCGTATCCCAAACTCTGGGAGTCAGAGTCTGGGCTCATAGACCTAGGGAGGAAGTCTGCCCCCCTTGCTTCCTGGAAGGACTGTAACCATTTTTTAGCCCCTGGTTTCTTAAAGACTGGGTTGGGATTTGCTTTAAAGCAATTCCTCTGATGCAAGCCTCAGGCTGAGCCTGAGGGAGAAAGACACTGGGCTCAGGATAAGGGAGTCCCTCCCTCCCTCCCTCCCTCCCTTCTTCCCTCCTTCCCTCCTTCCCTCCTTCCCTCCTTCCCTCCTTCCCTCCTTCTTCCCTCCTTCCCTCCTTCCCTCCTTCCCTCCTTCCCTCCTGTTCTGACATGTGGCCATGATGGACTGGGCCAACCAAGAGCCAAATGGCACAGTGTTCCCAGTAAAGGGAGAGGGAGGGAATGCTGCCTTTAGGTTAATGACAAATTTCCCAAAGCTGCGCAGCCAGGAGTAGGTAGAGTCAAACTTGGGCATTTGCAGCCGTGTAGCACTTGAAGCATGCTTTCTTTTCTCTTTATCCCAGTCCCTTCTGGAGTCCTCTGTGCTGTGGATGAGGTATACTGCCTGAGTGGAGACCTTGGGAGAGAGGGGGTTGCTGTGCTAGAATGGGGGGGGGGTAGAAAGGGTGGGGGCCACGCAGGCTTTCTGAGTTGGGCTGGATCTCTTGGCACTCTAGTTTGGAGAGGGTGTGGAGTGAGGGAGCCCTGCATGCCCCTTTGAGCTCACAGCTCCTCTCTGGCTGCCCCAGGGGAGGGCTGGCCACGTCTGTTTGTCACGGCTCCTCCTGACCATCCGGTTACAGCTCCTATCTTGTACTGTAGGTCTGGCCTGCTAGGGAGCTCTGCTTTCCTGGGCATCTCTGATTGCAGAAGCTGCTGAGCCCCCAGGGAAGAGGAGACTGCAAAGGGCCCTAAGCAGTGAGCAAGGACACCAATATGGGCTCCTCAGAGAACCTGAGACTCAGACAGAGGAAGGACTGACTGACCATTCAAGGACATGTGTGGCTCAGTGACTGGAGGAGCCAGAACTCAGCTCACTTTTGATGCCCAGGTCTTCTGCACTGTTCTGGCGTGGCTGTTTATGGACATGCGCTTATTAGCCAGCTACTTGGAGCCTCAAAATGCTTCTGCCTGGACTTGTTTTCATTTTGGGATGTCATCTTTGTACACAGTTAAGCCTGGAGAGGTTCAGATGACAAGAAGTTCTGTTGTTCTCTTGTGGCACCCAGTGCTACAGTCCTGATAAATCTGGCCTGTGCAATCTCAAGGGCATTGGGAGAGAGCAAAGCAGGCTGGGTGGTAGTTGAAGGTATGGTGGCGCCTTTAATTCCAGCACTCAGGAGGCAGAGGCAGGAGCATCTTTGTGAGTTCAAGGCCAGCCTTGTCTATATAGTGAGGTTCAGGCCAGTTGGGGAAAAAAAAAAAAAGATGCCCTGATGTCCAGTCAGCACAGACAGCTGGGAAACGGGGAAAAGTTCCCATTTCCTGAATGGCCTCTTGATGAAGGGCTGTGCCTTCCCTGAACCACAATGTTTAAGTCTCAGTGTGGGTAGGAATTGTGGTTCCATTACAAGGCACTGTGTGGGAGCTCAAGAGACAGCAGCAGTAACTGCTGAAGGTAACAAAGCTGGTGAGAACTGGATCCTTATTCCAGTCAACTCCAAGTTGGTTCCTTCTCACTACATTGCTCTGATGAAACCATCCCCTGGGGCCTGCTGGAGCTGCATCGGTCAACTTCTGAATGTCGTTGTCAGTCTGAAGAGCCATTTCTCAGTATCCATTCCACTATATAGCAAGTCCTATCTTGGCAGAAAATCCCCTGAGACCCCAGGCAGAGACCTCACTAAGTCCCAAGAATCTAGCCAGATGCCTGGTATATAACAGGCTGTCCATAAAGAACTGTCCCACCAGGTGATGAGCAAGCCTCGTGTGCCCTCAGTCATCACGAACCAGTACTCCTGGGAGCCTGTGACCACATTCCATTGACAACTGAGCCTATAGGATATGTGTGTGTGTGTGTGTGTGTGTGTGTGTGTGTGTGTGTGTGTGTGATATGTAGGGGTGCGGGTTTATGTGTTTGAGCATGCACTCATCTATGCTACAGTGTGTGTGGAGCTCAGGGGACAACCTTAGGTGTTAGTCCTCACTTTCCACCTTAAGACAGGGTATCCTGGGGCTGGAGAGATGGCTCAGCAGTTAAGAGCACTGGCTATTCTTGCAGAAGACCCGGGTTTGAATTCCAGTGCCCACACGACAGCTAACAACTATCTGTAACTCCAGTTCCAGGAGATCCTCCTCTGTCCTCTGTGCAAACTGCATGACATGGGTGCACTTAATACACATAGAAGCATAACACTCATACACATAAAATAGAAATCAATAAATAAAATATTTTGAAAAAGACAGGGTATCTCTTTGTGTTGTTTGCCACTCCGTGTGCCAGGCAAGTGGCCTGCAAGTCAGGAACTGTCCTGTCTCTATCTCCTGTCCCACTGTTCAGAGCTCTAGGATTACAAATATGTGCTATGACCCTGGCTTTATGGATTTGAACTCAGTTCCTTATGTTGTGCATGGTTTACCCACTGTCTTAGTTGCTTTCAATTCCCGTGATAAAATATTGACTAGAGACTGGGGATAGCTTAGTGGTTAAAAGTATTGGCCACCCTTGTGGAGGACCCAGGTTTGGTTCCCAGCACTTACATGGTGGCTAACAACCATCTGTAGCTCCAGTTCCAGGGGAGTCTAATGCCCTCTTCTGACCTCTATGGGCACTGCAGGACATTGATGCACTTACATGTATGCAATACATTCATACACAAATTTTTTTAAAAAATAAAAACACTGACCAAAACCAGCTTGGGGAGGAAAGGGTTTATTTTACCTTACATCTGCAAGGTCACAGTTCATCACTGAGGGAAATCAGGGCAGGAACCTGGAGCAGGAGCTGAAGAACAAACCATGCAGTGGTTCTGACTTGTTCTCCTGGCCCATGCTCAGCTTTTTTTCTTTTTTTTTTTTCTTTGTCTTTTTGAGACAGCGTCTCCCTGTAGCCCCAGCTGTCCTGGAACTCACTCTGTAGACCAGGCTGGCCTTGAACTCACAAAAATCCGCCTGCTTCTGACTCCCAAGTGCTAGGATTAAAGGTGTGTGCCACCATGCCCGGCTTTTTTATTTTTTTGTCGTCAGCTTGCTTCCTTATACAATACAGGACCACCTTCCTGGGGTTGCACCACCCACAGTGGACTGGGCCCTTCTACATCACTCAACAATCAAGAAAATACCCCACAGACATGGCCACTGGCCAGTCCAATGGGGAAAGTTCCTCTGTTGAGGTTCCCTCCACCCAGGTGTGTCCCGTTGACGACAGCGGACACTCCCCAGCTCACCTGCTGAGCCATCTCTCCAACCCTGGGTTTTTTGTTTGTTCGTTTGTTTGTTTGTTTGTTTTCAGACAAGGTTTTACACTGTAGCCCAGAGTTGAATGAAACTATGTAGTCCAGGCTGGCCTTCCACTCATGGCAATCCTCCTGTCGTTTTCCCCAGTGCTGGGATTACAGGCATACACCACCATGCTTGGCTGCACAGGGTTTTATTTTTTTATTTTTTTAAATTTTTTATTATTAATTTTATTTATTTCTGTATGTGTATGAATGTACTGTCTGCATGCAAGTTTGTGCATCCCTGTCGTGCAATGCCCGGGAGGTCAGAAGAGGGTGTCGGATTCCCCTGGAACTGAAGTTCTCCTGGAACTAGAGTTTCAGACGGTTCTCGGCCACCATGTGGGTGCTGGGGATCGAACCCTGGTCCTCTACAAGAGCAGTCGGCACTCTTAACCGCTAAGCCATCTCTCCAGCTCCCTGCACAGGGTTTTAAAGCAGTGGACTGGACTACTGTGTCCGAAAGGGAATTGTTCCATTTTAGCTCTGCTTTCTGCCCTTTGAGCCCAGGATCTAGGTCGGATGGTGATCACAGGCATGGGCCCAGGCAGATACAGCTGGTTAGCACACAGTGAATAACTCTGACTAGAACAGGCTTGAACAGCTTGAGCAAGGCTCTCTCTGCTAGTGCACTGCCCTTCCCTGCTCCTCAGCCTCTGACCAGAACTTCTCAGCTTGGAATATGGCATAAAGCGAGGGCAGTGCCTCCTTCCAGCCATGTCACATTCTGGTGATGTCAGGGCTTCTGTTCTGTGAGTTGAGTAGTCCAGAACTTAGGATGGTGGAGGAGGGATCTGATTCTATCCCAGAAGCATCCTGCTGTTTAAAGGCTGTTCAGATAGGGAAGACAGCTATCAGATTCTCAAAGCCCTGGATGATAACCAGACAGTGTAAGAGGGTGGCCAAGAGGAGGCAGCCCCACATGACCAGTTGTAGGACCATAGGATCCCTTGAGATGTGCCACTCCAAGAAAATGGGTCCCAAGGGAATCACTTACTTCCCAGAAGCCAATGGGGCCTCTCAGACCTGCTCCAGCTAGACCTGGAGTAAGGAAGTATGTTTGCCTGGCTGCCAGTCAGGTCTCAGGGGGCTGCAGGTGCTCCTGCTGGGGGCCTGCAATCAGTGGGTTCTATCGGCCAACACAGTCCGCTGGCAGAGCAGGGAAGAGCCCAGGGTAGCCTCTTTGGGACAGCAACTTATTGCAGAGGTGGGGAAAGATTACCCATGGCAGGAGTCATAAAATGTCACACTTGTTTCCAAAAAAAGCCCCACCGTGGATAGTCCAGGAAACAATAAAACTTATGTTACAGTTTTATAGTGTTTTGATCACTTGTGGTGGGAGGTGGGTCTTCTTTCCGTATAGGCTCTCCAAAAGTCTCAGCCTCAGCCAGAGATCCCAGGCAACTTTTCAATGCTGTTTGGGAAATCAGAAGTAGAAGTGGGCTGCCCTCCAAACTCTAGACTCCCAGTCCAGTGCTCCGAATTGCCACCTGACCCGTTGCATAACACGAAATTACTGATTTGTCTTCCTTTTAATGAAATTTCCATTGGCTCCTCACTACCCGCCAGCAGGCCAGTTGGTGGGAGCGATGTGGGACTTCTGGGACAGCGGGTGGACCGCTTTTGTCCCAGGTTTCTGGACGCGGGGCCCCAACCAGCTAATGCTGGGGGGCGGGGGGTGGTCACACAAATGCTGCAACCAGATGAACAGGAGTTGTTTGCGCTGCAGCTCAGAAGCCCTGCCTCCCCCTCCCCCAGCTGCGCGGGTGGCGGAGCTCTGGCCCCTCCCCTTCCCCGCCGGACCCGGGGAGGGGGTCTTCCTAGGCAGGGGAGTAGCGGATGCTTGGCGGCTAGCGACTGGCAGAAGAGGGGCGGGGTGGAGGGGGTGCTGGCCGCCCAGGTCCGCCACCTGGGTCAGTCGCACGCCCCCGCCCTCGGCTGGCTGGGCCTTGCAGCAGCCCAGGTCTGGCCACGCGGTGAAGTTTGCGGAAAGTTTTGCTGTTGCTTCTCCGCCCGCGCCAAGGAGAACTTGTGACGCAGCGTCTGGGGCTCCGGGCCCGGAGTGAAAAGAGAGGGAAGGCGAGGCGGGGCGAGATCAGGGCTCGGAGGAGGGAAGATAAAGAGCGCAGCCGGGTCCTCCTGGGCCGCGCGGGCCCTCCTCTCCCGCCGTCCCGCACTCCCTCCCGCCGCGCTCCCGGGTCGGTTCCCCAGCCCCGCGCCTCCTCCCCTTCCACTCCCACGCTGCCCGCTTCCCTTCCCCTCTACCCCTCAAACCCTCCTCCTCCCGGGTCCTGCGCTCCTCCCTCTGCCCTCCCTTCGCGGGGCTGGCCTCCTCCCTCCTCCTCCCGGGGAGGCATCCCTACGTCCCGGCCGGGAGGGGAGGAGGACACGAGCCCCTCGCCGGCGTCCTCGGAGCCCGCGCCACCGCGCTGCCCGCCGTGCGCCCTGGTCGTCGCGTCCGTAGTCAGAGCGCTGCGGGATGGGGCGCGTGCGGCCGACTCCCGCGCCCTGGCCGGGTCACCTGCTGCGCTGCGCCCTGCTCCTCGGGGGACTGCAGCACCTCGGCCGCCCCGCCGCCGCCGCCGCCCTCCCGGGTAAGGCTGCCAACTTGGCCAACTTGGGGGCCGGGCCGTGGGGGAGCGGGGCCTCTTGGCTTTCCATTCCCTCCTTTTTCATTCCTCCCATCTTTTCTGTGAGTGTGTGTGAGTGAGTGTGTGTGTGTGTGTGTGTGTGTGTGTGTGTGTGTGTGACTGGGTTTTAAAAAATCGTCTCCGCTTTTCTGGAAGCCACGGAGGAGATGGGAGGAGGAGCGCGCCTGGAGGTGGGGGAGGACCTGAGTGGAACCAGATGTGGCGGGTGGCGGGGGAGGGGAGCCGGGGGGCGCAGCAGGCTGGGAGGGAGCGGGAGGGCCGGCCAGGACCCGCAGCCCCGCCGCCTCGACCCCGGGCACGGCCCCACAGTCGGCCGGGTACCGCGGTGCACTGGGGAGCTGGAGACTGTGCAATGCGCAGGGCCCGCGCGCGCTCTTCCTTCCATCCGTCCCGAGACTCCTGTGTTATCATTGTTATATGCGAACGTTGAGGGTGAGGAGGGTTCAGTTGTGGATGCAGCGTCTGGGGGGTGTTTCCATTTTCTTTCTGGTTCTTCAAGGCTGGCTTGTAGCATATGATTTCTCCACCGTTTGAAAACAGAACTCTGTGGGGCAGTTTTAGGCTAGCAGGATGCAACTCTGAGACAGCTCTGTGTGTGTGTGTGTGTGTGTGTGTGAGTTTTCTCACTTTGTGTGGCAACTTTGGCCAAGCTGACGCCCCTCCAGAGTAGACAGATCTTAAACTGCAAAGGGACTGCACACAAGATGCAAAACCTCAGCCTACAGAAAACCAAACAAACAAAAAATCCAAACAGCACCCTTCTCTTTTTTCGCCGTTCTATCAAGGGCTGACTGAAGTGTGAGGCCACACAGATCATTTGAACATTAAGGGGAAATATCCTCCTGGACGTTTTCAAGAAGCAAAAGCTGCTGTGAGCTGTCTCCACCCCTCCTTCATGTTTAGTTGAGTTGGGGTGAGTGGAAAGGGACAGGATGGTGTCTGCAGCTTTGTGCAAGGGACAGTGGCTGCCAGAAGAGTCTGAGGCTTCCACAGTGACCTGGTGTGCTGTGGGGATCTGGTGAGGGGAAGAGTGACTCCTCTTCGAATAAGGGCCTGGTCTTGCATCCTGTCCCACCTGGAACTCGGAAGCCTGGAGGACAGGAAGCAGGCTGGAGCTCCCGTTCAGCTTGCCGGCCCACAGGGGTCCCCTGCTCCCGCTTGCACCCTTCTCCCTCCCTTGTGAAGGATTGGGGGCAGCAGAATGCGAGGGAGGAGAAAGATGGCTGTTCCAAGAGCTCTAGGCTGCCGATTTAAAGCCAGGTCCTGGGAAAGAACAGGGGCAGAGTGCTGACTTGGTCTTTTCGTCAGGGAGCTTTTGACAGAGGGGGTGGAGGTGGAGGTGCCTGGTGAGGGGCCCTGTCTGGGAGGAGAAGGAGCCCTGGAGTTGCTCCCCAGCCTCCTGCCCCTTCCTGTGCTCTTTGAGACCGTGTCCTAGACACATGGTATCTACATCCTAGGAGGGTGAATTGCCTGGATCACATCCTTCTGAGGAAGCCTGGGCCTGGACTAAGGCAGCTGGGGGGTGAGGAGATCCCTCTGAAGCAGCTGAACAGAAGGATGAAATTGCTTAACCTCCCTGTCACTGTCCCTGCACATGACACTGCCACTTTGGCTTTGGATGTTCCTGCCAACTTCCATGGGTCTCTCAGCTTGGGCAGGGCCTGTGGGCTCTCAGTTGTGTGCCCAATGAAAAAAGGGAGACACAGGAAAAATTCACCAGCATGGAGAGCCCACTGCCCCAGGAAATGCCTGTGGGAGGTAGGATTTGCTTGGCAGGCCAGCACTGGGGTGAAAGGCACTCTGGGAGGGACTGTGGCCAGCTTTCTGACCACCAACAGGAAGCCCAGTGGGCTCAGGATGGGGTACTGCAGCTCCTCTTGGGGGCCCGAGGTGACAGGACTGCAGGAATTCTTGACATAGGATGGCAGAATTCATCTTTCCTCCACCTCCGCAGAGTTCCCACAGAGCTTTGCCACTGGAGTGTCTTTGTTAGCTGCTGTCTCGTGTGCACAGTACTGAGCCAAGTACTTAGGGTGGAGGAGAGGTGAGGAAGAACGTAAGCTGCGTCCTTAGGGAAAATGGAGCCTTACAGGAGTATGATACAGGAAGCATTAGTGGGACGAAGAGGCAGGATTCCATTGGCCGGTGCTGCTGTTAGCACAGAAGCTGTGCTGAATGCTTAGTGTTCAGATTCTCATTTGATTCTGATAGTGAACCAAAGAGATAGATATTGATGGACCCATTTTGCAGGGGACAAAATAGAGGCCAAGAGTGGTCCAATGATTTACTTCAGGGTGCATCAGTAAGTGAAAAGCTGGGGCCAAGGATGATTAATGGCTAGAAACAGAGGAGAATATATGGTCCAGAGGGGAGGCTCTCTTTTCTGTAAAGGGCAGGGAAAACAGAGAGAGCAGGTCAGGAAGGTGGGCTGGGTGCTGCTGGGGATCCTACGGAAGCTTTCTGGGCTCCTGGAGGAAAGGTGAAAGGAAACTGGGCAGGTATCTGGGAGGCAAGGTAGGGAAGCAACTTTGAGGCTGGTTGGGGGATCTGGAGATGTGATGAGGGGTTCTAAATCCAAAAATGAGCTGTGCGTTGGAAGAGGGATCCGCCCTCCAGGTTGAGGAGTTAGGAGACCTTGGGCAGTCTTCCTGTGGGGAAGGACTAATGTCTAAAGGACACAGAAATGTGGCTGGTATTCCCTCTAAGAGGTATGGGCCTAGCACTTGGGAGGCAGAGGCAGGCGTATCTTTGTGAGTTCAAGACCAGCCTGGTTTATAGAATGAGTTCCAGGCCAGCTAGGGCTACATGGAGAGACCCTGTCTTGAAAAGACCCGGGGGGGGGGGGTGAGGGAGGCGGGGGCGTGGCATACTTGCCAGGGCCATTGCTCGACAGCCACTGCACTTGCAGCCCCTCCTGGTCACTCACAGAGCTTGGAGCCTCTTCCTCTCCCACAATGCTTGTAGCTTTCCTGGTCTTCACCAAGCCAGGAGGGACAGCAGTGCTTGGGGCTGGGTCCTGCTGTCTCTCTGAGTTCACCTGGGCAAGATGAAGGTGCAGGAAGGAGAAAGCTTGGGTTTGGTTTCTTTGTGCTCATACTAGAGAAACCTTAGGTTTCCTATGCCCCGGTGTTAGTGTGACTCAGTGGGATGACAGAAGTGCCAGGAACTGCTTCATTTGAATTCATGAGGAGAGAGGGTGAGGGTGACAATAGCAACAAGGCTTTAAAAATTCTGCCTGAGGGCCGGAGAGATGGCTCAGTGCTTAAGAGTGCCAACTGCTCTTGCAGAGGACCTGGGTTCAATCCCCAGCATCCACATGGCGCCTAAGAACCATCTTTAACTCCAGTTCCAGGGGAATCCGACACCCTCTTCTGACCTCCACGGCATTGCACGACACAGGTGCACAGACCTACATGCAGATAGTACATTCATACACATAAAAATAAAAAAAATCAAAAAATAAAATAAAATAAAAATACTGCCTGAAAGCTGGGCATGGTGGTGCATGCCTTTAATCCCACCACTTGGGAGGCAGAGGCAGGCAGATAGATCTCTGTGAGTTCAAGGCCAGCCTGATCTACATAGCGAGATCCAGGCCAGGTGGGACTAAAGGGAGACCCTGTCTCAAAAAGACCCCCCCGCCAAAAAAAAATACTGCCTGGTCTACTTAGCAATCTCTAGGCCAACTGGGACTAAAGGGAAACCCTGTCTCAAAAATACCAACAAAACGGGGCTGGAGAGATGGCCTAGTGGTTAAGAGCACCGACTGCTCTTGCAGAGGACCCGGGTTAGATCCCCAGAACCCACATGGAGGCTGAGAACCGTCTTTAACTCCAATTCCAGGGGAATCTGACGCCCTCTTCTGACCTCTGCGGCATTGCACAACACGGGTGCACAAACCTACATGCAGACAGTACATTCATACACATACAAAATAAATAAAATTAAAAATAATTAAAAAGACATTAAAAAATACCAACAAAACAAAACTGATTTTTATTTCAAGTATAGGAGTTTTTGGCTGCGTTTATGTAAGTGCACCATGTGCCAGAGGCCAAAAGAGGGTGTTGAATCCCCTGGACTTAAGGATAGTTGTTGGCGGCTGTGTGGGTACTCAGGAACTGAACCAGGGTCCTCTGCAAGAACCGTGAGTGCTCTTAGCTGCTGAGCCCTCTGTCTAGCCCACTGAATGCTGTTTATGTTGGGTGTTGGTTTATCACCTCTCCTAACCCTGGAAGGTACATTATCACCTTTTTGACACTCGGAGTCAAAAGTTGTAGCTGTTAGGTAATTTGTCAAGATCACACCATAAAAAGCAGCGGTACATGGAGGTTCCAATCCTGGTGAGGCCAGAGAGCCTAAACCTATCAGTACCAGACCGGGTGTTCCTGAAACAGGCGCGGCAGGAGGGCTGGAAAAGTGCTCAGTAGTTCCAAGCCCTCAGGGCCACCCTCCCTGTTACCTGTCACTATGACAAAATTACCAGTTATAAACAACTTAAGGGAAGAAGAGTCTGTTTTGGCTCCCAGTTGCAGACCTTGCAGTCGTAAGCAGCTGGCTCTGGATTTATAAGCCTGTGGTGAGGCAGATGCCTAGCATAAGGTCAGGAGAGAGGAAAGCTGCTCAGCTCTGGGCAGCCAGGAAGCAGAAAAAGGAAAGGGTCAGGGGCAAGATACACCCTCCAAAGGCATGCTTCTAGTGGCTGCTTCCCCCAGGCAGCCTCTACTTCTGGTTGCCATAGCATCCCATCAGATTATGACCCTGGCCACTGGAGTAACCCATCAATTAGGCTAGCACTCTTATGATCTATTCAAAACCCTCACCCCTAAGCATCGCATTGCGGATGAAGCTCTCATACCCAAACATAACACCCCCTCATGTTGATCCCATTTAGGGGCACAGGAAAGGGTTCATTTTTTTCTCTGTTAATTAAAGAATTAAAAGGCAGGAAAGAAGTGTCACTTCCTGCAGAGCCAACATGATATCTGGGAAATTGGGGTCTTCTGGGGTTCATAGTCTCATTAATGAAAGGCTTTAAGAACGGACACCGGGGCTGGAGAGATGGCCTAGCGGTTAAGAGCGCCGACCGCTCTTGCAGAGGACCCGGGTTCGATCCCCAGCACCCACATGGCGGCCGAGAACCATCTGAAACTCCAATTCCAGGAGAACTCCAGTTCCAGGGGAATCCGACGCCCTCTTCTGACCTCCGCGGCATTGCACAACATGGGTGCACAGACTTGCATGCAGACAATACATTCATACACATACAGAAATAAATAAAATTAATTAAAAAAAAAAAAAAAGAATGGATACCAAGAAGCTCAAGGACAGTTTATCAGGGTTCAAAAGGAAAACCCCAGGGGAGGGAGGCAAGCTGTAAATCTGCCAGCTGTCTGGAAGGGAGGAGAATGGAGGGGGACTGCGAGGTCAGCCACCTGGGGCAGCAGCCACACGGCGGAAGGGAGCTTTAGAACAAGTAAGGAAGTCCAACACAGGCTTAAGTTTGAAAGCATACAGGCTCTGGCCAGCATAGAAAGAGACAGAAGAAAGAGAAATGGCTACACCTCTCCTTAGAAGGGTGGGCAGACCTAGCAGACGCTCAAACCTCCTGCAGGCTGGTACATCATCTTAATGTGAACCCACCTTCCTAGGAGTAGTCCCCTATCCAGGTCTCTGACCTGCCCCATGGGGTTAACCTAGAGGTCCCTAGAAGGAGGGTCCACTCTTTACAATACATCTTCCCTCCATTATGTCAGTAGCTGGGAGCACTTGGTGATCCCATCTCTGTGGGCCAAGGTGGCAAAGACCTAGTTCCCTCTATCCCCATTTTTGGTAATGTCTGAGATGTTCCCCTCCAAGGAGGCACTGAGTAACTAAAGGTGCCCAGCCTGGTACCTCAGCTTCCTTGAGGTCAGGAATTCACACAATTCACTCATTCATTCATTTCATATTGCGTGAAGTACCGAGATCAGAGATCTAAGACCTATTCGTCCTTTGGAACTAGCTCCCCCTGCACCTCTGTGGGAGAGGGTCTCCTGAACTTGGGAAGGGGGATCTGGGCATTGCTGACAGGAAGTGTGTCTTCCGGTTTAGTCCTTCAGGAATGAGAAGGGCCCCTTTCCCATGATTGAGTCCTGTAAATCTGGGTGCGGTGGCCCGCCGGAGTGGTGACACAGCTCTTGGAACTCAGCCTGGGACCTGTGGATCCTAGTCACTCCTCAGCTGGGAGTGTCAGAAAGTGGTGTGTCCGGAAGCAGCAGGTTGGAGGAGGGCCACAGGGTGATGTCTGTGGCCCAGGGAGTGGCAGCTGCAACCCCCTAGGAAATCGGCGTACAGCTGGGCTCTGGTTGGAGCTCTGGCCGTTGGTTCCTTTCTACACTGAGTCCTTCTGAGACCGAGTCCACTGTCCTTTCTCCCATGGGTCTTTTGCTTTGCACCCTTTACGTGCAGACCCTCCACTGGCCTTGATCTCACAGACATCCACCTGCCTCTGCTTCCTGAGTGCTGGGATTAGAGTGGGCTACCAGGCCTGACCATACCAGCTTTTTAGCTGGGTATTGGGGATCCAAACTCAGGGTCTTTTGCTTTTTTTTTTTTTTTTTTTTCTTTTTTTTGGTCTTTTCGAGACAGGGTCTCCCTGTAGCTCCAGCTGTCCTGGAACTCACCTTGTAGACCAGGCTGGCCTTGAACTCACAAAGATCTGCCTGCCTCTGCCTCCCAAGTGCTAGGATTAAAGGCGTGCGCCACCACGCCCGGCGGTCCTTATGCTTTTATGATAAACACTCTACCCATTGAGCCATCTCCCCAGCCCCTGGACCCATGAATTCTTGGTGACGCTTGGCTAACCTCTGTGCCTCTCCAAGTTAGGTGATATTCTAAAAGTAAATGTAAAGACTGGGGTGGTGGTGGGGGCGAAGAATACCAAAGGAAAAGACAGCCGTATCTTTAGAGGTCTTGTGTACCTCAGACCTCTCATTTACCACACTCTTTCCTTCTCTGTATGATTTAACTTCCGAATTTAACTCTTGAGTTACCAGACTCAGAAAAGCCTTTTCCTCTGTTTTTCTCCCTGCCAGCGGTACCCATCTCCTGTAGGTCTGTCTCTGCAGGTGCCTGGCTCACACCTGACGATTCACCTGGCTCCCACCTGAGGCTGGACGGTTACCTTCAGACATAAGGAGCCTTCCTGAGTTCCTCTCAGATTTTCTGGCCACCACTGCTACACCCCCCCCCCGTCCCATGGAGCCTCTTCCTCCCTTCATGGACTAAGAGCATCTCTCTCCCAAAAGAGGCTTTTTTTGAGGGTGAAGGAGAGTGAAGGAGGTCCTGGGAGTCACACCCAGGGTTTTGTGCTAAACATCTGTTCTGTTCTGTCTGCCACAAAGTGTATCCCAACTTTTTTTTTTAATTTAATTTTTAATTTTAATTTTTTATGCGTTCGAGTGTTTTGCATGCATGTACGTAAGTGTACCCATGTCATGCAAAAGAAGAAGGCATCAGATCCTGTGGAACTGGAGTTACAGATGCTGGGGATTGAACCTGGGTCCTCTGGAAGAGTAGCCAGTGCTCTTAACCACTGAACCATCTCTCCAGCCTCTGTTCCAGCTTTTTAATCCCTGTTCAGGTTCAGTGCCTGAGGCTCAGTGGCATTTACTAAATAGTTTTTGAGATTAAAAAAAAAAAAAAGGCAGACAAGTACTCCAAACATAATAAAGTTTTAGATGATGTCATAATCATGAAAAACATACGACATGAATCAAAATAAATGGTAAAAAGACCAAAAAAAAAAATAAATGGTAAAAAGACCAATGGATAAAAATAAATTCTAGAAGGGTTTTTTGTTTGTTTGTTTTGTTTTTGAGACGGTCTCTTCGTAGTCCCAGCTGTCCTGGAACTCACTCTGTAGACCAGGCTAGCCTTGAACTCACAGAGATCTGCCTGCCTCGGCCTCCCAAGTGCTGAGATTAAAGGTGTGTGCCACACCCAGCATAGAAGATTTTAATTTGGTATAAAAACTTAATGTAGCCTGGCGTGTTGGCACACACCTTTATTTAATCCTAGCACTTGGGAGGCAGAGGCAGGCGGATCTTTGTGAGTTCAAAGCCAGCCTGGTCTACAGAGTGAGTTCCAGGATTGGGGCTACAGGGAGACCCTGTCTTGAAAAGACCAAAAAACAAAACAAAACAAAAAACTTAATGTGAGGGGGCTGGAGAGATGGCTCAGTGGTTAGGAGCGCCGGCTGTTCTTGCAGAGGACCCAGGTTCGATTCCAAGCACCCACATGGCAGCTAAGAACTGTCTTTAAGCTGGGTGCGGTGGCACATGCCTTTGATCCTAGCACTTGGGAGGCAGAGGCAGGTGGATCTCTGTGAGTTCAAGGCCAGCCTGGTCTACAGAGTGAGTTCCAGGCCAGCTGGGACTAAAGGGAGACCCTGTCTCAAAAAGACAGAAAACAAACAACCAAACAAAAAACTTAATGTGAGACACCCAGAAACAATCCTCTAATGAAAATAAAATCTTTACTTTTAAATGTTATGAGACAACTGAATTACAATTTTAAAAATGTGAGAGAGTAGTTTAGTGATGGAGGGTGTGATTGACATCTGGGAGGCCTTGAGGTCAACTCCTAGAACTGCTTGAAACAAGAAAAAGGAAATTTGTTTATTTTTGTAAATCTTTTATTGAATTTTTGCGTATTTCAAACAGAACATTTCAATCAATTTTTTTTTTTTTTTTGGTCCTTTTTGAGTCAGGGTCTCCCTGTAGCCCCAGCTGGCCTGGAACTCACAGAGATCTGCCTGCCTCTACCTCCCAAGGACTGGGATTAAAAGGCGTGCACTACCATGCCCACCATTTCAATCAGGTTTTTTTATTTTTTATTTTATTTTTATGTGCATGAATGCACTGTCTGCATTTAGGTTTGTGCACCCGTGTCATGCAATGCTGCGGAGGTCAGAAGAGGGTGTCAGATTCTCCTGGAACTGGAGTTCTCCTGGAATTGGAGTTACAGATGGTTCTCAGCTACCATGTGGGTGCTGGGGATCAAACCCGGGTCCTCTGCAAGAGCAGTCGGTGCTCTTAACTGCTAGGCCATCTCTCCAGTCCTCAGTCTTAATTATCATTATACCCCTGTCCCCACTGACACCTCCTATAGCCCTGCCCCTGGAATTCATACATTCCATCATTTGTGTTAAGGCCTATCATGTCAAGTTAGTGTCCCCAGGCGTTCCTCAGTGCAAGTTCATCCACTGGGGTCTAGTCAGCCTATGAGGTGTCCTTTGATTTAAGAAGATCTCCTCTTCCTCACCCAGCAGTAATCAGCTGCCAATTATTCTTTGACTAAAATTGGGGCTTCCTGCCCATTTTCACAGTTCTGTGCTGGGGTTTTGTCTGCTTCAGTAGGCATGGGCCTTGTGCCTGCTGTCACCATTGAGTAGGTTCATGTGAGCAGGGTCCCAGGAGCCTGTAGGACTCTATTTCCATATGGTCACACACTTCCTCCCTGGCTCTTATAATCTTTCCACCCCTTTTTCCACAATGGTCCCTGAGCCCTGGGTGTGTCAAGTGTAACATAGGAGTCCTGTCCAAGGACCCACACTCTGCAAATTCTTATTCTCTATGCTCTGGCCATTTGTGAGCCTTTGTGTTTCTGGCCCTCTGTTGCATGAGGGAGCTTCATTAATGAGAATTGAGAGATTCGTTAATATCCTATTTACCCCTTGTTCTATGTTCTGTGAGCCGTAGGTGTAGAAGCAGCATTGTAGATGTGCCAGTTAGGCATGGGCAATTCACAGCCACTGTCTGTGTGTGGTACGAGTTATGGTACTCTGTAATAGTCTCTGTCTGGTGCAAAAGAAGCTTCTTTGTGAGTGGTGAATGGGATGCTCGTAAATAAAAGGATATATATTTTTCACATAGCAAGAAATTATATTTGTCTAGAAATGTGACAGCCTTATGGTTTCCTCTTGGCTCTATGACTTCTCCAGCCATGTGTATTTGGCTGTGTTTACAGTACCACACAAGTTTCCTCTCACTGAATAAGCTTTAACTCTAATTAAGTAGCTCTTGGCTACCCCCAAGATAAAAGTGCCACTACTGGGCCAGTGTTGTTTGTTGTGCTAGACATTGATGTGGATATTTGATCTTTGGTCTTTTTTTTTTTTTTTTGGTATTTTTGAGACAGAGTCTCCCTTTAGTCCCAGCTGGCCTGGAGTTCACTCTGTAGACCAGGCTGGCCTTGAACTCACAAAGATCTGCCTGCCTCTGTTTCCCAAGTGCTAGGATTAAAGGTGTGTGCCACCAAGCCCAGCTAGATGATTCTTTTTTTTTTTTGGTCTTTTCGAGACAGGGTCTCCCTGTAGCTCCGGCTGTCCTGGAACTCGCTCTGCAGACCAGGCTGGCCTTGAACTCACAAAGATCCACCTGCCTCTGCCTCCCAAGTGCTAGGATCAAAGGCGTGCGCCACCACGCCCTGCGGATATTTGATCTTAGAGCCGGTGTTGAACCATCGATTGCTGTTCTCCCTTAGCAGCTTGCAGAGTGCTCTCCAAAGCTATGAGAGCAGCCTTCAGGGGAAGCGGCTTCCAGGTCAGTTCTATCTAGCGCCATTGCTCCAAATCTTATGTCTGAAATATCTCCTGTCTTCAGCAATAGGGTCTTAGCTCCAAGATCTGAGAGGCAATCAAGGGCTGTGTAATTTTGGGAGTCTCTTGGACTACCTTGGCCAACAACTCATAGGAAGGGTTCTCTTGTCTGGCACTGTTTCTTGTTATGTAGCCTTCAGCTATGCACATGGACTCATGTAGAGATGTTGTATGTGTAATTTGTCCATAGGCTGTTGGACTATTATCTTTCCCTCAGGTTTTTTACACTAGCACTATTTATCTCTCTTCTCTCTCTCCCTGTCTAACCTCACTCCAACCTCTCCCCATTTAAAGTAACCCTTTTCAAAAAAAATACATAAATAAAATAAAATAAAGTAACCCTTGAGGCTGGAGAGATAGCCTAGTGGTTAAGAGCACCGACTGCTCTTGCAGAGGACCTGGGTTCGATCCCCAGCACCCACATGGTGACTAAGAACCGTCTTTAACTCCAGTTCCAGGGGAATCCGACGCCCTCTTCTGACCTCTGAGGCATTGCACGACACGGGTGCACCAACCTACATGCAGACAGTACATTCATACACATAAAAAAATAAATAAAAATTAAAAAAAAATAAAGTAACCCTTTTCCCCATTTTTTCCTATATAATACCAGTCTCCTATGGTCCCACTTCTCATGAGCTTCTTCCCCTTTCCCCCCACAGTTCCTAGTATAGCCCTCCCTCCCCCTTCCCATTTACATACCTCCAGGTTATCCGTTTCTCCCTTGGTAACACCTGTCTCCTACTGTTCTCTCTCAGGTTCCTTCTTTCCCTCTATGTTCCTGGTTCCTTTCCATTCTCCTAGTTCCTGCAAATTTAATTACAGTTTGCAGCTAATCACATTTGAGGGACTACAGATAAATTGTCATACAGAAGGTGCAGAGAGCACTAGAAATTAAAGAAATTCACTTGAGGGCTGGAGAGATGGCACAGTGGTGAAGAATGCTTACTGCTCTTTCAGAGGACCCAAATTTGGTTCCCAACACCCACATGGCAGCTAATAACTGTCCGTAACTCTTAATTCCAGGGGATTTGATGCCCTCTTCTGTCCTTCATGGGCTTTACATGACTTGAGTACATTTACATTCATGTAGGAAAAACACTCATGCACATAAAATAAGAATAAATTTAGAGTTGGGCGTGGTGGTACATGCCTTTAATCCTAGCAGAGGCAGAGGCAGGTGGATCTCTGTAAGTTCAAGTCTGGTCTACATAGTTCCAGGCCAGCTGGAACTATGGGGAGACCCTCTCTCAAAAAGACCAAAAAAAAAAAAAAAATAAGAGCTAGGTGTGGTTGGGTTCAATACCAGCACATGGGAGGCAGAGGCAGGTGGATCTCTGTGAGATTGAGGCCAGTCTCATCCACATAGTGAGTTTCAGGCTAGCTGGGGGTATAGGGAGACCCTGCCTCAAAAAGACCAAAAATAAATAAATATATAAATTAATATTTTTTTATTAAAAAAATAAAAATGAAATTAGCTTTCTTTAAGTACTTAACTAGTACAAACTAAAAGCCAATTCAGGCAGAACTGTTAGGGAAGCAGTCACTATGGCCAGGGCACTATAAATAAATTAATTTAGTCTTTCAAGATTCAGTCTCTTAAACAATATGTAAATATGTAAGTTCATACTCTCTGACCTGGTAATTCCACTTTCAGGAATTTATAAGGCATTAATCTCAAAGAGAAAACAATGTTGATAAAAGTGTTATCATAGAGGCAACCATGTGCATGGGGCTGGAGAAATGGCCTGAGGTTAGAGGATTTGCTGTTCTTGCAGAGGACCCAAGTTTGGTTCCCACGCTTACATGGGGCAGCTCACAGCTACCTGTAACTCCAGCTCCAGGGGGCTCTGACTCCCTCTTCTGGCCTGTATGGGCACCTGCACTCATATGCACATATCGTCACACAGATACACATTATTCAAAAATTAAAAAAAAAATTTTAAAACCACATGAGCAATTTATTTTTTTTTAATTTTAAAAAATTGTATTTATTTTTATCTGTATGAATGTACTCTCTGCATGTAGGTTTGTGCAACCTGTGTCATGCAATGCTGCAGAGGTCAGAAGAGGGTGTCAGATTCCCCTGGAACTGGAGTTAAAGACAGTTCTCAGCCACCATGTGGGTGCTGGGGATCGAACCCGGGTCCTCTGCAAGAGCAGTCAGTGCTCTTAACCGCTAGGCCATCTCTCCAACCCCCACATGAGCAATTTATGCAGTTCTAGGGGACTAGCGTCAGGTAATGTCAGTGCATGGACATGAGCCGCAATCGTTTATTCATCCAGCTATTTTCTTGCTGTTTGCTTCTTTCCTTAGCTCTGATAATGTGCCAGGCATGAGGTTTGATGCTGAGGGCCCCACAGGGAAAAGTCAGGCATGATTTCTGCTTTTCTGAGCTTTGTGTTCTTCCTTCTGAAATGCAGAACAATGTAAAAGTCAAATGTGCGGGTGGGAGATGCTCAGCTGGCAAAGTGCTTCTCAGACAAGCATGACACCTGAGTTCACATCCCCAGCATACACATGAAAAGCCAGGCATGGCACATGCCTGTAGTCCCAGCCCTGAGGAAGTGGAGACAGGAGGCCCCCTGGAGGTCACTGACAAGCCAGTCTAGCTAATTGGTGAGCTCTAGGTTCTGTGAGAGACCCTGTCTCAAAAAATAGGGCAGAGAGGGGCTGGAGAAATGGCTCAGTGGCTAAGAACACTGGCTGCTCTTGCAGAGGACTCAGGTCAGTTCTCAGCACTCACATGGCAGATAACAACTGTCTGTAACTCCGTTCCAGGGGGATCTGATGCTCTCTTCTGACCTCTGTGGGCATTGCATGACACAGGTGCAGGACACTCATATACACAAAACAAAACTAATAAATAAAAATTTTTAAAATGTGTGGATAGTGATGAAATAAAACACTCAACTACTGGTCTGTAAATGCACGTGTGCATGCTCCTGACATTTGATCACATGTGCTGAGTGTGGAGTAGGATGGGCCAGAGGCCTTGGTGGGGGCAGCAGGGGCTGGCAACGTTTGGAAAAGTAGTTATAGATATATTTCATATCTGGATATTTAACCATGTGTCAACTACAAAGACCTTTTCCTAGATAACCATAAGACCATTGTTAAACCCAAGAAATATAGTGAAGATGGTTTATGGTTTTGTTCTTGAGACAGGGTCTCCCTGTGTAACACTAGCTGTCCTGGAACTTGCTAGACAGGGAAATCCCCCTTCCTTTCTCTCCTGAGTGCTGGGATCAAAGCCATGCACTGCCACCCCTGACTGGTTTTTGTGTGTGTGTGTGTCTTTTTGAGACACGGTCTCCCTGCAGTCCCAGCTGACCTGGAACTCCCTATGTAGACCAGGCTAGCCTCAATCTCTAGAGGTCCACCTACTTCTACCTCTTGAATCCTGGGATTAAAGGCATGTGCCACCATGCCTGGCCTTTTAAGAATATTTTATTTATTATTTTTACCTTACACTTACGAGTATATTGCCTGCATGTATATAAGTGTGCCTGTGTCATGCAATGCCCTAGGAGGTCAGAAGTAGGGACAGATCCCCTGAACTGCATTTACGGATGGTTGTCAGCCTCCATATGAGTGCTGGGAATTGAAACTGTGTCCTCTGTAAGAACACGTGCTTTTAACCACTGAGCCAGTTCTCCAGCCCCCTCAACTGGTATTTTTTTCTAATTTATAGTCTACATTTGGATTTTCCAGTTAGTCCAGTAATGTGGTGTTTTTGTTTTGTTGAGGTAGGGTTGGCCTTTGGCAGCGTTCAAAATCTCCATCCTCTGATTTTTTTTCTTTTTTGGTATTTTTGAGACAGGGTTTCCCTTTAGTCCCAGCTGTCCTAGAGCCTACTATGTAGACCAGGCTGGCCTTGAACTCACAGAGATGCACCTGCCTCTGCCTCCCGAGTGCTGGGATCACAGGCATTTGTCACCACATCCAATTCCTAGTGATTTTTCTTTTTTTTTTAATGTTTTTAATTTTTTTAATTTATTTTTATGTGTATGAATGTACTGTCTGCATGTAGGTTTGTGCACCCGTGTCGTGCAATGCCGCAGAGGTCAGAAGAGGGTGTCGGATTCCCCTGGAACTGGAGTTCTCCTGGAATTGGAGTTACAGACGGTTCTCAGCCGCCATGTGGGTGCTGGGGATCGAACCGGGTCCTCTGCAAGAGCAGTCGGTGCTCTTAACCGCTAGGCTATCTCTCCAGCCCCGTGATTTTTCTTTTTCTTTTTCTTTTCCTTCTTTTAAAAATTTTACTTATTCATTTATTTGTGTATATGAATGTACTGTCTGCATGTAGGTCTGTGCACCTGTGTCATGCAATGCCGCAGAGGTCAGAAGAGGGCGTCGGATTACCCTGGAACTGGAGTTAAAGACGGTTCTCAGCTGCCATGTGGGTGCTGGGGATCAATCCCCAGTCCTCTGCAAGAGCAGTTGGCGCTCTTAACTGCTAGGCCATCTCTCCAGCCCGCCTTTTTTTTTTTTTTTTTAATTGTGTTTGTTTGTTCATATTAGACAGGATCTCAATACCTAGCTCTGTTAGTCTTGAATTCAATATGTTGTGTAAGATAGCCTCGAACTCACAGCAATCCTCTGGATCCCAGTAATATTTTGTTTTGAGATGGGGTCTCATGTAGCCCAAGCTGTTATTAAGCTCTGTGTAGTTGAGGATGACCTTGAACTCCTGCCTTTACCTTCCCCGTGCTAGAATTCTTAGGAAGCACCACCATGCTCAGTTTATGCAGTACTGGGGATTGATCCCAGGGCCTTACGTGTGCTTGACAAATGCTGTACAAATGAGCCAAAACCTCAGCCCCTGTGAATGGTTGTTAAAGCTGTTTTTAATTTTAAATCTGTGCCCGTTTTATAACATACTGTCTGATTATTTACCCCTTCCTGGACTTACCTTAAACATTTCAGAGGAGAAAGCCACATGGATGTGTGTCCCTCCACTATGTTACGTTTGTCCCTTTGATTGTGATGCCGACTGTCACAGACGAGCTCCACTCACGTTTAGTAGATCATCTAAGGAGTTTCAGCTGCATTTATAAAAAGGCAAAAAGGTTTTTTTAATTTTATTTATTTTTGTATGTGTATGAGTGTACTGTCTGCATGTAGGTCTGTGCACCCGTGTCGTGCAGTGCCGCAGAGGTCAGAAGAGGGCTTCGGATTCCCCTGGAACTGGAGTTTCAGACGGTTCTTAGCCGCCATGTGGGTGCTGGGGATCGAACCCGGGTCCTCTGCTAGAGCAGTCGGTTCTCTTAACCGCTAGGCCATCTCTCCAGCCCGGCAAAAAGTTTTTATAGCTTCAATATTCATAAAAGCCCAAAATAAAAATTATCCCCAAATGAAAGTTACTCACCCAGATGTCCTCAACAGTAGAATGGGTGATGGCCCTCAACAGTAGAATGGGTGGTTTGTAGCATCTTTACGTGGTCCAGTGTTATCCTGCATGGCAGCAAGAACGGACAGCCTACAAGTTCCTGAAACAGTGAAACTCACAAATATGTCGATCCAGATGCAGATTCCTGCCATATGACCCTAGCTATATAAATACCAAAAATAGGGTCAGAGATGGCTAAATGGTTAAGAGCACTTGCTGTTCTTTCAGAGGACCCAAATTCAGGTCTCAGCACCCACATCAGGTAGATAACAACCATCCATAACTCAACTCCAGAGAGAGAGCCTCTTCTGGCTTCCCCAGACACCTGCACTCACAGGTACATACGCACAGACAGGCAGACAGACAGACAGACAGACACACACACACACACACACACACACACACACACTATATCTATCTATCTATCTATCTATCTATCTATCTATCTATCTATCTCCCCAAATAAGCAGAGCTAATCTATGCTGTCTATAGTCACAAGAGTGGTATGGTATGTTTCATGGGAAAAGAGACCAGAGAGGGTCTGACTGTCTTTAACTGAAATTTAGAAGATCAACAGATAAGAGATTTCTATAATATACATGGTGACCAGTTCATGTAAATTGATGAACAGCCCCTGGTACTGTTAAAGCACCTATGATCAAAACAGGTTAGATTATAAAGATATGAACAGAGTTCACAAAAGATCCCAGAGACAATGTTTAGTAAGCCTATGGAAAATTTTTAGAACCATCAGCAATCAAAAATAAAACCTAGGGCTAGGGATGTAGCTGAGTTGATACAGGGCTTGCCTAGCATGCACGAAAGCCCTACTTTCAATTCCCAGCACTACAAAAACCGTACATGGTGTGGTACATTTCTGCCATCCCAGCACTTGGCAGGTGGAGGCAGGAGGACCAGGAGTCCAAATTATCCCTGGCTACATAGTGAGTTTGAGGCTAGTCTGGGATATAAGACCGTTTCCAACAAACAAGCAAACAAAACCCAGCGAGATTCCATCTTCAGTTCTTGAAATAGTTCCAAGAAAGACTGATATAATACAAGTGCTTTTCAATTTCTGACACGTATATCCTGATAAACCCATAGTCAATTGAAAATGTCAAAAGTTAGAAAGGCATTTAATACGTGTCCTACTGAAATTCATCCACTCTGCATTCAGTAAAGCTTTGATTGTCTCTCATGTAGACTGCTGGGGAGATGTGGCTCACTGCTGCTGCTGGCGGGAGAGAGAAGCACACCACCTAACCTGCCGAGGAAAACAAAAACGCCAAAATTCAAAGCATGTTTTTTTAACTGAATGTGTATTCCTTTTTTTTTTTTTTTTTTGTCTTTTTGAGACACAGTCTCCCTGTAGCCCCAGCTGGCCTGGAACTCACTCTGTAGACCAGGCTGGCCTTGAACTCACAAAGATCCGCCTGCCTCTGCCTCCCGAGTGCTAGGATTAAAGGTGTGTGCCACCACACCCAGTGTATTGCTTTTTTATATAATTTAAAATTTTTATTTATTTTTGTTTTATATGTATTAGTGTTTTGCCTGCATGTCTGTGCCTGTACCGTAAGTGCCTATGGGGAGCAATGAGGACGTTGGATCCCCTGGAGCTAGAGTTATAGATGGTTGTTAGTCACCATGTGGGTGCTGGGAACTGAACCCAAGTCCTCTGCTAGAGGAGCCAGTGCTCTTAACTGCTGACCCATCTCTCCAGCCTGTGTAATGCTTTTTGGATTCTGAAGTTGAAAAATATTAAGCTAGAATCTGCCTGAAAGCTCAACATTGCATTTATAATTAAGAAGTTCTATTTAAGGCCTGGTGTGGTAGCACCTACCTTTTAGTCCCAGGACTTGGGAGGGGCAAAGGCAGGCAGATCTCTGTGAGTTTAAGGCTAGCCTGGGCTACATAGTGAGACCCTGTCACACAAAATATTCTATTTAGGAGTTAAAGCAATAGCTAGGTAGCAATTAAATATGGTATGTCATACAAGATGGCATTTAGGTGTAATTTTAGATTGCATTTATATGTGTATGTATGTGTTTAATATGTGTGCATGTATGTGTGGGTGCATGTGTACCACTACCAGCATGTGGAGATCAGAGAGTCGTTCTCTTCTTCTACCATGTGAGTTCTGGGGATTGTCACCTTATTGGCAAGCAAGCATTCTTATCCCCGGAGCCATCTCATGGGCCTACATTTAACCACTGAAACAGTTTTTATAAATATTTTATTTTATTTATTTAAATTTATTTATTTATTTATTTTCGTATGTGTATGAATGTACTGTCTGCATGTAGGTTTGTGCACCCGTGTCATGCAATGCCATAGAAGTCAGAAGAGGGCGTCAGATTCCCTTGGAACTGGAGTTAAAGATGGTTCTTAGCCACCATGTGGGTGCTGGGGATCAAACCTGGGTCCTCTGCAAGAGCAGTCAGCGCTCTTAACCACTAGGCCATCTCTCCAGCCCATTTTTCAAGTATTTTAAAAGACAAAACTTTCAATAAAGAATTAAATATGGAAATGAGATTCTGAAACATTTGTATGTGGAATAATACATGTGATGTGGGCGTATATAGATTCTATGGATGCATATAAATCATATTTGGAGTGTACAGAGAAGTTAAAATAGAAAAATGCTACCCAAGTGTAACAGATTCTCATACACTAATCTGAACTGTATATAATTAATTACAGGTCAAGGCTTTTTCGTTTTTGTCTGCATTTTAGGCTTCTCGATGTGCAATGCCATGCACAACAGGACTGTCCTGAATGCAGCCCCTTCTGCCCCCCGCACCCCACCTCCACCCCCGCCAAATTCCATCTTGTAAATGGTTCAAACAGGACTCCACAGAGCAGATCAGAACTTTTGTTGCTCCTGGGCTGTCCCTTTCATCTTTTTAAGACACTCCTTTTAGGGCTGGGTAGCGGTAGTAGAGCTGAGCTTAGCCTCAGAGGGGTTTCTTGGAGTGTTCTCGTGAAGGTACCCACCTGGGTAGATGGTAGTGTTGGGGACTGCCTTCCTGCTGTCTCCATAAACAGCCCTCCAGTTACAACAGGAGCCAGGGTAGAGAGCTCAGAAGCTGCAGTCAGTATACATTTGATGTTGAAGTTCGGAAGATCTTAAAATTCTGTAAACTTCATTGGATGGTACCCAGCTACCTACTAGACTGGCTGGAAGATCAGAAAGGCAGCAGGGTGTTAGGGAATGAGCTTTTGGAAGGCTTCCTTTTCAAAAAGCAACTTTAACGTTTCTAGAAAACGTGTACCATGAGTACAGGGAGGACACCATGCTAACTTTCACTGAACACCTGAAGTCCCACGTGCCATATTTTAAACCCTCACATTCTTTTCACAGATAAGGAGACTGAGTTAGAGAGGTCAAGAGCCAGGGTCATGGAATGGGTGAAGCTGCAGGGAATGCAGTCCGGTGTGTGGTTCCCCACTGTTTTTTAATGTGCATGAGTGTCTTGCCTGCATGTGTATAAGAGCACCCATGTTGTGCATTGCTTGCAGAGGCCAGAAGACACCATCAGATCCCCTAAAAGCCTGAGTTACCTACTACGGTTGTGAGCCGCCGTGTGGGTCCTAGGAACTGAACCTGGGTCCTTTGTAAGAGCAGCCAGTGCTCTTAATTGCTGAGCCATCTCTCCAGCTCCCAAATTTTTAATTCTTGGTTGGGGCTGGAGATCTGCTCAACAGTTAAGAGCACTGGCAGCTCTTACAGCTGATCCAGGTTCGGTTCCCAGCACCCAGATGGTGGTTCACAGTGCTCCATAACTCCAGTACCAGGGGGATCTAACACCCTCTTCTGGCTTCTAGGCACCAGCAGTGCATGTGGTGCACATACATATAAACAACCATAAAATTAAATAAATTATATTAAAATTTAAAAATCCTTGGAGTATGACACAAGTACAGAAAAGTGAACACACTGTGTGCTCTGCCTCACACGAGCAACCCTTGAATCCAGAAAATAACTCCGCCAGCATTTCGAGGACTCACAGACATGTTCCTGGCTAATTACAAACCTTTATTTGTAAAACTGTTTCTTATCTTCATCATTTATTGATTCAAGCATTAGCAACTTAAAACTGGCATGGTCTTTGTTTCTCTCATTGGCTAATTTGAGCTTCTTGCTGTGTTTGACAAGCATCTTTGTCATTTGCTGTCCATTTAATGTTTCCCATCTTTTTTCTCCACCTTCTTTCTCTACAGCATTGCTCCCCTTATGTTTTTTGGTTCTGTTTTGTTTTAATACATGGTCAGACTGTAGAGCTCAATGTTGCCTCAAATTCAGTCTTCCTGCCTCTGCTCCTTAAGTGCCGGGATTCCGGGCATTTTAGGTCTTTCCCATAACGTTTGCAAAATCACTGAGCTCAGATCGGGTTCCCTCCCTAGGTCTTCAGTAGCACAGCTTAGCATCTGCAGGGCCGGAATGAACAAACTTTGAATGAGACCACAAAAAGACAAAAACAAGACAAGAAAACTATAAAAAGTGCATGCATTGCATGCATTGTTCATGACAAGGATACATTTTTAGGGCTGAGGACATGGCTCAGGGGATAAAGTTCTTGCTGTGAAAGCGTGAGGACTTGAAGTCAAATCCCCAGCACCCACGAAAATGCTGGGTCGGTATTATGGCCTACCTGTAATACCAGAACTTGGAAGGCCTAGCCAGGATTGCCAGAGCAAGCTGGCTAGTTAGACCAGCTGAATTGCCATGGTGTGCTTGTAGAGGTCAGAGGACAATTTGGTGGACACAGTTTCCTCCTTCCTCCTTTACATGGCTTTCAAGGATCGAACGCAGGGTGTCCGACTTATGCACTAAGTACTTTTACACACTGAGTCATCCCCACCAGGCCAAAAATACATTTTTATGGTATTAAAAATTATACTAGGGTGAAGAGATGACTCGGTGGTTAAGAGTACCTCTTGGGGACTGGAGAGATGGCCTAGCAGTTAAGAGCGCCGACCGCTCTTACAGAGGACCCGGGTTTGATCCCCAGCACCCACATGGCGGCTGAGAACCATCTGAAACTCCAATTCCAGGAGAACTCCAGTTCCAGGGGAGTCCGACACCCTCTTCTGACCTCCGTGGAATTGCACGACACGGGTGCACAAACTTGTATGCAGACAGTACATTCATACACATACAGAAATAAATAAAATTTTAAAAAAAGGAGTACCTCTTGGTCTTGCAGTGGACCCCTTGGTCTTGCAGTGGACCCAGGTTCAATTCCTAGCACCGATATCAGGGGGCTTTACAACTGCCTGTAACATTCAATACATATAGTTAAAAAAAATCTGGGCTGGAGAGATGGCTCAGTGGTTAAGAGATGGCTGCTCTTATAGAGGACCTGGGTTGAGTTCTCAGTGCCTACATGGTGGCTAACAACCATCCATGACACCCTCTTCTGGACTATATGGGCTTTGTACACATGTGGTATTCTTAAATACATGCAAACAAAATATTTCTATGCATAGAATAAAAATTTAAATATCTTTTGAAAAATTATGCCTATTCAGGAGCTGGAGAGATTGTCCAGCCATTAGGAACACTTGTTGCTGTAGCAGAGGACCAGAGTTAGGTTCCCAGCACCCACACTGGGTGGCTCACAGCCACCTATAACTCTAGCTCCAGGGGATCTGACTTTTTCTGGCCTCTGGGGCACCCAAATACACATGCACATGTGGACACCATACACATACATAAATAACAAAATAAATCTTTAAAAAATGATACCTATCGCCGGGCGTGGTGGCGCACGCCTTTAATCCTAGCACTCGGGAGGCAGAGTCAGGTAGATCTTTGGGAGTTCAAGGCCAGCCTGGTCAACAGAGTGAGTTCCAGGACAGCTGGGGCTACAAGGAGACCCTGTCTCAAAAAAAAAACCAAAACAAACAAAAAAAAGATACCTATTTATAGTATGCAATTCAAACAATAAAAAAGTTACACCCACCCTCCAAAAAATTTCAGGTTGAGGATTTCTACCTTGAAAAATCTGAAATCTGAAATCCTCCTGAATTTGAAAGTTTAAAAGTGCTGTCAGGATACCACAAGTAGAGAATTCCATATCTGACCTCATATTATTTTTTTTAATTTTATTTATTTTTTATGTGTATGAATGTACTGTCTGTATGTAGGTTTGTGCACCCGTGTTGTGCAATGCCATGGAGGTCAGAAGAGGTTGTTGGATTCCCCTGGAACTGGAGTTAAAGATGGTTCTCAGCCGCCATGTGGGTGCTGGGGATTGAACCCGGGTCCTCTACAGGAGCAGTCGGTGCTCTTAACCACTAGGCCATCTCTCCAGCCCCTGACCTCATGTAAAACACAGGCTCAAACCCTATAATCTCAGCAGCTAAGAGACCAAGCAAGGCAAGAGGATTGCCAAAAGTGTGAGGCCAGCCTGGCTACATAGTAAGTTCTAGGCCCTCCTGGACTGCAGAATGAAAGTCTGTTTCAAAACTCTAAATAAAAACAAATAAAAATACAACCTCATTAAAAATACTGTATGAAATGACCTTCAGGCAAGGTTTACATGAAGCATAAGTGAATTTGTGTTTAGCCTTGGGTCTCACCTCCAAGATATGTCATTATATGGCACATGCAAATATTCCCAAATCCTGAGAAATCTAAGGTCTAGAACACATCTAGTCACAAGCATTTGGGATAAGGGATACTCAGCGGAGTTTCACTTGGAGGCCAGCCGGATGGCTCAGCAGGTTACAGACACCTGCTGCCAAGCCTGAGGACCTGAGCTTGACCCCTATAGACCCACATGCTGGAAAGAGAGATCCAACTCCTGCAAGTTCTCTTTGTGCCATGCATGCAGGGGCACATGCACCCCCTCTACACACACAAGATAAAGTAGTCAATATACAGCTGGAGAGATGGCCTAGTGGTTAAGAGCGCCGACCGCTCTTGCAGAGGACCTGGGTTCGATCCCCAGCACCCACATGGCGGCCGAGAACCGTCTGAAACTCCAATTCCAGGAGAACTCCAGTTCCAGGGGAATCCAACACCGTCTTCTGACCTCCACAGCATTGCACAACACAGGTGCACAAACTTACATGCAGACAGTAAATTGATACACATAAAAAGTAAATTAAAAATTTATTAGAAAGTTGTCAATATAATACATTTAAGATGTTTTCACCATTAAACAACCACCGTTAAACATTTCGGAGATGTCCTTCCAGATTGCTTCTTGCTTCCTCGCTCTCCTCGTATAAAATTTTACGTACATGTTATGATGTTTTGTAATGTTCTTCCTTCATTTAACACAATGTCTATCACTTGTATTTCCACTGAATGCTTACGTTGGCTGCCTAGGATGTTGCTGCATGGATACACCAGAACTTACATCTGTTAGACCTTCAGGTCACTCCTCATTCTGACAGCTGTAAGCATTGGCATGCTTCCTGGCACACTGGACTGTTTGCTCATACCTGAAAACTCAGGACAGGAAGGCGACTTGACTTGAGCTAGGTCAATACCTCTGAACTCACCCCGCCTTTTCCTCACTGGAGTCTCCCCTCCTCAGCTTCGGGATTGACTGGCTAATCTCATCCATCTTTGGGTGCCTCCCTTTGAGTTTACTTCTTTATCCCTTTGTCCGCAGCAGTGTGGAACACTGCATATATAGGCCTGTGGTAGCACAGGTTAGGCTTGAAACAAAGGTCAGACACACACACACACACACACACACACACACACACACACCCCTGTTTATTTTTCTTAACCCCTCCCCTCTTTTGGAGATAAAAACTTATATAGCCCACACCAGCAGATATATAAAGATATCTCCAAAGGGCAATTTTGGATTCCTTTTTTTTTTGAGACAGGGTCTTTCTGTGGCCCCAGCTGTCTTAGAACTCACTATGGATTACAGGCTGGTCTTGAACTCAAAGAGATCCTCCTGCCTCTGTCTCCCAAGTGCTGGGGTTATAGGCGTGCGCCACCACGCCCGGCTAATTTTAAATTTCTTATCCATCTATCTCTACTTCCAGAGTGGTGGAATTATAGGCATATTACAGTTTATAAGGTGCTGTGGATGGAACCCAGGTCTTCATACATGCTAGATAATCACCCCACCAACTGAGCTTCATGGAGGCCCTGTATCTATTAAAAAAAAAAACCTGATTTATTTTATTTTTTTACCCAATTTTTTTGGGGGGGTATTTTCAAGCCAGGGTCTCCCTGTAGCCCCAGCTGTCCTGGAACTTGCTCTGTAGATCAGGCTGGCCTTGAACTCACAAAGATCCGCCTGCCTCTGCCTCCCAAGTGCCAGGTTTAAAGGCGTGCGACACCACGCCCGGCTTTATTATTTTTTATGTGTATGAGTGTACCGTCTGCATGTAGGTTTGTGCACCCATGTCATGCAATGCTGCGGAGGTCAGAAGAGGGTGTCGAATTCCCCTGGAACTGGAGTTCTCCTGGAATTAGTTACAGATGGTTCTCAGCTGCCATGTGGGTGCTGGGGATCGAACCTGGGTCATCTGCAAGAGCGGTCGGTGCTCTTAACCGCTGGGCTATCTCTCCAGCCCTGTTATTTTAAGATTTTTAAAAATGTTTTATTTTTTCTTATTTTATGCATGAGTGTATTGCCTACATATATATAAGTGCACCTGTGTCCTGCAGTACCTATGGAGGTCAGAAGAGGGCATTGCATTCCCCTGGGCTGAAGTTACAGAAGGTTGTTAGCCGCCATGTAGGTGCTAGGAACTGAACCCCAGTCCCAAGAGCAGCCAGTGCTCTTAACTGCTGAGCCATCTTCAGCCCCAACTCCATTAGTTTTTAGTTCCTATTAGGAAGGAACAGTGACAGTGGTGAGGACAGCACTGCTCTTATATGGTCCTAAAACCATACAGGGAATAAAATCAGGAAAAGGTATCAAAAGGCTGGGATAGAGACATCATTTGGGAGAGACATGAAAAGACATTCCTTTTTAGGTGAAGTCTGGTGCATTATCATCAAGCCAGGTGATGTCAAAATGGTGGTTGTGGCCTGCCATGTGTGACCCTTTGTGCCTGACTAGGGCACAGTCGTCAATTTTATTTATTTATTTTTATTTATGTGTATATGTGTGTGCCTGCATGTGTTTCTGTGCACCACATCCCTGCAGGAGCCTACAGAGGCCAGGAGAGGATGTTGGATTTCTTTGAACTGGAGTTACAAGTTGTGGTGAGTTGCCGCGTGGATGCTGGGAACCGAACTCGGGTCTTCTGCCAAAGCAGTAAGTGCTTTTAACCACAGAGCCATTTCTCCAAGTGCTAGCAAAGCCAGTTAAATTCATGAAATTCTTAGTGAGCACAGAGTTGGGCTCTGGGAAATGCAGGAACATTCTTCTGAGGATCTTAATGTATCCCCGAGGCACATCTCTGCTACCTCAGGTTTATTTTCTCAGAAACATTATAACGATATAAGAAAAAGCTGTGCATAAATCCCAACCACCAGGCACAATGAATAATCTCGTTTTCTGTATTCCTTTTTGCTAATTGTCCCTGTATAGGCCTGTTTTAATTTAATCGAAAATAATTTTTGCTCGGTGTGGTGGCACACGCCTTTAATCCTAGCACTTGGGAGGCAGAGGCAGGCAGATCTCTGTGAGTTCAAGGCCAGCCTCATCTACAGAGTGAGTTCCAGGACAGCTGGGGCTACAGGGAGACCCTGTCTTGAAAAGACCAAAAAAAAGAAAAAATAATAATTTTTATCTTATGTATCTATTGTGTGTGCATGTGTGTGTATGTATGTATGTATGTGTGTGTTGTATACATGTGGGCAAAGGCATGGCAGCCATGTGGTGGTCAGAGGACAACTTGGTCTATTTTTGAAGAGTTTGTAATACAGAGGATCTGGGACCTGTACACACAGGTAGGCAGCATGTCCCTGCACCTTCCTAATTGGTTCAAGTCCTATGCATACATGGGGGACTAGATATATGCCCAGCAGTGATGAAACAAACTGACACAGTTCTGGGACTGTTTATCCGGGGAGACACAAGCCCCAGACAGTTTACCAATATCCCCATAGATCTCCCCTGCAACCTGTGAAAAGAAACTAGGCATGATGGTTTATGCCTATAGTCCCAGCACTTGGGAGGTTGAGGCAGGGAGATTGCGACAGTTTGGGAGGTCAGCCTGGTCTACATAGTGAGTTCCAGACCAGCCTGGGCTACAGAGTGAGACCTTGTCTAAAACAAAACAAAATAAAAGCAAAACTCTAAAGAGGCAGGGGCTACATTTCACAGTTCAGTTCACAGGCAAGAAAACAGTATGTCCCTCCAGTGATTAGCTTGAAAATGGGTTGAAGGGGTAGGGCTGGAGAGATGGCCCAGTGGTTAAGATCGCTGACTGGTCTTGCAGAGGACTGGGTTCGGTGCCCAGCAATTATATGGCAACTAAAACCCTTTGTAACTCCAGTTCTGATGCCTTCTGATCTCCATGGGCATTGCACGATATGGGTGAACTTACACACATGCAGGCAATACATTCATACATACAAAATAATAATAATAAATATTTTTTAAGAAAGAAAATGGGTGGAAGGGCCTGGACTCCCAGGCTAGATCTGCCTGTGACTTCCTGTAAGTCCAAGTGAGTCCCTGAGAGGCTCCAGAGCACATCTGGCCTGCCAAGGGCTGTGGGTGCCACCCCACCTCCTGCCACATGCTGCCTCCCAGCTGCACATGGTATGACCTCATTTTCCCCTCACAGCAGCTTTTGGAGCTGTTTCTACAGAGCTGGACTGTGGTAGAGAGGGAGTACTCCCCGTGACCCTTGACCCTTGACCCTTCCAGAAGTTGCCTCCTTTCCCCTAACACGCCCACTTCTTGTACCCAGATAGATCTGAGGGAGGGCCCAGAAGTTCAAAGAAATGAATGACGGTTTCTTGAGACCTGGCAGGCCTGGGAATGGAGGTGGGGGTGATGAGGATTCCACATCTGGACTGCGGGTTTATTTTTCTTTTAATTTTTGTGAAGAGTAGTTGAAGCACTGCAGCACATGGCCTCGTTCCCACTTGTCATTTCTTCCCAGTTACAGTATCTGCTAAGCTTGGTTCCCAGGCTCTGTGTTGTAGAAACATGAACAAATTCTCTTGCTTTCATATCAAGACACAGTCTTGTGCCCCCACCCAGTGTTGCCCAAGAACAGGGCACCATTGGCATCCTTTCCTTAGCCCGCCAGAAACCCGCGGACAGGTGTTAGTGACCCCCTCCCCCTGAAAATCAAGACCTACAGCGTGAGGCGCCTGGCCCAGGACCCAAAGGCCTGAGCAGGGATTTGAACTTCGGGAGGTCCAGAGTGCAGAGTGGCCTTCCAGTGCCCTCTGCTGTGGTGCCTTCCGGGAAAAGTAGGGAATGCCCCCTTACCGAAACTTGAAGATTGGGGATAGTTTAAGGGCGTTGTTTTCAGACATAATCTTGCTGTGTAGTCCTGGCTGCGATTCAGTTGGCCTCAGACACACCAGTCTTCCTCCTCAGCCTTCTAGTGGTGGCATTATAGGCATATTGCCACTATACCCAGCTTTTAAGAAGGTTCTTAAGATTCACAGACAAAAAAAAAATAAAAGATTCTAAACTCACTGTGCTTTTAAAATCAAGCAAATCCTCCTTTAAGTAGAGTCAAGAACTTGACAGTAGAGAGTGAAAAGCTCATTAGAAGATGTGTCATGTTTTCTTAGTCTACTGTGCTGCCTTTTCAGACAGGGCTCAGGGAAGGAACGCAGCATGTAACAGACATGGGCACAGAGCAGCAACCCCTTCTCTCTGTCTCTACTCTCTCTCTCTCTCTCTCTCTCTCTCTATATATATATATATATATATATATATATGTATACATTAGAAGTATAAATTGATAGGTAGATATATAGATATATGATTGATAGATAGATAGATAGATAGATAGATAGATAGATAGATATGAAATAAGTATAGCCCTTTGGGGTTTTATGGGTTTTTTTATTTAGACAGTTTCCCTATGTATCCCAGGCTAGCCTTGAACTTGAGAACCTCCTGCCTCAGTCTTCTGAATGCTGGGATTGCAGGCACATATCAGCATACTCAGCCTCCAGTTATTTTATCTATCATCTATCTATCTATCTATCTATCTATCTATCTATCATCTACCTATCATCTATATCTATCTATTGTCTTTTTGAGACAGGGTCTCCCTGTAGCCCTAGTTGCCCTGAATCTCACTATGTAGACCAGGCTGGCCTTAACTCACAGAGATCCACCTGCCTCTGCCTCCTGAGTGCTGGGATCAAAGGCGTGTGCCACCATGCCAAACCCACCTCCAGTCATTACTAATAGAAACCAGGACACTAAAATTTCATCACTCATAGAAACAATGGTGCTGGCATGGAAGTACACACTATTCTCAGTCTACCTTTAACACCTGTGGGTATGGCAGAGTAGCATACCCACAGGTGTTAAAGGTGGCAAGGTAGTGAGCTCACTTAGCCCCAGGTGTGCAGCCACATGTAGCTCCCCAGATTGCCTCCCTGTAGGCAGGCTGGTTCACTGTTGCCAGTCCTCTCCATGTTCCCTAGAGAAGCTAAAAATCCACATTTTCATGTGCAGTCTTTCAAGTTTTAAATGTTGGTGCACTTTGCTTTCAAACATGGTGAAGACCAAACACAGCTTGCCTGTGAGTGATCAGTTTAAAACATCTTCCAGACTTAAGAGGAGCTTAGCTGAGACCAATCTTCCCGCCTCCATCACAGTTCTTCCTTTATCACCTGCTTTAATCACACCCAGCCTGGTGGTGCATGCCTATAATTCCCAGCACTCAGGAAGCCAGGGCGGGAGGGATTTTGAGGCCAACCAGGCCTATATAGCAAGACTCTATCTCAAAACAAAACAAAAAAAGAGCTTTAATCTCAGTCATTAAATACCTCAGTTTTGACATTTGTCAAATACAGATAATATCACCAAATTCTCTGGGTTGCTATGACAATTTACAAGAAATGTTGCAATCTAGGGCCTGGAGCTTAGCAAGTCTATGGTAAATGTTTTACATATCATGATGTGTCTCATTCCATGGGTGTAGGGTGGCCAATATCCCAGCTTGCCTGGGACAGTCCTGGTTTCTGCTTGTTGGACTGATATAATTACTGCTAATTCCAAATTTCATTTTCATTACTGAACAGAAGCTATATGAAGGCTGGGGCAAATGGCTCAGTGGGTAAGAGTGTTGTGCAGTCTTGAGGACCTAAGTTCAAATCCCCAGCACCCACATCAAGAAAGAAAAAGGAGGGTGGCGGCTGGAGAGATGGCTTAGCGGTTAGCAGCACCGACTGCTCTTGTAGAGGACCCGAGTTCGATTCCCAGCACCCACATGGCAGCTAAGAACCGTCTTTAACTCCAGTTCCAGGGGAATTCTACGCCCTCTTCTGACCTCCGCGGCATTGCACCACATGGGTGCATAAACCTATATGCAGACAGTATACTCATAAACAAACAAACAAATAAGTAAATAAATAAAAAGCCAGGGCATGGCCACACTAGAACCTGTAACACAGCACTGTTGGAGACAGGAGGATAGAGATAGGAGGACAGCTGGCCTACCTCCAAGTCCAGTGAGAGACTCTGTCTCGGGAATGCAGTGGGGCGTGCTATANATTTTTGTATGTGTATGAATGTATTGTCTGCATGCAGGTCTGTGCACCCGTGTCGTGCAATGCCGCGGAGGTCAGAAGAGGGTCTCGGATTCCCCTGGAACTGGAGTTCTCCTGGAATTGGAGTTACAGATGGTTCTTAGCCGCCATGTGGGTGCTGGGGATCGAACCCGGGTCCTCTGCAAGAGCGTCAGTGCTCTTAACCGCTAGGCTATCTCTCCAGCCCTCAGTTGACTCTTACAATCTTTTCCTTTCCTCTTCTGCAACGATCCCTGAGCCCTGAGTGGGTGAGGTTTAACATAGTCCTATCCAGAAACACACACTCTGCAGTCCCTTATCCTCTACACTTTGGCCTTCTGTGTTTATCACCCTCTTTTGCATGAGGAAGCTTTGTTGGTAAGAGTTGAGAAATGCATTAGCATTCTATCCTGGGTTCCACTATGTTCCCTGAGCCTAAGGTGTGGAGGGGGAATCTGGAATATTTTTAACATTTTAAAAAATTATCTTATTTGGGGGCTGGAGAGATGGCTCAGTGGTTAGGAGTGCCCACTGCTCTTTCTTGGGTTCGATTCCCAGCACCCACATGGCAGCTAAGAACCGTCTTAAACTCCAGTTCCAGGGGAATCTGACGCCCTCTTCTGACCTCTTCGGCATTGTATGACATGGGTGCACCAACCTACATGCAGACAGTATATTCAAACACATTAAAAAATAGTTATTTTATGTGTATGAGTGTATTATATTGCCTGCATGTGTGAAAGTGCACTTGTTTCATGCAATAGGCAAGAGGTCAGAAGAGGGTGTCAGATACCCTGGATACCCTGGAACTGGGGTTACGGATGGTGGTTAGCCACCATGTGGATGCTGGGAACAGAACCCAGCTCCTCTGCAAGAGCAGCCAGTGCTCTTAACCACTGAGCCATCTCTCCACCCCTGAACCTTGAACTTTTTAATTGACTGTATATATACATATGTTATACAATGCCAGGATGTAACCATATTAATTTTTGTATGTGTAGTGCTGTATGTCTGTTGTATGTGCTGGGGGTGGGGGAGGTGTGGTGTAGAAGCCAGAGGAGCAGCAGATCCCCAGCTGTGCTGCATTATAGCACACCCCACTGCATTCCCGAGACAGAGTCTCTCACTGGACTTGGAGGTAGGCCAGCTGTCCTCCTATCTCTATCCTCCTGTCTCCAACAGTGCTGTGTTACAGGTTCTAGTGTGGCCATGCCCTGGCTTTTTATTTATTTACTTATTTGTTTGTTTGTTTATGAGTATACTGTCTGCATATAGGTTTATGTATACGAGTACACAAACCTGACAGGCGCCAGGTGCGGTGGCGCATGCCTTTAATCCTAGCACTTGGGAGGCAGAGGCAGGCGGATCTTTGTGAGTTCAAGGCCTGGTCTACAGAGTGAGTTCAAGGACAGCCAGAGCTACAGGGAGACCCTGTCTCGAAAAGACCAAAAAATAAAAAATAAATAAAAAAAACTGACAGGCTTTATATGTCAGACTGCATCAATTGCGGTGGGTTTGCTACTGTAGGAGGGGTGCAGGGGAAGGAGGTCGAAATATGATTTAAGGTGTATGAAATGGCCGGGCATGGTGGTACACGTCTTTAATCCTAGCACTTGGGAGGCAGAGGCAGGTGGATCTCTTGAGTTCAAGGCTAGCCTGGTCTACAGAGTGAGCTCCAGGCCAGCTGGGACTAAAAGAGCAATACTGTCTCAAAAATACCCCCCCAAAAAAGATGTATGAAATGCACACAAATTCAATAAAAACATATATTGAAAAAGAAGTTCAAGGTGCCAATGTTCAAGGGCCCTTGACCAAAGCATTTAATTTTGCCGTGCATCACGTTCCACTGCCAGAGGGTGAAGAAATGAAATTGAAGCTCTCTTAGTTCACATTGAACTGTCATTTAACAAACCCTTATCCTGAGGCCAGGGCATGGAGACGCCGGGGACAGGACTCTCACCCTCAGGAACCAGTCAGCTGGCGAGAGTCTCTGGGCAGGCTGCTGAGAAAGTCTACCCTGATTTCAAGTGTTATTTGAAATGTTCCTACCCAGAAATTGGATGGAATGTTAATATTTCAAAACCGTAATTCCTCACAAACAAATCATTATGCTTCAGTATAATTATATATTTATCTTCTGTATATAGCTAACATTTTTATTTAGAATTTTCTTGATGGAAAATTGGGAGTCACAGGAAGGCGCAAGGGCAGTTCTTCATTTCTGCTGGTGTTTTGTGTGCTGGAAAGGGGACTCTGCTAATTTAGTTTTCCGTGGTCACTGTCCCTCCTCCCCCACCTCTGCACACACTTTGTCAAGACTAAATTTAAATACCTATTGCCCTCTGCAAACTTTTATAAATGCCTCTAAATAAATCCACTCAGCGGTTCATCCTCTATCAGGCGTGCTGTGTGGGTGTTTCCTGAATACTAGGACCCCCGATTGCCCCCATCTGTGATTTTATGGACTAATATGCTTACAGTTCCCTTGCACACATGTGATTTACAGAAAGAAGCCTTAAGGAGTTAAGGTTATTGTTGCTGAGGTGAACCTAGCAAGTGCCACGAGGGCTGGCTTTGGTGTGATTCCCACCACCCACGCGTGCTCTGGGTCTGGATTCAGAGTTCTGCCCCGGTCAATGAGGGTAGATTGTGCCGGCCCAGGGAAGCCACTTCCTGTCCCCACTTGGGAGAAAGTGGCTGTTGGGCAGTTTATTTTGGCTGTGGCCCTGGCGTTAGCAGAGAGGGGCTGGGTAGAAGGATGCTGATTCGGTGGGTGCAGGGCACCCCGCAGAGGGACCCAGAGACAAGCAGAGCAGGAGGCACGGAGACAGAGGGGAGAGGATGAGGGGTGGCTGGATCATGGGATGCTTGGGAATGGAGGTCAGGTCCAGGTGAGCTGGAAGGAGCTGCCCTGTGAGAGGAGCCTCCTGGCCCCAGGCGACTCAGCTTTTGGTCTTGCAAGATTAAGCCTGGGTAAAGACAGACTGAAAAACGGTGATGCTGAGGGGTGTGTGTGTGTGTGTGTGTATTTAGGATAGGGTCTTGTTATGTCGCCCAGGCTGGCTTCGAAGTACCAGTCCTCCCACCTCCTGAGTGTGGGATTACAGGCATAGACCGGCATGCATGGCCAAGATCCAACACTGTGCACAGCAAGAAAAAGGATCAAGGCCATGAAGATTTGTGTTCCCAGATGCCACCAGGGGCCCCACCTGGCAGGGACTGTAGAGCCACCAAGGGAGGGAAGCACAAGAACCCCCTTACCACCGCCTCCTAAAAAACATTTTCCCATCGTTCGTATTTAGCAGCCCGAGTGGACAGCCGGGCTTCGCCCATTTCCTTGTCAGAGTTTGCTGGACTGTTTTCCCCCAAGCTAGGATAGCACACTTTGAAGGCCACTTTTGAAACAGAAGGGACATGTCTGGAAAAGAATGATGGAGGAAGAGACTGCAGAGGGAGACTGGACATGTGTGGGTGATGGGTGACGGCGACAGAGCCGCCCGGAGCTCTGGCAGGGTTTTAGCTTCATGTACTCGAAGCCTACACTTGAAACCGTGGGCGGCAAGCAGTTTGGACTGGCTGGAACCCAGGGCCGCCAAGTAGGAGGGAGGGGATATAGAAGCCCACCTCCTCCGGGCTTTGGTGGGGCACGGTGGCACAGAGCAGTGGCTGTAAATGGGGGGCACTGTCCCCCAACCCAGGGGTAGTATGCTACAGTTATATGGGCAGTCTAGCAGTCACAGTGCAGAGTGGGATACTGAGTCCCCAGGGCCGGCCCCTTAGCAGGGAGGAACTGGCGGCTTCTGCTGACTCAGGGACCTTTCCAGGCTTGGCCTCAGGGCCAGGCAGCTCAATTGAAAACAGCTGTTTCTCTTTGTGGACAGCCCTGTGGCGGCCTCTGGCTCTCCCTGGAATGACCCCTCACCTCTGCCTCTGGTGACCTGGGGAGGGGGCAAATGAGAGAGAGGCTGAAGGGCGAGAGGCCACCCTGCCATGCCTTACCCCGAGTCATATCCCCCCCCCCAAAAAAAAAAGTCACCAGCCTTCCCAGAATGAAGCCAGATGGTTGCCTGCCCCAAATTCCAGACTCTGGCCTTTGCTCCCTCGGTCCCCAGCTTGTCCCTGGCCTGCTTGTCCTTCAGGGTTTTGTTGGACATACCTCTCTTTCAACAGATACTTGTGGAGCCTGCTGCGTGCCAGGCACGGTGCTAGAATTAACTTCTCAGACACTTCTTTCAGCCTTGATGTCTTCAACTCGTCCTGGCAAGCAGCTGTCTAGTCAGAAGCCAGACCTCTGGCTTGGTCTGCAGTGAGGAAGTTTAGGGATCTGCAGGGACAGCTAGGATCATCTCTGTGGAGACAAACTGCAATAAGCCTTTGGGATCCGCTGGGGACCCCACCAGAGTGTTGTGTGTACGCGGAAAGGGAAGGAGGCCTTGTGACCATCTGTCAGAGAGGATAGGGGATCTATTCAACCTAGGCGTGTTGTTCATAAAACCAGTGCATGAGAAAAAATTTCCGAGGTGATGACCTGGTCATCTGAGATGCCTAAAGCGTGGACTACAGGTTTTTTTCCCCTCACTGCTTTGCCGTCTTTATAGAAGAACCAGAGAGATTCGTCATACTCTGGTTACCTGGGAAGTCTTTTTCTATCCAACACCTTCATCTCCGCCGTGCGGTATAAATTAGGTCTGACTGATTTGCACGTGTGTTGATGTGGGACTTGTAACTTTTTCAGGGATTGCTTCACAATGTCTGTCTCTCCAGCTTCCTTGTCAACAGAAGGAGGGCAGAGGCCATGTCATCATGCTTAATTTCCCTGAAGTACCTAGGACAGTGCTTCATGAGGCTTGTCATCAGCATGGGGCGAGAACTCTCCCCGGGGAAGGGGGAACAGCCAGAGTGCTGAGGAGAACGCACTAGGGGTCCAGCCTCCTCTTGAGAGGATCCAGATGCTTCAGACCCAAGAAACTGGTCTGGTATTCAAGAGCTGAGGAGTCCCGGAGCAACAGCCTTCCAGAGAGCAAGCGGAATGGGCTGGTGTGGGCTTGGTGAGATGGGCTCTGGCTCCAAGGCAGGGCTATGCAATTACCAAGATTCTCGCAATTACCTGAACAAAAGCATAACACAGAGAAGCTCTGGAAAAAATGGGGGTGTGGCTGAGTGGTGGAGCACGCATTCAGCATGTATAAGGTCCTAGGTTCCATCCCCAACACAGCAAAGAGAGAGAGAAAAAAAACCTAAATCCTGAGCGATTCACAGAATGGAGGGGAGAGCCCTTGTGAGTGCCACAGCTTTCAGGCACAGGGCTGCTGCCCAGCCTCACCAGGATGAGACTCCTCTCCCTCCCTCCATTGCTTCTTATATGGTATCCCTTCGGGGTAGGAAACTTGGTTATTGGCAGCCTTGTCTAGAAATCTCTACAAAAAGAGGAAACTTCGTTATCCCAGGAGCATTCCGTGATTGGACTTGTTTGAGTTTTGTACCAGTTACATCACTGTGGCCAGGGGGCTGGATACCGTCATCAGTCAAGAGTGAACGTGTGTCCGCTCACACAGCCAGAGCTTCTTATTTATATAGGAAGGGGTGGGGGGAGAGGAGAGAGGCAGAGGAGAAAGAGATGGGAAGTTTACTGGGCAGACAGAAAAACAAAGGGCTAGAACCTTGGGGGGCTCCTGGAGGTTTAAGGATCTTGTGTCACCTCCAGGTCTTCAGTGCAGCGCTGTTAGATGCTTGGTGACAAGGGCTGGGATCTTGTCTATATTGTTCACTCTGTCCTCAGTGCCTTGCACCAGGCATGGCACCTGTTAAATTCTTTTTTTTTTTTTTTTCCTTTTCTTTCCCTTTTTGGAGATTGGGTCTCATATAGCTCAGGTTGGCCTTGAACTTAGCTACGTCGCTAAGGATGACCTCTTGCCTTCACCTCCTAAGGGCTGGGATTGTAGGCATATGCCACCATGACAGGTGGAAATGTTTGTTTGAATACTGAGCAGGTGCTTTACAACTGAGCTACATCTCCAGCCCTGACATTCTTTTTCTTTTTTCTTTTGGTCTTTTTGAGACAGGGTCTCCCTGTAGATCCAGCTGGTATGGAACTCGCTCTGTAGACAAGGCTGACCTTGAACTCACAGAGATCCACCTGCCTGGGCCTCCTGAGTGCTGAGATTAAAGGTGTGCAACACCATACCCAGCTAGCCCTGAAATTCTTAATAAACATTTATTGAATGAATGACTCATACCCAGCCAATGCTTTGTCCCTGGGAAGGACAGTCCAAGATCCTGGTAAGGGATCCTGGAACTTCTGAGGTGGTTCCCTGCACTAACGTCTGATATTCCCAGGTTTGTGGGTCCTGGCATGGGTGGGATGAGGCTGGATGAGCCCTCCCAGAATGGTAGGGCATTAGGCCTCTGAACCTTGAGTGTCCACTGCCTCCGCCCCCCGCCTGGGGCTCCGGGAGAATGCAAGTTCACAGAACCAGGAGCATACCTGCAGCCCCCTTCCTGCCTGCCTTCTTAGCACTTTCTGCTATTCCAACAACTCTGCATTCCTTCTCTTCCACCGTCAGGCTCTGGAGAAGCAGCCTCCTCTCTGTGGGCTCAGGCCACCCCTGGGTGGAAGTTGCTTCTCCAAATCCCACCCCCCTGCAAGCGCCAAGGCTTGGCAGAGTCCTTGGGAGCCACATACAAAACTCTCTGCCTCTTCTCTGCAGCGCTCCTGCCTCCTCTGCTGTCTTTGGTCCGATTCTCAGTCACTTACAGGCCGGTCATGATCTGCTTTCTTCTCCCTCTGCATCCTCCAGATCCTTGGAGTTCTCAGAGCTCTGTCCTGAGCTGGCCTTCTGACCTCCCCCTCCCCTGCACCCCCGGAAGGCACAGAGATCTCTCCCACACTCTGAGCCAGACACCTGGTATTTTAAGGGCTTCTTTGGGCTAAGTCATTGTCTGTCTATAAATGGATTATAAATCCCAAGAGAGCACAGACGATGCTAAGCGTTGTCAGTGTTCTTGCAGCCTAGCGTTGCCTGGAATGTGTACCTAGCCCATGCTCCAGGAAGATAGTGGATTTGAACCCAGGACTAGGGCATCAGAGGAAGGAAGAGAGGAAGCGCTGAGAGGTACTTGCATCCTAGACCCTTCTGTGAGACTCAGATTTCTCATCTGTCAAATGAAAGGAAGTTGGCCTGGTCTGGGAGTGGCCCTTGCCAACCAATGTGGGCCTCTTTTGGCACCTCTACTTACTGTATATTCTAGGAACTGCAGCCTGACTGGGAGTGAGCTGATGCACATGCAGCTTTTCTGGCTAGGAGTGAGAGGAAGATACTATCCCCTGGGCTTCTGTGGGCTTCTGTGCTGGAGAGCTTTAGTGTCGACTTGACACACCTGGGTTGAGAGAGCTTCAATTTGGGAATTGCCTCCATTGAACTGGCCTGTGGCCATGTCTGTGGGATATTGTCTTGATTATTGAGTGATGTGGGAGGGTCCAGCCCACTGTGGGCAGCGCCAACCCTGGTCAGGTTGTTGAATAAGAAAGCAGGCTGCGGGGCTGGAGAGATTGCCTAGCTGTTTAGAGGGCCAACTGCTCTTGCAGAGGACCCGGGTTTGATCCCCAGCACCCACATGGCTGCTGAGAATCGTCCTTAGTTCTAGTTCCAGGGGAATCCGACACACTCTCTTCTGACCTCTGAGGCATTGCATGACACGGGTGCACAAACCTACATGCAGACAGTACATTCATACATATAAAAAATAGATAAAATTTTTAAAAAATGGTAAAAAAAAAAAAAAAAGCAGGCTGCTGGGTGTGGTGGCACACATCTTTAAACCCAGCGCTCAGGAGGCAAAGGCAGATTGATCTCTGTGAGTTCAAGGTCAGTCTGGTCTAATAGCAAGCTCCAGGCCAGCTAGGACTAAAGGGAGATCCTATCTCAAACAAAACAAAACAAAAAAACAAACAAAAAGAAAGCAGGCTGAGCACAGGCCAGGGGAGCAAGCCAGTAAGAAGCATTCCTCCATGGCCTGTGCTTCAGCTCCTGCCTCTAGTTTCCTGCCCTGAGTTCCTTGGCTCCGTTACTGATGAACTATGTGTGACCTGGGAGATGTAAGCCGAATAAACCCTTTCTTGGGGGCTTCATTGTTCAGTCTTGTCTCTGAGAAGCATCTATAAAAGCAACCCTTTTCCTGTCCCAGCCACCCCCCCCACCCCCCCTCTGTGGCCACTGTCAGTTACCACTAACTTCACTGGAGTGGAATTTCATGAGTAGCCAGCTTAGTAGATGAGAGTGCTTGCTATATAAGGAGGACCTGCATTCAAATCCCCAGCACCTGTGTAGAAAAGTCACGAACGGATGTACCCACAACCCTAGCACTGTGGAGGGTGGCAGGAGGAGTGGCTACAAGAGGCTCATGGGGCTTGCTGGCTGCCAGCCTAGCTCCAGGTTCAGTGAGAGACTCTGTCTCAAGGGAGTAACAGAGATCAGTAGAGCGGAAGGGACACTGGCCTCCGAACACAGTGCTTGGGCTTGAACACTTGCACACAGCATGTGTGCATTGGTTGGCCAGGGCTGGATCAAATCCTGGGATCTGTTTTTTCCAGAAATAGAGGGTTGGAAGATGTCTTCATCTGCTCTGCCTCCTATAATAAAATACCGGGTTAAAAACAGCAGACATGGGCCTGGAGAGATGGCTCAGTGGTTAAGTCCTCTGCTCTTTCAGTGGACCCAGGTTCAATTCCCAGCACCCACATGGCAGCTAAGAACAGTCTTTAACTCCAATTTCAGGGGAATCCGGCGTCCTCTTCTGACCTCCAAGGCATTGCACGACATGGGTGCACCAACCTACATGCAGATAGTATACTCATACACATAAAAAATAATAAATTAAAAATTAAAAAAAAACAAAACAGCAGACATTAGAGATGGCTCAGTCTTTAAGAGCACTGGCTGCTCTTGCAGAAAACCTGGGTTCAGTTCCCAGCACCCATATGTAGGCTAACAACTCTCTGCAACATCAGTTCCAGGGGATCCAATGCCTTCCGACCTCTACATTGATTGCATGACACAGGTGCATTTACACATATGCAGGCAATATACTCATACACATATAAATAAACAACAGCAGACATTTATTTGGTCCAGGATTTGGGGGCTGGAAAGTCTAAGATTGAGGGTCCACAAATTTCAGTGTCTGATGAGGCCTGTTCCTTACACATAACCGTCTTCTCACTGTAACATCACATGGTGGAAGGAGTGAGGACCTCATGTGGTCCAAGGATGACCTTGAACTTCTGATCCTCCTTCAACCTCCCCAGTGCTGGAATTACAGGTGTAAACCACCATGCCTCGTTTTATACAGTGTGAGGGATTGAACCCAGGTCTTCGCACATGCTTGGCAAGCACTCTATCAACAGGGCTACATCTCCAGTCCTTCCCTAGGGACTCTTTCATAAAGGCATGATCCTATTAATTAATCTTATTAATCTCATAATTTCTGCACTTCCCAGAGGCCTACACCCTAACACTATCACCCTCTGGGTTAAAATTTCAGAATAGATGTTTAAGGAGGGATGTCAACACCTAGACCTTGGCAGAAAGGAAGGAGCAGGTTAAGGGCAGGGGACCCAGTGATGGGAGGGTTAGCTGTGGCAGCTACCTGATCTCGTGCATCTTGCCAGAGATACCCCCCTACCACCACCACATACACATCTGCTGTCAGCACAGAAAGACAGGGCCCCACCAGGCCTCCAGGAGTTTACGGTACTGTGTATTAGGGAGATTAATCTAGCAGCTGGGACAAGGTCAGTTGTAATGAACTAGGCATGAGATTTATTCATGAATGCATGCATTCATATGTTCAGTTGGTGTTTGTTAAGTACTGCTGTGTCAGTCAAGGTCATAGTGCTAGTGATACGGTGATGAGAAGACGAAGCCCTCAGGAGCTCAGGAGAAAGAGGGAGACAGAAAATAAACAGAACATGTGATGTGAGAAGTTCTGGTTCTGGAAATGCCAGGGTAGCTTGTTTGAGTCTATCTCTGTGACCCAGAATGCTTTGAGACCAAGGGTAAAATATAATGTAATATATGGTGGTCTGAAGGCACTGCGGAACAGTTTAAATTAGACAGATGTAGGGATCGAGAAAAGCAGCACTGTCTCTTCAATTGCTGTGACAAAACACTCTGACCAATACCAACTTGGGAAGGATATGGTTTATTTATCTTACATCTCCTGGGTCACAGTTCATCACTAAGGGAGCCCAAGGTAAGAACTCAGGGCAGGAACTGAAGCACAGGCCATGGAAGAATGCGTCTAGCTGGCTTGCTCCCCCGGCCCATGCTCAACCTGCTTTATTTCTTTTTAATTTTTTAAAATTTATTATTTGGGCTGGAGAGATAGCCTAGCTGTTAAGAGCACCAACTGCTCTTGCAGAGGACCGGGGTTCGATCCCTAGCACCCACATGGTGGCTAAGAACCATCTGTAACCCCAATTCCAGGAGAACTCCAGTTCCAGGGGAATCCGAGACCCTCTTCTGACCTCCACAGCATTTCACGACGCGGGTGCACAAACCTACATGCAGACAGTACATTTATATACATACAAAAAATAAATAAAATAAAATTTATTATTTTATGTGTATGAGTGTACTGTCTGCATGTAAGTAGATGCACCGGTGTTGTGTAATGCTGCAGAGGTCAGAAGAGGGTGTGGGATTCCCCTGGAACTGGAGTTAAAGACGGTTCTGAGCTGCCACGTGGGTGTTGGGAATCTAACCCGGGTCCTCTGAAAGAGCAGAGGACTTAACCACTGAGCCATCTCTCCAGCCCCATCCACCTGCTTTCTTTTTTTTTATTTTTAAATTTTTATTTATTTATTTATTTTTATTTATATGAATGTATTGTCTGCGTGTAGGTTTGTGCACCCGTGTTGTGCAATGCCTCGTAGGTCAGAAGAGGGCGTCGGATTCCCCTGGAACTGGAGTTCTGGAATTGGAGTTACAGACGGTTCTCAGCCACCATGTGGGTGCTGGGGATCAAACCCAGGTCCTCTGCAAGAGCAGTCGGTGCTCTTAAACCGCTAGGCCATCTCTCCAGCCCCAACCTGCTTTCTTATACAATACAGAACCTGCCCAGGGGTGGCACCACCCACAGTGGGCTGGACCCTCCCACATCATTCAAGAATCAAGACAGTACTCCACAGATGTGGCCACAGGCCAGTCGAATGGGGCCAATTTGCTCCAATGGAGGCTTCAAGTTGCTACTAAAGCTATCCAGCCTAGCAAGTAAAGAAGCCTGAGGCTGAGTCTGACTTGTGCTTAGTCACTTCCTGGGGTCCACATGGTAGAAGGAAAGAATTGACTCCCACCAATTGTTCTTGTTTCATGACCTCCATGCTTAACATGTGCAAAAAGGCTAAAACTTGACAGAGAAAGTCATGCAAAGGAAGGAGCCATAGATATTCTTTCTACACATGCTCGTCCCATGCTTAGCGACTCTGAAGTTGCACATGTGCAGGGAGAGGCTTCAGGTCCAGCAAGAAGTAGCAGTTGGAGGCGGAGGTTTGAGTTGCTGCCTTGTGCTGTGGAGTCGGAGTTCCACCAAGTCAGAGGGGTCTGGTAATCACCTGAGGCTTTCTTTTGAAAATCTAGAAGGACCTCAACTCACCATTAAAGCCAAAGTTAAGAGGCACACACTAAGACTCAAGGCACAACAGGATAGAGTTCACCTTGGCAAAGCCCAACACCAAGCTTCCATAGGATCCAAGTGACTGCCTGTTGATTCAACTGCCTGTCAAAATAGAACTCAACGGTCTTTTAAAAATTTTGTCATTTGATTTTTTATTTTTATTTTTTTCTCCCACCCAGTGGAATTCATACATTCTGTCATCTGAGTTAAGACCCATTGTGTCAAGCTGGGTGTGGTGGCGCACGCCTTTAATCCTAGTCCTTGGGAGGCAGAGGCAGGTGGATCTCTGTGAGTCCAAGGCCAGCTTGTTCTACAGAGTGAGTTCCAGGACATCCAGAGCTACAGGGAGACCCTGTCTCAAAAAGACCAAAAAAAACCACCCAACCCCATTGTGTCAAGCTAGTTATCCCCAGATGTCCCTCATGGCAAGTTCATCCACTGGGGTCTGGTTTTTTCTTTTTATTTTATGTGTGTGTGTGTTGCACTATGTTTTTATTTATTTGTTTTGTTTCTTTGGCTTAGTTTGTTTGTTTGTTTTGGTCCTTTTGTGACCAGGTCTCCATGTAGTCCTAGCCGGCCTGGAACCCACTATGTAGCCCTTGCTGGCCTCAATCTCACAGAGATCCATCTGCCTCTGCCTCCTGAGTGCTGGGATTAAAGGTGTGTGGTACCACCCCTAGTGTGTTTTACTTTTTGAGACAGATTCTCATGTAGCCCAGGCTGGCCTCAAACTCCCTATGTATGGTCAAGACTGACCTGAAATTCCTTGTCTTCCACTTCTACCTCTGAAGTGCTGGGGTTAAGGGCCTATGTCACTTCACCCAGCCTATCATTTGATTTTAACATTTATCTTGCTGAAAATTCATGCGGCTTGGAACCCATCACCTTTCCTCTACGACCTTCAACATTCTAATGTTATTTTAAGTTTTTCCTTCTTTTTGAAAAATATTTTATTATTTTTGTTTTATGTGTATAAGTGTATTGCCTGAATGTTTGTAAGTGCACCCATGTCTTGCAATGTCTACAGAAAAGGGTGTTGAATCTCTGGAACTGGAGTTATAGACAGTTGTTAGCCTCCATCTGGGTGCTTAGATTCGAACCTGCTCTTCCTCTGCAAGAGCAGCCAGTGCTCTTAACCACTGAGCCAACTCTCCAGTCCCTTTTCTCCATGCTAATATAGTTCAGGATCACAGGGGATGGTCATCCAACTTAATGTAATTAAGATACTCCTCTACAGATATGTCCACGGGCTGACCTGATCTAGACACTCCTTCATGGAGACTCTTAGGTGATTCTAGGTGGTGTCAAGGTGACAATTAAAACTAACCATTATACTATGGATGCAAAAATTCTCTGTAGACTGGAATCTGTGATTAAGTGTATGTTGTGCACTTAAGTGGCAGTCTGAGCACCAGGGTGAGGTGATGATAAGTGGGCGTCAGAGACCTGGATTTGCTTTCTGTCTGGGTAACACTCTAAGTTACTTTGTGCCTCTAAACTTCAGTTGGCTTTTTAATTTTTCCTTCCCCCTCCTCTCCCTGGAGACACGATTCACATTTCATAAAATGTATTTATGGGGCTGGAGAGATGGCCTAGTGGTTAAGAGTGCCGACTGCTCTTGCAGAGGACCTGGGTTCGATCCCCAGCACCCACATGGCGGCTGAGAACTGTCTTTAACTCCAGTTCCAGGGGAATCCAAGTCCCTCTTCTGACCTCCACAGCATTGCTCAACACAAGTGCACAAACGTACATGCAGACAGTACATTCATACACATAAAAAATAAATTAAAAAAAAAGAGAAAGCGTTCTTTAAAAAATGTATTTACTTGCAATGGAATCAATTGGGTTTTATAATATTCTCATGGTAGTCTAATTCTAGACCATTTCCCCCATTACCCTCTACCCTTAAGAAAAACTTTTTTTTTAATTAATTTTATTTATTTCTGTATGTGTATGAATGTACTGTCTGCATGCAAATTTGTGCCCTCATGTCGTGCAGCGCCGCAGAGGTCAGAAGAGGGTATCGGATTCCCCTGGAACTGGAGTTCTCCTGGAATTGGAGTTTCAGACGGTTCTTGGCCGCCATGTGGGTGCTGGGGATCAAACCCGGGTCCTCTGTAAGAGCGGTCGGTGCTCTTAACCGCTAGGCCAAGAAAAACTTTTTTTTTTAAAGCAGTCATTCTCTATTCCCAGCCGCTGGTACCATAGCCCCCAAATACCACGAATCTGTTCTCTGTCTTCATCTGAAACTGTCCTGGGTGCAGGTTAGAGTCCCTGTGTCTTCCACAGAGGGGTCTGCTTATCAAGGATGTGGGTGGGAAGAGGCAAGATGGAGGAAAACAGGGCTCAGCTGCACTGTGTAAAAAGCCAAGGCATATGAGAGTTATGGGAGAGTGTGCGTGGCTGGGTGTGGGGGTGGTGAGTGATTTGGAAAGATTCTAGAAGGAAAAGGAATGAACTCCCTGAAGCCCCGAGAAAGGAGAGGAGTTGTAGTAATATCCCCAGGAGAGAGAACTTTGGCAGAAAAAAAAAAAAACAAAAACAGAAACAGGATATACAGAAATTGAGATTGAGGTTTCCATATGGTATGTGATGTAAATATCCTTGTCAAGTCATCTGGAAGGTTCAGTAGTCCTTCATCACAGGGGAGACTCTTTATAAGAGCCCCAAAGGGGACAGGGGTGCAGAAACCACAGACAGTGCCAAACCTGATATATGATATTAAAATATATATATATATATATAAAATATATATATATATACATATATATATTTACACATATATGCACATTGTGTCTGTGGCAAAGCTTAACTCATAATTAGGCATAGCAAGAAATTAACAGTAACACAGTAAAACAATTGTAACAATATAGTATAATAACCCTTATTTAAAAATTAGGAATTATGAAGCCAGACTTGGTGGCACACGCCTTTAATCCTAGCACTCTGGAGGCAGAGGCAGGCAGAGCTCTGTGAGTTCAAGACCCGCCTGGTCTACGGAGTGAGTTCCTGAACGGCTGGGGCTACAGGGAGACCCTGTCTCCAAAAGACGAAAAAAAAAAAAACAGTTAGGAATTGGGGTGGCTCATGCCATTTGTCCCAGCACTCAGGAGGCAGAGGCAGGCAGATCTCTGTGAGTTCAAGGCCAGCCTGGTCTACATAGCAAGTTCAAGACCAGCTGGGGCTACAAGGAAACCCTATCTCAACAAACAAAACAACAAACTTGGAAATTGTTTCTTTCTAGAATTTTCCATTTAGTTTCTTTGGACTGCATTTGGCACGAGGTAACTGAAACTAAGGAAAATGAAGCCTTAGATAAAGCAAAGGACATGCTGTGTAAAGTTGCTTTGCTTTTGAAGAAGGACAGAGGCCTGAATCCTGCTTCCAGGTGGACATGCCTCCTCGGGTACATGCGAGCAGTGTCCCTCACCCCACCTGTAAAGGCTGACAGTGAGGACCAGTAATTTAACATGGGAGACAGATGCTAGGCAATGGTCAGTGTCCATAGTAGTTATCAGGGCCAAGAGATGATGGCTTTGTCTTGCCCTCCCTTCCAGAACCCGAAGTCTTCCTCATCTTCAGCCATGGTCTTCAAGGCTGCCTGGAGGCCCAGGGTGTGCAGGTCCGAGTCACCCCAATCTGCAATGCCAGTCTGCTGGCCCAGCGCTGGAAGTGGGTCTCCCGGAACCGTCTCTTCAATCTGGGTGCCATGCAGTGCCTGGGCACAGGTTGGCCGGCCACCAACACCACGGCCTCCCTGGGCATGTACGAGTGTGACCGAGAGGCCCCAAGTCTTCGTTGGCAGTGCCGCACACTAGGCGACCAGCTGTCTCTGCTTCTGGGGGCGCGGGCCAACAATGCCTCCAAGCCCAGCACCCTTGAGCGTGGTGACCAGACCCGTGGTGCCCAGTGGCGCATCTATGGCAGTGAAGAGGACCTTTGTGCTCGGCCCTACTATGGTGAGGAGCTGCCTGAAGAGAAGGGAGCTCAAAGGGACAAGCTTAGGGTGACAAAGCCTTCGGCTTCTGTGGCTTCTCGGAAGTCACTGTTTCATAGGAAACAATTTTAAATAATCAGGAAAATTAACCTCAGAGCATTTTATTTGCTTTTTAGATTTTTATTCCTTTCATGTGTATAAGTGTTTGCTGCATGCAAGGTTCATGGAGGCCTGAAAGAGGGTGTTGGCTCTCCTTGAACTGGAGTTACTTTTGGTTGATAGCCACTATGTGCCTGTTGGGAACTGAATCCAGGTTCTCTATAAGAGCAGCCAGTGCTCTTAACTGCTGAACCATCTCTCCAGCCCCATAAAATAAAACTTTTTTTTTGTCTTTTTGAGACAGGGTCTTCCTGAAGCCCCTGCTGTCCTGGAACTCACTATGTAGACCAGGCTGGCCTCGATCTCACAGAGATCCACCTGCCTCTGCATTTCAAGTGCATCACCATGCCTGGCTAAATAAAATATTATTTATTTATAAAATAATTTTTAGCATTTAAAATCTGGGTGCTCAGTGAGATGGCTCAGTGGGTAAAGGCACCTGCTGCCTGAGTTCAGTCCCTGTTAGCTGAAGGAGGAAATCAACTCCTCAGAATTATCTTCTGATGCACAGGTGTGCCCTCCCCCCAAACCAATGAAAATAAAAATGTAAAGGTTAAGTCAGGGTGGTCAAAATTTCAAAATCAGCTCATATCACCCCGTAGAGTGATATAGAACACAAAAGGAAAGGATTTCTATAAGCTAGGGAAGTGGTGTCATAACAATAAGCAGGCCCGTACAGAGGCCAGGCTAATCTGATTTTCTGGAAAAAGGTAAAACTACTAAGATTGTAGTGAGTCTTGGGTATGTTGAGACCAGCTGAAGAGCTTAGAGAATACTGGCTGTTGAGAGATGGAAGCATTTTAGCCAGGCGTGGTAGCTCAGGAAGTAGAGGCAGGAGGACGAAAGTCAGCCTAGACTACCAAGACCCTGTCTGCAAAGGAGGGAGAGAGGCAAGCATTTTGAGCTGAGAGGAGATAAGAGAAACAGGTGATCCAGCTCTAAACTGCTTTTGTTATAAACCAAAAACCTATAACATGGGGGCTGACAAGATGGCTCAGTGGGTGAAGGTGTCTGCTGCCAAACCTGATGACCTGAGTTCAATCTCTGGAACCCACATGATGGAAGGAGAGGACCAAGTCTTGCAACTTGCCCTCTGACCTCCACGTGTGTGTCCATACACAGACACGCACAAAATAAATGGATGAAATGTAATAAAAAATTTAAATCATGAGATTATGTTAAAATATTTCAAAATTAATACTGCTTGTAAAGACTTCAAGCAGCACAAAAAAATGAATACCCTGAAGTTAAATGAACCCCCCCCAACACACACATGTTTCAGGGAGAACCTGAGCTTACTCCAAACAGGTTTTGTAGGTGGTTAATGGGAACTGGAGTCACTCTAGGACCTGCTGTGACCAGCTTTGTCTTTGGGGTTCTTTCCTGTGAGATACTTGGGTTTCAAGATAGGACTTTTTTTTTTTTTTTTTTTTTTTGGTGTTTTTCAAGACAGGGTCTCCCTTTAGTCCCAGCTGGCCTAGAGCTCACTATGTAGACCAGGCTGGCCTTGAACACAAAGATCCGCCTGCCTCTGCCTCCTGAGTGCCAGGATTAAAGGTGTGCGCCACCACGCCTGGCTTCAAGATAGAACTTTTATTTTTGGTCTTTTCAAGACAGGGTCTCCCTGTAGCCCCAGCTGTCCTAGAATTCACTCTGTAGACCAGGCTGGCCTTGAACTCACAAAGATCCGCCTGCCTTTGCCTCCCAAGTGCTAGGATTAAAGGTGTGCACCGCTACGTCAAGATAGAACTTTTAAGGAGGTCCTTGGCTGGGTCACTAGCAGGAATTCCATCAGTCTTGGCCTTCTGTGGGTGACCCAAGACGTTTTGGACAGGCTTTAGGGGGATTGGAGAGCCTTTTTCTCACCCAGTGGGGTGTGCAGAAGGCTTGTACCTTGCTTCAGGGCTACGCTGATAGCAAGACAGAATCTTAAAGCCACTGTCTTGTGCCCTTGCCCCCAACTCCGACTCTCCAGACCCATGCCCACCCCTAGGCTTCGAAAGTCCTCTGGGTTAGAGGTGATTTTCCCCTGAAGGGTGAGATGGGCAGGCAGTCCAGCCCGTGGACTTCCAATACTAAGGCTCTCCTTCTCTGTAGAGGTTTACACCATCCAGGGAAACTCCCATGGGAAGCCATGCACCATCCCCTTCAAATACGACAACCAGTGGTTCCATGGCTGCACCAGCACCGGCCGTGAGGATGGGCACCTGTGGTGTGCCACCACCCAGGACTACGGCAAAGATGAACGCTGGGGTTTCTGCCCTATCAAGAGTGAGAACCAGGAAGGGTGGGAAGGAGCCTGGGGGGAGGCCGGTGATGGGCAGGGAACTAGGGAGGGGCTTCAATGTGGGCAGAGTGAGGAGCTGTCCCTCCTGTGTGGGGTCTCAGAATTGGAGGAGGACCATTGTCCATATCTGGTGCGGCAGGTAATGACTGCGAAACCTTCTGGGACAAAGACCAGCTGACTGACAGCTGCTACCAGTTTAACTTCCAGTCCACGCTGTCCTGGAGGGAGGCCTGGGCCAGCTGCGAGCAGCAGGGCGCGGATCTGCTGAGCATCACCGAGATCCACGAGCAGACCTACATCAATGGTGAGGAGGAGGGCAGCCCTTGGGGCCTGGCCTGTTGTCTGGGGTCTGACTCACTCTGGGGTCCCCCACTCTTCCTGCTGGTGGGGAGGCAGGGAGAGAAGAGACAATGAGAGGGCTGAGGACAGGGGTCCCCTCTTCTCACTCACCCCTTCTTGCGGCTAGGACTCCTTACAGGTTACAGCTCCACACTGTGGATTGGCCTTAATGACTTGGACACGAGTGGAGGCTGGCAGTGGTCAGACAACTCACCCCTCAAGTACCTCAACTGGGAGAGTGGTGAGACATGGGGACCTCACAGGCACTTGGCTTCCTTCCACCTTGCTCTGGGGGAGCAGTGGAGGGGGGAAGCCTGGGTCTCCAGATCTTCCTGGAATGGGCCCTACCAGGAATGAGAGCCTTGGTGTGAAAGTAGGAACTACTGGCAGATGAGACCTGGCCCAGCCCCAGACCTTGGCGAGTGGACCTGGTTTTATCTTCTACTCAGCTTTTGGATAGGTAGCATCCATGCAGAGCCTGGCCAGGGAAATAGGGGTTGAAACACACATTGCTGAGTGAAGGGAGGGGCAGCTTCAGGATGACGTGGCCCAGGCTAGACACCAAGACTAACCCAGTGGCAGAGTGTGGGAAGCTGGCGTGGAGGGAGACGGGAGGCTGTGAAGAGGGCTCCCCGGGTCCACGATGTGAGCCTCTATCTTCTGGGGTACTGGCCCCCTGCCTGCCCCACAGATCAGCCGGACAACCCAAGTGAAGAGAACTGTGGAGTGATCCGCACGGAGTCCTCAGGTGGATGGCAGAACCGTGACTGCAGCATCGCACTGCCCTATGTGTGCAAGAAGAAGCCCAATGCCACGACGGAGCCCATCCCGCCAGGTGAGCCAGGTCACAAGGTGGGCTAAGGGTCATCTGCTCCCAGTGCAGCTGGCTCAGCCTTCTTGTTCTCACCGCACAAAGTGACTCTGACCCTTTCTGTTAATTGTTCGCCTAGTCTGGGAAAGTTAGAATATGCCATTAATTCATTCGGTGAACATTTTATTGGGAACCTGTTAAAAGCTAGCAGTATTTGCCAGGCCTTGTGGAGACTACATTCCGCTGGAGGGCATCGGCACCTTAACACGTAATTGGAATACCCTGAGCTATGGGCTGTGGGTCTATGTAAGAGATGTGAGAGGGGAAACTGATTAAGCTTCTGAGAGTTGAAGATTTGACATTTGATTTGGGCTTTTCAGGCTGATAGTAAGTTTAAAAGGCAGAATGAGAGCTGGGGAAATAGCTCAATTGGTATAGTGCCTGCTTTGCAAATAGGACCCGAATTCAGTCCCCAGAACCCATGTTAAAATTAAAAGCCTGACCAGTAATTCTAGCTCTAGGGAGACAGCGACTGGTGGATCCCTGTGGCTCACTGGCCTGCCAGTCTACTTGGGCAATTGCAGGCCAGCAAGAGACTCCCCAAAAGAAAAAGGAACAAGCTGGGTGTGGTGGCACACGCCTTTAATCCTAGCACTCGGGAGGCAGAGGCAGGGGGATCTTTGTGAGTTCAAGGCCAGCCTGGTCTACAGGGCGAGTTCCAGGACAGCTGGGGCTATAGGGAGACCCTGTCTCAAAAAAGACCAAAAAAAAAAAAAAAGGAAAAAAAAGAAAAGGAACAATACCTGATGATGGCCTCTGGCCTCTACCTGCACACACATCTGCACACACACACACAAAGACAGAGGGAAAGAACCCTTTCTGTTGGAGATCTGGAGCCCCCAAAGCTCCAAGGAATAGAGTCCTGCAGTTGAGTGGAAACCAGACACTAGCTACTCCGTGTGGCTGGTGGTTAGCAGGGCAGCACAGTGTCACCCGGAATCCTGTTAGAAATGCGCACCCCCATGAACTGATTCAGAACCAGCACTTAACAAGACCCCACCCGCACCCCAGGTGATTCATAGGCAAGGACAGTTCAGGAAGCACTGGCTTGCCGTGATGGGATGCGTACAGAAAGGCAGGTTGCAGCCAGTCTCTGGGAGGGCTCGGCTGCTGGGAGAGGTGGGATGAGGTAGGCCGTGGGAGCCTCTGCAGGCTTCTAAGCCAGGGAGTGTCTTGCTCACAGATTGATTCAAAGACTTAACTTTTAGGGACTGCCCCTTCCTGGGCGCATGGTCTTGGCATGCATCTTGGTCTTTGGGGTATAGAGTCTTGCAATTTTGAACCCTTGCGGAGTTATTGCACGCTGGAGACCTGGCCTGGCTGGGGAGCATGTCTTTACGTGGCCTGCGTTTGCTGCAGTAAGATGACGGGGCTACTATTGGCAGGGTAGCTGTGGGGGTTGCTGAAGCGGGTTTTCATGAAGAAAACACCGCACAGCTAGGGAAAACACAAACCCATAGAGGGGGGAAAATGTGCAGATTTCTGTTGTGGCCTATGAAACTTGCTCGAGACAGATTCTGGACCCTGAGTCACTTTTTCCCCCCTTCATCAACTCCCACCTCCAGCAAGATGAATCCCGAGGCTGGAGCCAATGTGTCAGAGTCTATGGAGAGTCCTCTCCTGGCCTCTAGGACCTGCAGACCAGTCCATGTGCTGATTCCCCTCCCCCAGCTCCATCCTCGTCCCCACTCCCAAACTGTTTGCTTGCGAGAGGCACAGTCTAAGCGGGTCCGCGTCACATCCTGATGGCACGTCACTTCGGACGCAGGTGCCACATCTCAAGAGAGCCCCGCATCTCCTCAGGCACCCTCAGGACTGAACAGTCACGCAAATATGTTTGGTCTGCGGTCATAGCCTAGGCTCTTAGATCATTGGCTAATGAAAGATGATTGACATCTTGAGCCCTGACCTGGTTCCTGTTCTCAGCCCACCCACTTTGCAGACTCTCCAGCAAAAGTCTGGCTGGAGCACTGGACTGTTGACCAGAATCCCAGGCTGGGGGATGCATCGAGTGGACACACATCTTTGTGCCTGGACAGGCAGAATCCTGCCCAAGCCTGACCTTGTAGGAGTTTTTTTTTTCTCACCAAAACCCAAGTGAGGACTTGTTCACCTTGGCTGTCCTCAGACCTCAATCTCTAGCCAGTGGATGGAAAAAGCTGTGCTGTGGGTGCAGGAGAGGGCCTAGAGATGCCGCAGGAAGAGAAGGAGTAAGGGAAGGGTCCCAGCCAGGGGGCGTGGCCAGTGTTCGGGAGTTTATGCACCCTATGACGGTCTTCCCGAAGGGTCAGGTTGTCCCTTTCCTCATTCCCTCCATCCAAGACTGCCAAACAGAAGGGGTGGGGAGGTCAGTGAATGTTATTTGAGAGACATTGAAGGTTCCATTTAATTTTTTTTACTTAAAAGAAGGATTTATTTTTATTTTATATACTAGTGTTTGCTTGCATGTATGTCCATGCTTAGTGCCCTAACAGGACAGAAGAGAGCATTGGATCTAGAGTTGTAGATGGTCGTGAGCCATCATGTGGGTGGTGGGAACCAAACGTAGGTCCCACAAGAGCAGTAGTACTCTTAACTGCTAAGCCATCTTTTCTAGCCCTGAAGTCCTATTTGTTAGGCAAGGAGGCCATGAGCTAAGTTTGAGTCTCTCCCATTTACAGAAGAAACTGGTTCAGAAGCCTGGTGTGTCCTGAGCCACTGCTCATGTCTTTCTTAGAGCCTGAGCCTAGGGCCTGTTGTGTCATGGCTGGAATCTGCTACCACTCCCTGGGTCTCTGCCCTTGGGTTTCCAGCAGCTATGGAGGGGTTTTGTCTTCAGTATCTTCAAGGCTCTTCTCGTGGGAGAAAGCAGGCACGAGGCGGGTCTGGGAGCGCAGGCTGATACCCAGGAGGTTCTGTCTCAGCACAGCCGTGTGCCTCCACAGACAGGTGGACCAACGTCAAGGTGGAGTGTGAGCCGGGCTGGCAGCCCTTCCAAGGTCACTGCTACCGCCTGCAGGCCGAGAAGCGCAGCTGGCAGGACTCCAAGAAGGCCTGTCTGCGGGGCGGAGGGGACCTGCTAAGCATTCACAGCATGGCTGAGCTGGAGTTCGTCACCAAGCAGATCAAGCAGGGTGAGGAGCTGCCTGGCCACGTGTCTAGGCAGAGGGCAGGCCTGTATGCCGTCTACCCTTCCCTACCCAGGATGCTCAGAGGATGCTTCCCCCCTGCCCCGGCTGAGGTTGACCTTTCCGTGTGTCTTCTCTCTCCTCTGCTGCTGCACCCAGAGGTGGAGGAGCTGTGGATCGGCCTCAACGATCTGAAACTGCAGATGAATTTTGAGTGGTCTGACGGGAGCCTCGTGAGCTTTACGCACTGGCACCCTTTTGAGCCCAACAACTTCCGTGACACTCTGGAGGACTGTGTTACCATCTGGGGGCCGGTGAGACTCTCTTCCCCATCATAGGGCCACGGAAGCCGTCCCCTAGGCACTCCCTAAAATCCTGGTGCTCCCTCAGCTGAGGAATAGACATCCGACTGTCAGCCTCCCACACTGTCCTCTCAGCAGCCCTGTCTCCTGACCACACACCAATCCCCACCTTCTGCAGGACCGGCTGGAGGGCTGGACTCGCCCCTCCACCTCCACCATCTTGAGTCACCTTGGGCGAGCTACCTCAGGAAGAGATCATTCTCTGAAAGCCTGCGGCCTGTTGGCAGGTCTCTTCTTGGGTGTCCTGCCAGCTGCTTGTACCCACCAGCAGGTGGCACCAGAACCCATATGATAGGGAGACGGGGCAGGCAGGGCTGCACCCTCCTCAACCCAGGGTCTTATTTTCTCAAGGAATCATGCAATGATCATTGTTTGCCTTGGTCTTGACTTAGACCTGGGGTGGGCGAGTGAAGGAACTGAGGCAGGGTTTCAAGCAAAGAAGAAAACAAGCGTCAGGGTCAGCTAACACACCCCCGGGACAGACAGAACATTGTGCTGTTAGATGCAACATCAGGGATTATAGCAACAGGCCCATTTGCCTTAGGGGCGCTATTTAAAAATGTAAAAGCAATTATTTGTTGAGTGTCTACTACGTGCCAGACATCTTCTGCGTGCTGAATGCAAAATGGAGCTTAAAGGCAGACAAGCGGCTGGTGGCACAGCTGGGGATACTGAGAAGGGCTGAGGTGTTCAGAGTGGCCCATGACTATCTGGGCACACCAGTCTCTTCTCTCTTCAGGTGTTGGATCCCTGGAGTCAGTTTTTATGTTTCAGTGACCTAAGATTATCCACAATCTAGAGTAATTTCAGAAACAACTTATAAACCTTCAATAATTTTCATTACAGTGTGTTCTCACAGGTGTTCTATTTCTAGTTAATGTTAGTCTCTTACTATGCCTGATTTACTGATTAAACTTTGTCAAAGGTATAGAAAGATAGACTATGTATATATGTATATGTCACACCTATATATGCTTTGAGACTATATGGTTTCAGATGTTCGCTGAGGGCTGGTTCTAAAAAACCATCCCCTTTGAGTAAAAGGGGAGTACTGTACATCTTGAAATCACATCCATATGTCCTCCCTAGTTAACGCTAACAATCTTAGCTAGATCGGGTTTAATATTTATAAAATGATCCCAAATTTCAACAATGTCATTTCCCATGTGTTTGTTAAGGTTTCAGGGCATTTGTACATCAATAATTTGTTCTTTTACCTACCCGTTGAGGCCTGTTGAACTCTGCTCTCTCCATGGAACAGCCTGGGGACACAGAGTGATCAGACCAGTTGCTAGGAATCACACAGTAAGGTAGAGACTGGTTCAGGACCAGGCAGGCTGGCAGAATGGTTGGAAGATTATGGAGACAGGAATTTTGGGCTGAGACTCCCTTGTTGTGTTGTCTCTAGGAAGGGCACTGGAATGACAGCCCCTGTAACCAGTCCTTGCCATCCATCTGCAAGAAGGCAGGCCAGCTGAGCCAGGGAGCCGCCGAGGAGGACCACGGCTGTGGGAAGGTGAGGGTGTTTCTGGAATTGCCCCAGGTCGTTCAGCGCTAGGAGCTGGCAGCTGGGAGAGGTGGGGGGATCCTGCAGTCTTGCCCAGAACTCTCCTGTTCTTCTGTGGCCTTTTCGTTCCTTGTCCCTTGGCACACCAGCTCCTACCTGCCGTTCTGACTCCTCAGTGTTTTCCTTTGGATTAAACTCCTACAGCCCTGCCCCAGAGGGCAGGATCACACTGGTTGCTGGAGGGCGGGAGAGCAGGCAGGGGGTCAGCTGAGGAGTCTGGGGTCATCGAGCTCAGGGCGTGGCTCTGTCCTGGCTTGAGAGAAGTAGAGTAGTTGGAGAGAGAGAGACTCTGTGTTTGAGGGTGACACCATAGGACATCCAGGATTTTTGTACACCCGTGGGCTCTACACACACACACACACACACACGATGCCCATCCCTCTCCCTGGCTCCCATTGCACTTATGTGTGGGGGTCTCTTCTCCTTGATAAAGGTCTGCTCCTCCCCCACGTACCCCAGGCACATCCTCCCGACTCCACCCTTTCCAGACCCCTGCGGACCACTCAGCCCCTCTGCATTCTACCATCCCTCTCCAGCTTTTCAGCTCTGGTGTCCCAAGCAACTGGCACGTTTCTCCAGCACCTATTATTTATCTATTTTATTTTATTATTTTTATTATTATTATTGTGAGTATATGATAGGAGTGTATATGTGTTTGTATGTGTGTACGTACATGCATGTGTCACAGTATGTGTCTGCAGATCAGAGGACACTTTGAGTAATTGATCCTTTCCTTTCCCTGGATCTGGGGATGGAACTTGGATCATCAGGTTTACACAGGTTTACCCTCTGAGCTATCTTGTCAGCCCCAGATCATTCTTACTTATTTGTATGAGTGTGTGTGTAGAGGGTACAAGCTCATGTGGGTACATGTGCGGGTGATTGCACATGTGTGCGGGTGATTGCACATGTGTGCGTGCCCATTGAAGCTGGAGCTCCACCTCAGGTGTCTTCTTCAGGAGCTGTCTACCTTGTTTTGTTGAGACAGAGTCTGTCATTGAACTGGGCCTCCCCAGTTAGGCCAGGCTGGCTGGCCAGTGGAGCCACAGGGATCCACTCGTCTCCCCCTCCAAAGGGCTGAGATTCTAAGTGTATATCACAACACCTGGCTTTCCACATGGGTGCTGGGGATCCGAACTCATGTCTGCACGCTTGCACGGCCAGCATTTTACCCACTGAGCCATCACCTCGGCCCCTGATTGTTTTTATTTTGCAGTAGTGAGAATCTAACCCAGGCCCTCACATATGCTAGACACGTGTTCTTACCACAGAGTTAGCACCCAGCTCCTGTACTTCTTGGTTGAAAAGCTCCTTGTCTTTCTGAGCAGGCTGTAGACTGGGTGCATCAGCGGGCTGCAGGGGTGCTTCCTCCTGCTCTAACAGCTGTGGATCCCATGAGAAGGGGGTTGAGCCAAAAGTGGCCACATGCAGAAAACAGCGCGGGCACTCCTCTCCTGGGGTTCCCTCTGTCCTTAACACACCCATCGATAGCATGATGTCACCCCCCGATCAAACATTTGCAGATAAGGGGCTTCTTCCCACAGACACCCCTCTTCCACCCTCTCTCTTGAGCCAGGGTTGGACGTGGCATAGCCCATCCTGTTACTGGCTGGGAGAGGACCAGGTGACCTACAGCGAGGCCAGGCGCCTGTGTACTGACCACGGCTCTCAGCTAGTCACCATCACCAACAGGTACAGGGTCAGGAACCCTAGCCAACTCCTTCTCATGACCTGGTTTAGTGGAGTAACATCCTGTCATCCTGCCCAGAGGGACCTGGGGTCCTTTGACCCTCAGTGGGCTCTAGGGTCTTTTTGATATCTTGTTACAAAGTCACCCTGGAATGGAATAGGAGGAGAGGTGGGCACAGGTATAGACTGGTTGCCCAAGAAAGTCAGGGCAAGGGGTATAGACTGTGGTGGGAGCTTGGTTGCTTTGTACCCATTTCTCCAAGCAAGTTACTATCTGGGCACAGCACCCAAGCTTCTAGAGCAGGGTGTCTGGCCTATATGGTCCAGTGCTTCGGGGAAGCTGGCAGTAAGCTTCCTACCTTAACCAGCCTGTCTCTGGAAGGTTCGAGCAAGCCTTTGTCAGCAGCCTCATCTATAACTGGGAGGGGGAATACTTCTGGACAGCCCTGCAGGACCTCAACAGCACCGGCTCCTTCCGTTGGCTCAGTGGGGATGAAGTCACATACACCCACTGGAACCGGGACCAGCCTGGTAAGCCCCCTGCCCCCTCGAGATTGGCCAGATCTCTTTGACTGAGCTCAAGAGCTTCCCTGTAGGCTACTCATTTGTCCCAAGTGGGCTGTTGGGTGAGAACATAGGTGCTGTGGACCTACTACTCTGCTCAAACTTTATGCTGTGGTTTGCTAGCTGGGCCTCCTACAAGCCTCAGTTTCCTCATCTATCAAATAAGGATAATAGTCTATTCCTCGTAGAGTTGAAGTAAGCCTTAAATATATATATATTTAATGTTGGTCAGTTTGCAGAGAAGAGCACCACAGGGTGCTTGGCCTTAAATGAGATGCTCTTCGTCACATCTTTTCCTCCCAAGACTCAAGGATCTTGGCAAAGACAGGGTGAAAGAGGGGGACTGTAAGAGCCAGAGGTGGAGGATGACCACAAGGAAACTGTTTTCTAGACAGCAGGGCTGGTGCACATATGAACTCACAGCAGTTGTGACAGCATGCACAAGGCATGCCAGCTCAAGGCAGACAAAATCCCCAGCTCTAGTGCCAGTTGATAGGTGATAGGAGAGGGATGCTTAGTTCTCTCCCTCTTCAAGGGTGTGATACTGAGTAGGTTGGCCAGGCTCCCAGGCTCCCAACCTTTAAGAATATTTGGGAATACGAATTACACTCAGTAGGCTTTAAAAAAACATTAATAAGGGGCTGGAGAGATGGCTCAACAGTTAAGAGCACTGGTTGCTCTTGCAGAGGACCCAGGTTTGGTTCCCGGCACCCACATGGTTGCTAACAACCATCCTTAATTTAATTTCCACGGGGATCCAATGCCCACTTCTGATCTCTGCAGGCATTGCACACACATGGTGCACTTACATACATGCAGGCAAAACTCTCATACATGAAATAAAAATAAAAAAATAGAAAGTAATGATAAAGGACATGAAGTCGGTGATGGGTAGGAAGGTATGGTGGAAATAGGTGAGTCTGAATATGATCAAAACACATGATATGAAATTCTCATTAATAAAAATATTAAATTATATATATTTAACATTTGGAAAGGGATCACATATGGAATATGTGCCCAATAGTAAATACTATACAGTACTTGATACTAGTATTATTAAAAATTCATGCTTATTATCTTTTTCTGAGAAAGGGTCTAACTACGTAGCCCAGGATGGCTTTGAATTCACTATGTAGCCCAAACTGACCCCACAGCAGTCCTCCTGCCTCAGCCTCTTTAAATACTGGGGTTATAGGTGTATACCACAATACCTAGCTTTAGTATCTTTTTAACCCTTCCTATAACTTAATGAGCTACATAAAGAGACAGGTTCAAGCCGGGCGTGGTGGCGCACGCCTTTAATCCTAGCACTTGGGAGTCAGAGGCAGGCAGATCTTTGTAAGTTCAAGGCCAGCCTGGTCTACAAACTGAGTTCCAGGACAGCTGGGGCTACAGGGAGACCCTGTCTCGAAAAGACCAAAAAAAAAGAAAGAGGTTCAGAGAAGCTAAGCACCTTGCCTAGGATCTCACAGCAAGCAGCCCCAGAACTAGGAGTCTGCTTCGTTCCTTCTCCCATCCAAGCGCTGACCCATGGAGCCTGGAGAGATGGCTGGGCCGTTCTCAGTACTAGGGCTGGTGTCCCAGGATGTGAGCCCTGGGCACTGTGTGTGTCCCCTTTCTCCCTTCTCAGGCTATAGCCGTGGAGGCTGCGTTGCTCTGGCCACAGGCAGTGCCATGGGGCTGTGGGAAGTGAAGAACTGTACCTCCTTCCGAGCTCGCTACATCTGCCGACAGAGCCTGGGGACACCAGTGACTCCAGAGCTGCCTGGGCCGGACCCCACACCCAGCCTCACTGGCTCCTGTGCCCAGGGCTGGGTCTCAGATCCCAAACTCCGGCACTGCTATAAGGTAGGATACCCTGTTGGCACAGTTGGGAGTAGGAGGAGACAAGGCCAAGGGGCAGCTCACCTGGGGGGACCTAGGGACTATCATGACACTGAGGCCCCAGCTCAGACTACAGACCGATTTCTGATGAAGAATTTCTCAGTGGGGCTGGAGAGATGTTGCAGTGGTTAGAAACACCGGCTGCTCTTGCAGGGGACCTGGGTTTGGTTCCCAGCACCATGTGATGGATAATAACCATCTGTCACTCCAGTACCCGGGGATCTGACACCCTGTTCTAGCCTCCACAGGCATCGCATGACATGGGCACACTTACATGCAGGTAGAACACTCATAAACATGAAGCAAGCAAACAAATAAATAAAAACCTCAAAAAAAAAGTTGTTAGTGAATGCATTATAGATGCATAGACATCATTCGTCTCAAACCCTAACATGTTCTTTAGAACTGTCTGGGGAGCCTGATAAAAAGAAAATCTTTGGAGATGGAGAGATAGCCTAGTGGTTAAGAGCACCAACTGCTCTTGCAGAGGACCCGGGTTCGATCCCCAGCACCCACATGGTGGCTGAGAACCATCTGTAACTCCAATTCCAGGAGAACTCCAGTTCCAGGGGAATCTGAGACCCTCTTCTGACCTCCGCGGCACTGACACGGGTACACAAACCTACATGCAGACAGTACATTCATATACATAGAGAAATAAATAAAATTAAAAAAAAAAAAAAGAAAATCTTCTAGTCCAGCATGTGCAAAGCCTGGATTCCATTCCTAGTACCATGAATCAGTAAAACACAAAGAAAGTCTTCTAGGCTGCCACTGTGGAGATTTGGATTCACGGTGGGGGGAGGGGCCTGGCAGTCTGCCAGTTTGCAAGCCCCTGGTGTTTTTTGTTTATTTGTTTTTGAGACAGGTTCTCACTCTGTAGCCTAGGCTGGTGCTTCCCCAATTGCTTCCCCAAGTGCTGACACAGGCATGAGTCACTGTCAACTTCCAAGGTCTTTTGTCATTGTTTTGAGACAGGGTCTTGTGTAGCCCAAACCCACTGTGTAGTTGAGAATGACCTTAATCTCCTGATCCTTCTGCCTCTACCTCCCAAGTGCTAGGACTGTAGGTGTACACCACTATGTCTGGCTTCCAAGATCTTTTATTGTGTGCAGAAACTAAAGTCAGGATAGAGGAAGGACTTACTCATGGTGAGCTGTGGCTCCATTAGTCTTGGAGCCCTGGTTCCTTGCCTGGGGATGGGGTACAGGGACACTTGCCAGGAGCTGACCATGCCAGCTTCCTTCCTCAGATAGGATTGTCCGTAGCTGCTCCTGCCTGGTGAGACCATAGCACGCACCCCCGCACCCCTGCTGTCGCGGGGAGGCCCCACATCCCCAAGGAGGTGCTCCTTGGGGATGGGCCATGGGCACAGCTTAGACAGCAGACTTTGCTTCTGCAGGTATTCAGCTCAGAGCGGCTACAGGACAAGAAGAGCTGGATCCAGGCTCGGGGGGCTTGCCGGGAGTTGGGGGCCCAGCTGCTGAGCTTGGCCAGCTATGAGGAGGAGCACTTTGTGACCAACATGCTCAACAAGATCTTTGGGTACTGAACCTGGGGGTGGGTGCCTACACGTGGGCAGGAGCAGGCATAGCTGCCAGGGTCTTAGTTTTGCTGGGCTTAGGGCAAGGGGGTGGACAGAGTGAAGGTGGCCCCGGGGGGCCTGTCTGAGGCTTCGAATGTCCTGTATCTGCTGCCAGTAGTGCCAAGACCATCTTGTCTCGCATCAGGGAGCCAGCAACACCCTCTCAGACACGGTTTCTAGGTCTTCTGTTAGGCTGATTTAAGTTGAGCGACCCTCCCCCAACCTGGCAACATCCCATAATAACCTACCTCTCTCAGTAAACCATCCTGAGAGATAGGAGCAAAGCTAAAACTGTTTGCCTGGGTGGGGAAGGGGGTGCCCCGCCAGGACGCCATCTTTGTCCTGTGGGCTCTGGGTACTGTAATCTATGGCCTATAGCATTTATGATCCTTCAGTATCGGCGGGGTAATCCAAATGGACTCGGGCTTCCTGAGATCGTAGTTCCAGGGGTATTTCCTCCTAGAAGTCAGGATTGTGTCACTTGACTAATAATTATGGCAGCCGTGTTCACCACTTCCCACGGCTCTTTCAAGTCCCACAGACTCTACTAAATACTTGTTCGGATCGTTCCCAGTGACCTCTCAGGTTGACAGACAAGTTAGGTTGTTTGCCTAAGGTTCCAGAGGTCCGTGGTGAACCGCAACTTGAATCCAGGTTTATTTAGCTCCAGATCTTCAGGTGTTCTCTGTTTATCAATTGGCTTCTTAACTTCCCCAAATGAAAAGCACAGACAGAAGCCAATGGTGGAGGAGCCAGGCCACTGTTTTTTTGTTTTTGTTTTTGTTTTTGTTTTTGTTTTTGAGCCAAGCAAGGCACCGGGCTCCGCTCTTGTCCCTAGGGAGGGAACTTCAAACAACAATGAGACAGTGCTTTGGTGGGTCAGTGTACAGCCACAATGGTGAGGCCTCAGATACTGGAGGCTGCCCGCGTCACAGCTGGCAATGGCTGGGTGTTGTGTTTGGACCCGGCCACTCTCAACTCCTTTCTCTTCTGTCCCCACCCTGAAGGGAATCAGAGCCTGAGATCCAGGAGCAGCACTGGTTTTGGATTGGACTGAACCGTCGGGACCCTAAAGAGGGTCAGAGCTGGCGCTGGAGCGATGGCCTAGGGGTGAGGGGCCCTGGAGGAGGCCGGGGAGGTGGGTGGGCGTGGTTGGGGGTGGGGCCTTTTGGGGCAGAGTCTGCTGTGTGGGCAAGGTTAAAAGGAAGTAGGTTAGAAAGTGGACGCTCACCCTGGGTAGAGGTTCCCAGCTCAGGCTAGACCTCTTAAACATCCCTCTCTTCTCTGTCCTCTCTTCAGTTCTCCTACCACAATTTTGACCGCAGCCGACACGATGATGATGACATCCGGAGCTGCGCAGTGCTTGACCTGGCCTCCCTGCAGTGGGTACCCATGCAGTGCGAGACACAGCTCGACTGGATCTGCAAGCTCCCGAGAGGTTGGGAGTGGTAGAAGTTGGGCAGGCTGGGACAAGTGCGGGACCAGAGCTTGGAACCAGGGATCTTGGGAAGGTCCCCTCTCCTCTAACTTCTTTCTACCTGTTGTCCTGTAGGTGTGGACGTACAGGAGCCAGATGGAAGCACACAAGGTGAGGCCCTCAGGCTATCCCCTCTACCTCCAGAATAAGACCAAGCAGATTAGGGACTCCAGCCCAAAGGGGACCAAATTAGCTAGCCTAGGACACCACAGCCTTGGCTTTCTGTGACATGACAGGAGCGTTAACGCCAGAGCCTGTCCTAGGTCTGTTATCCTTGCCAGCCGCTAGCTGCCTGCTCCGGCTTGCCCAAGCTCCCATGTTTTCAGGGCCTTGTCTAGAGGCCTGACCTTGGCTTCCACCTCTACCCTGCTCCTGCAGGCTCACAGGAGTGGCTGCGTTTCCAGGAGGCAGAGTACAAGTTCTTTGAACACCACTCCTCGTGGGAGCAGGCACAGCGCGTCTGCACATGGTTCCAGGCGAATCTGACCTCTGTTCACAGCCAGGCAGAGCTGGACTTCCTGGGACACAACCTGCAGAAGGTGGGCATGAGCGGCAGCAAGGGTTTATGGGCTGGGAGAGGACATGAAGGTTGAGGCCAGGGGAGCTGTGTGTCCTTACCTGCCTGTGTGCTTCCCCAGTTCTCCTCAGGCCAGGAGCAGCACTGGTGGATCGGACTGCACACCTCTGAGAACGATGGCCGCTTCAGGTGGGAGCCCTAGGGGCAGTGGGGGTGAGAGGGGGCACATGTGTGAGTGACTAGCTGTGTCCCCAAACTAGAGATATCGGGGTTGACCAAACAGAGATAGATAGACCTGCATTTGAATTCATTTCAGCTCCTCACTGGTTGGATGGCCTTGAACCAGTAAGTGACCTTGGCTTTCTTCTCTGAAGGTAGCTATAAGGCCTGTCTCCTGGGAGTTTTGTGGGGATTAGAAATAACAAATTGTGGAGCTGGAGAGATGGTTCAGCTGTTAAGAGCACTGACTGTCCTTGCAGAAGAGGGTTCAAATCTGAGCATCCCCATGGCCGCTAACAACCATCAGTAATTCCAGTTCCAGGGGCTCTGACAGCCTCCGTTATCCTCCCTGGGCACTGCATGACATAGGTACACTTACATACATGTGGACATAATGTTCATACACATAAAATAAATAAATGAAAAATAAGCAAATAATATGTTAAAAGAAATAATAAATTAAGGGGTTGGGGATATAGCCTATTGGTAAAATGCTTGCCTAGCATTCATGAGACTCTGGGCTTAATCCCTGTACCACAAAAATAAATAAATAAATAAATAAATAAATAAATAAATCTTCCCAAAAAAGCTCACAGTTTTTCCTGAATTTCTATATCCAGTGTTGATGCTTTATTTTTTCAAGACATTTTATTTATTATTTTTATTTTATTTGTGCAAGTGTACCAGCTGCATACAGTACCCACAGAGGCCAAAAAAGGGCATTGGATCTCCTGGAACTGGAAACATGGGTGGTTGTTAGCTGCCATATGGGTGCTGGGAACCAAACATGGGTCCTCTGGAAGAGCAGCCAGTGCTCTTCACTGCCGCGCCCTCTCTCCAGCCCTTATTTTATTTTATATTTAAAGGTTATTACTGTGTGCAGGATCACCTTCATTTTTTGAATTTTTATTTAATTAATTTATTTATTTTTGGTCTTTTCAAGACAGGGTCTCCCTGTAGCCCCAGCTGTCCTGGAACTCACTCTGTAGACCAGGCTGGCCTTGAACTCATAAAGATCCACCTGCCTCTGCCTCCCAAGTGAGTGCTAGGATTAAAGGTGTGGGCCACCATGCCCAGCTTGAATTTTTATTTTTTAAGATTGTATTTATTTGTGTGTGGGGGGGGTATGTATGTATGTATATATACATATATAATCATATGTGCATGTGGGTGCCTCTAGAATCCAGAAGAGGATATTGGATCTCTTGGAGCTAGAATTATAGGAGATTGAGATTGTGTGCCACCTGACATGGGAGCCAGGGTCTTCTGGAAGATCAGCAAGCACTCTTTTTTTTTGGTCTTTTTGAGACAGGGTCTCCCTGTAGCTCTGGCTGTCCTGGAACTCACCCTGTAGACCAGGCTGGCCTTGAACTCACAGAGATCCGCCTGCCTCTGCCTCCCAAGTGCTAGGATTAAAGGCATGGGCCACCACACCCAGTTTAGCAAGCACTCTTTAACTGCTGAGCTGTCTCTCTAGCCCTACAATGGTGATATTTTCTAGGTTAGATTCTAAACAGATGAAAAAAACTTTTTTTCCAAAGGCAGAAACCATGATTTGCTAAAAAATACTACTGTTCACATACCACATAGATTGTTTTACAGTTGATGTTCATTTGCCAAACTTTGGATGCACAAATGCACTTAGTGCTGTCTATTTAGATGTTTCTTGCTCTGGAGACGCTGAGCGATCACCCTGTTACCACCACTTCTCTTCTCATAGTTGGATCCACTGAAATAGAGCTTTCGAGTCCTTAAAGACATGAGGCCCAGGGAGAAGCCTCCCAAGGCGTCTAGATATCACAGTGTTGTTTGCTAAATAAAGTGAAGTCCTTAGCTGAACATTCAGTACACACTGGGCACTAAAAAATGTTAGGCCTGGGGTCAGTCACATCATGAGCAAAGCCTTTCAGGACATGGACAAAACATGACAGCCTAGAGGGGACTCTGTCCCACTGCCTGCTTTACATGCAGCAGAGGGGCTTGAGGCAGGAGCCTGTGGAAATCTGGGCAAATCTTTATCTTTAGGGATCTGAGAGAAGGGCGTGGATTCTGGGCAGGGCCTGGCCTAGAGGCTCTAGATCCTGGGGTCTCTGGCTGCCCTGAGCTGTGTGGCTCAATCCTTCAGCCACTTTGTGCTCCTGTCCTGTTCCCTCAGTTGCTGAGCACAGGGCTGAACTTCTGTTCTGTCCCATTGCAGGTGGAAAGATGGCTCTATAATAAACTTCATCTCCTGGGCACCAGGTAAACCACGACCCATTGGCAAGGACAAGAAGTGCGTGTACATGACAGCTGGCCAAGGTGAGGATGAGGAGGCCCCTAGAGGGTGCTGTAAGCATGAAGACAGGGTTGATATTGTGGGTACCCAGGTGAACCCAGCAGGGGCTTCTTCTCAGGCTCTTTGTTAGCAAACCAAATAAGGGCTCTACCCAGGGTGCAATGGGCCTGTCTCCATGGCTCCAGGAGAGCAGAAGGCTTGAGCATCATCCATACCCTCCAAACATGAGGCCTGCCTTCACCTGCCCTAGGGTGACAGCTTTCTTCTCCCTTTTACAGAGGATTGGGGAGACCAGAGGTGCCATACTGCCTTGCCCTATATCTGCAAGCGCAGCAACAGCTCTGGAGACACACAGCCCCCAGACCTGCCACCTTCAGCCCTAGGAGGCTGTCCCGCTGGCTGGAACCAGTTCCTCAATAAGGTAGGAGGCTGGGAAGGGTCACCAAGAGAGCAAGGGCAGAGGCTGGGACCATGGGATAGCTGAGCCTCAGGAGTTCTGAGTGTTGGCAACAGCAAAGTCATGACATTGCCTGTCCCCACCAACCTCTAGGCTCCAGTGTCAGAGGCAGGCTCCTTAGAAAATGCTTTAGTGTATAACACCTGATCCATAGGGAGCAAGGCTGTCCAATACTTTCCAAGGTTTTCCTTTTTTTTTTTGGTCTTTTCAGAAGAGGTTCTTTTTTTGTCCTGGAACCCTCTGTGACACAGGCTGGCCTTGAACTCACAAAGATCTGCCTGCCTCTGCCTCCCAAGTGCTAGGTTAAAGACGTGCGTCACACGCCTTTCAGTGAGTTTTCTAGGTCAGTGGTTGCCAAACCTTTTGATTAAACATCTCCTATTAATAAAACAAAGTATTGAACATTTAAACCCAACCTATATGTATGTATATATTTTTTATATATGGGTGTAGGAGTATGTAAAATAAAAATACGATAATAATATAAATTTTTTAATATTTTTTTAATTTAATTTTTTATGTGTATGAATGTAGGTTGGTGCATCCGTGTCGTGCAATGCCACAGAGGTCAGAAGAGGGGTCAGATTCCCTGGAACTGGAGTAAAGACGGTTCTCAGCTGCCATGTGGGTGATGGGGATCGAACCTGGGTCCTCTGCAGAGCAGTCGGCACTCTTAAAAACTAGGCCATCCTCCAGCCAATGAGACTGTTATGTGTAGTCAATGTGTACAAGAACAAAACAACTGAAAACAGATAAAGATTAAAAATAACATCTGGCACACACTTTAATCCCAGCACTACTAGAGGCAGGAGATAGATCTCTGTGAGTTCAAGGCCAGCCTGGTCTACAAAGCGAGTTCCAGGACAGCTGGGGCTACAGGGAGACCCTATCTCAAAAATACTCCCCCCCATAAAAACCCCCAAACCATCTTTAGCTGGGCATAGTGTGACACCTTATATTCCAGGACTTGGGAGGCAAAAGCAGGCAGATCTCTGTGAGTTCAAGGCCAGCCTGGTCTACATAGTAAGACCTGGCCTCAAAAAAAAAAAAAATTAGCATCCTTAAAGAAGTCTGTACTAGCCCAGTGTGGTGGCGCACGCCTTTAATCCTAGCACTTGGGAGGCAGAGGCAGGCGGAATCTTGTGGAGTTCAAGGTCAGCCTGGTCTACAGAGTAAGTTCCAGGACAGCTGGGGCTACAGGAGCGGGAGACCTGTCTCGAAAGACAAAAAAAAAAAAAAAAAAAAAAAAGATGGTTCTTAGCCTCCATGTGCATTGCTGGAGAAAAGAACCGGGTCCTCTGGAAGAGCAATCAGTACTTAGCTGCTGAGCCATCTCTCCAGCCCCACAATTTAAAATTCTTTTTAAATGGTACATTAAAAGCCTTAAAATTATAGATGTTTATGGAGTTCCATATAATGTTTTGTATGTGTAGACACTGTATAATGTTGGATCTCTTAGAACTGGGTTACAGGTGGCTGTTAGCTGCCATGTGATGCCATGAACCGAATCCAAATCCTGGCCCTCTGTGACTCATAGTTTTTATAGGAAGTTCTTTTTTTTTTTTTTTTTTTGTCTTTTTTTGAAGACTTACTGGGTCTTCTTGCTGGCCTGGAGATCGCTATATAGACCAGGCTGGCCTTGAATTCACAAAGATCCATCTGCCTCTGCCTCCCAAGTGCTGGGATTAAAGGCGTGCACCACCACGCTCAGCCTTCCCAAGTGTTATTTTTTTCATATTTTTTTCTTTTAATTTTATTTATTTTTTTTGTATGTGTATGAATGTACTATCTGCATGTAGGTTTGTGCACCTGTGTTGTGCAATGCCACGGAGGTCAGAAGAGGGCATCGGATTCCCCTGGAACTGGAGTTACAGACGGTTCTCAGCCGCCATGTGGGTGCTGGGGATTGAACCTGGGTCCTCTGCAAGAGCAGTTGGTGATCTTAACCCCTAGGCTATCTCTCCAGCCCCTTCCCAAGTGTTTTGAATATGGGAACGATGGTGGATACCCAGACCCCAGACCTCGGAAGGCGAGACCGCAGGACGGGGGCAGTATAGTGAGATCAGGCCAGCCAGGGCTGCAGGACGGTGGCCATACAGTGAGACCAGGCCAGCCAGGGCCGCAGGACGGTGGCCATATAGTGAGGCCAGGCCAGCCAGGACCGCAGGACGGTGGCCATATAGTGAGACCAGGCCAGCCAGGGCCACAGGATGGTGGCCATATAGTGAGACCAGGGCTGCAGGATGGTGGCCATATAGTGAGGCCACGCCAGCCAGGGCTGCAGGACGGTGGCCATATAGTGAGACCAGGCCAGCCAGGGCCACAGGACGGTGACCATACAGTGAGTACCAGGCCAGCCAGGTCTGCAGGACGGTGGCCGTACAGTGAGTACCAGGCCAGCCAGGGCTGTAGGGCGAAGCTGTCTCAAAACAAAACCCCCTAACAACAATAACAAAATCTCAGAAAACAAAAAAATGGAGAGGGGTGATAGATATGGCTCATCTGTAGAGTGGCTGCAAGTGCAAGTGTGAGGTCCTAAGTCCCCCAGCAACACACACACACACACACACACACACTTCAAAATACTGCCTTTATATAATGTGAGTTTCTTCCCTTTAGATCTGTTGACTTTCTCTGTTTTCATCTAGCATTTGACAGAGCTGCTACTAGCTCCTGTTTCCCTGTCATGTGTGGGCATCCTTGCATCACTATTAACTTTCTGTCCTGGCTTCTTTGCAGGGCATTTAAAGACTACTTAGCTCTATTGTGAGGATCACATTAGTTAACTCTAGATAATATTATAGCCCATAAATCCTTGGAGCAAATTCAAACCCAGCTGGCTTCTTAGTGAATATTCCAATACTGCAAACCTACCTTAAACCATGGTGCATATGTATTATTAAAACTTTGAAAATTATGGAAAGGAAGAAAACTAAACTCAGCGTGTTCTCCAGAGACCCCCTACTATCAACATTTGTTATTCTGATGTCTACCTCTTTCCAAGTTCTTAAGCTTATTGTAAGTAACACAGTTTCACCTGCAGCTATTCTTTCTCTGGATTGTATTTGAACATTTTCTTGTATTATTTAATTTTTTTTCCCATGGCTTCTTCTATCTAATTATTAAATAAGGGGCTGGAGAGGTGGCTCAGTGGTTAAGAGCACTGGCTGTTCTTGCAAAAGACCTGGGTTTGATTCCCAGGACCCACATGGTTGCTAACAACCATCTGTAACGCCAGTTCCAGGGGAATTGGATACCTTCTTCTGATCTCTCTAGGTATTGCATGTCATGAGTGCACTTATGTACATGTAGGCAGTACACTCATACACATAAAAATAAATAAAAATTTTTAAACAAATTTTTGGGGTATTTTTGAGACAGGGTCTCCCTGTAGTCTAAGCTGGCCTGAACTCACTATGTAGATCAGGTTGGCCTTGAACTCACAGAGAGCCTCCTGCCTCTGCCTCCCAAGTGCTGGGACTAGAGGCATGCACCACCATGCCCAGCACACACACACACACACGCACATTTTTTTAAGTTTTTTTGGGGGGAGTTTTGAGACAGGGTCTCCCTGTAGCCCCAGCTAGCCTAGAACTTGCTCTGCAGACCAGGCTAGCCTTGAACTCACAGAGATCCACCTGCCTCTGCCTCCCAAGTGCTGGGATTAAAGGTGTGCGCCACCATGCCCAACCAAAACAAGAGCAGTTGGTGCTTTTTCTTTTTTTTTTTTTTTTTCAGTTGGCGCGCTTAACCGCTGAGCCATCTCTCTAGCCCCCATTTTTTTTTTTTTTTTTTTTTTTCTTTTCGGGACAGGGTCTCCCTGTAGCTCTGGCTGTCCTGGAACTTGCTATGTAGACCAGGCTGGCCTTGACTCACAAAGAATCTCCACCTGCCTCTGCCTCCCAAGTGCTAGATTAAAGGCATCACCACCAAACCACCCGGCAGCCCCCTTGATTTTTTTTTTAATTTTTTTTTATTAATTTTTATTTATTTTTCTGTATGTGTATGAGATGTACTGTCTGCATGCACGTTTGCAACCCGTGTCGTGCAATTGCCGTGGGGTCAGAAAGGGTCTCGCGATTCCCTGAACTGATTTCTCCTGGAATTGATTTCAGACGGTTCTCGCCCGCCATGGTTTTGGGATCAGAACCCGGGTCCTCTGTAAGAGCGGATACGGCCTCTTAACCGCTAGGCCATCTCTCCAGCCACCCAGCCCCCGTATTTTTAATATGTCATCAGTCCATGTACCAATGCATCAGTGTCATTGGAATGAAACTAGTTACTCTTCTGCCTGGTGCAGAGCTTTTGAAGTGTATGATACTGTTGGTTGTCACCATCTGGCCCTAACCACTTTGCTTTCCTAGTTTCGTCCCTTTGCATCCTTAATCATCTCTGGGTGTTGGGAGACCCCTCACAGATCTGCCTCTCTCACTAGCTTTCAGCTCCTGAACAGATACTGTTACCTGGTCCCTTCTATAATAGAGGCCCATAAGATGCTAAAGGGGCTTGCCGCCAAGCCTGATTACCTGAGTCAATCCCCAGGCTCCGGATGATGGCAAGAACTGACTCCTTTCACTTGTTCTCTGAACTCCACACACGTGCAGCACAGCATGCCCCACGCCCAAACAGTAAATAACACAATAACAATATTTGAACTGTCCTGGATGTCCTGAGTGTCGGCTGGACTGAACTGAACCCTGTCTCTCCAGCAGTCATTTCTTGTTGGTCCTGGAGGAATCTTCCTGCTTCTAATTGTGAGTTACTTAAGTGGAGCCTGAGCATGGCTCTGAACCTCCTTCTGGGAAGCAAAATCCATGAACTTGGTGACTCTCACATTATTTCTGGGTTTCCTGTTTTCTGTCCCCAATCTGCTGTCTGCATCAGCAAGACAGCTTATTAGCATGAGGCCGTTCACTGGTTGAGCACCTGTTCTGTCTCACGGTTGTTGTAACATTAACGTGACATACAGACAGGGTTTTTCAGTCCCACTTTACATCTGAACCCAGAAGGGATAAATCAAGCTGGCCTCTCTTGGCCCATCAGCACCCTTGTCTTTGTGACTCTGTGGCTTCCCTCTCGCCTGTCTTCCTCTTTCTGCTGGGCGTGGTGGCGCACACCTTTACAATTCTACACTCAGGAGGCAGAGGCAGGTGGATCTTTGTGAGTTCAAGGCCAGCCGGGTCTACATAGAGAACTCCACAGGCTAGGAGGGACTAAAGGAGACCTGGTCTCAAAAAATACCCCCCCCCCCTGCTGGAGAGATGGCCTAGCGGTTAAGAGCGCCGACTGCTTTTGCAGAGGACCTGGGTTCGATCCCCAGCACCCACATGGCGGCTGGAAAACCGTCTTTAACTACAGTTCCAGGGGAATCCGACGCCCCTTCTGACCTCTGCGGCATTGCACGACACAGATGCACAAACCACCATGTAGCAGTACATTCATACACATATGAAAATTAAAAAAAAATTTTTTATGATGCAGGGTCCTCTTCACCTTAGAAGGAATGGGGGTGGTGGTATAAAATGATCATAGAATGTGACTGCCTGACAGAGACCAACAATAAAGATAAAAATATGGTGGGAATTGGTTATGTCAGCCCAAAGGGCAAGATAACAAAAAGGGCTGTATCAGAAAGCAGGACGGATCTCACCCAGGCTTCCCAGTGTTTGGCCCATGTGCTGTTGTCAAAGGTAGGTAGTGGTGCCTTTGGTGCCTGGAAAAATTGTCCCATTAAAAAAAAAAAAAATGGAGGCAACAAGATGGCTCTATGGGTGACAGTGTTTGCAGCAAAGCCTGAGGAGCTGTTTGATTCCTGGGACCCGATGATGGAAGGAGAGAACCAACTGCCCCAAGGTTGTTCTCTGAGCTCAGTATATGCAGTGTGACACACGTGCACCGCCCCCTCCCCAAATAAATGATGCAGCTTAAAAATGGCCCGGGGAAGCGGCTCAGAGAGTAAAAACACTTTGCCAGCAAGCCTGGCAACCTAAACGAGGTCTGACCCCAGAGCCCGTGTAACAACCAGTAGTGCGCATGTCGTGTCTGTAATCCCATTTTGCCACTGTGGGGAAATGGGAGGCAGAGACAGCAGGGGACAAGGGTCCAGCTAGCCTGATGCCCACAGCAGGGGACAAGGGTCCAGCTAGCCTGATGCCCACAGCAGGGGACAAGGGTCCAGCTAGTCTGACGCCCACAGCAGGGAACAAGGGAACGTGGTGCCAGGCAGCACAGAAGGTGAAGATCCCACACCTGAGGTTGTCTTCTGATCTCCACGTGTGCACCAGCACTGCAGTACACTACACACACACACACACACACACACAACACAACACACATCTCTCACACCAAAATCAAACCAAACTAACCAAACAAACAAAAACAGTATTGCGAGATAGCACAGTTGGGAATGTGCTTGCTACACAAGCATGAATGCCTGAGTGTGATCTCCAGCAACCACATGAAAAGGAGGGATGGGAGACAGGGCTTGGCAGTTACCAGTGCTTCTTTCTCTTGTAGCGAACTGGACTTTGGTTTCCAACATCCACATCAAGGGGCTCGCAACCACTTGTAATTCTTACTTCAGGGAATCTGATCCCTGCTTGGCCACTGTATGCACATGTGCATGCATATTACACATAAAGTACACACACACAACTACGCACACCCATGCACACAAATTTTTAAAAAAAATGGTCGGGCATGGTAGCACATTCCTGGTGTCCCGGTCCTGGGAAGGAGATGTCTGGAGCTCACTGACCAGCTGGCCAGCCTCATCAGTAGGTCCAGGCAAGTGAAAGACTTTGTCTCACATAAACCTCAAGTGGGCTGGAGAGATGGCCTAGGGGTTAAAAGCACAACTGCTCTTGCAGAGGACCCGGTTCGATCCCCAGAACCCACATAGGGGCTGAAAACGGTCTTTAACTCCAGTTCCAGGGGAACCCGACGCCCCTTTGACCTCCGGGCAATTGCACGACACGGGGCACAGACCTACATGCAGACAGTACATTCATATCATACACATTTGAAAATAAAGTAAACCCCAAGGTGAACAGCACCCAACGGGTGGCATCTGAGGCTGCCTCTGGCCCCCACATACATTCAGGGGGTATTCCTCTCGCCCCTGACCGATCAGGGTAGGTACGATGCTGCAAACTGTAATCCCAGCACCCAGGGGGCTAAGGCAAGAAGATCATGAATTTCAGGCCAGCCTGCGCTACATAAGCCAATCCTATCTCAAATGAACAGCAGATTCCTCAAGAATATGGGCATGCATGTGAATCCTGTGCCAGGATAGGAGGGTGGGGCCTTGCCCAGGGAGACCATATGTTCTGGCTCTGATACCGCTGTCCCAGTTGGAAAGCCTGGGCCATCTGCTGCAGAAGAATGCCCAGCACGGTTTCTGGGTTTGTGGGACGGCAGTGTAGATAGAGCTGGTCGGCACTCACACCCCCCCCCCCAGTTTTTCCGAATCCAGGGCCAGGACCCCCAGGATCGGGTGAAATGGTCAGAGGCACAGTTCTCCTGTGAACAGCAAGAGGCCCAGCTGATCACCATCGCAAACCCCTTAGAGCAAGGTAGGGTTAGTCCCTGGGGAGGTCCTGGCACCTCCGGCCACAGCGCCCCCAGCTGGGCAGAGCAGAGCAAACATTTGCCTTTCTTTTGGGGGACTGTAGCATTCATCACAGCCAGCCTCCCCAATGTGACCTTTGACCTTTGGATTGGCCTCCACGCCTCACAGAGGGANTCAATGTTTTCCTTTTTTTTTTTGGTCTTTTCGAGACAGGGTCTCCCTGTGCCCCAGCTGTCCTGGACTCACCTCTGTAGACCAGGCTGGCCTTGAACTCACAAAGATCTGCCTGCCTCTGCCTCCCAAGTGCTAGGGTTAAAGACGTGCGTCACCACGCCTTTCAGTGAGTTTTCTAGGTCAGTGGTTGCCAAACCTTTTGATAACAATCTCCTATTAATAAAACAAAGTATTGAACATTTAAACCCAACCTATATGTATGTATATATTTTTTATATATGGGTGTAGGAGTATGTAAATAAAATACGTATTTGCTTCTATACTAATGAGACTGGATTTTTTAATATTTTTTTAATTTAATTTTTTATGTGTATGAATGTAGGTTGGTGCATCCGTGTCGTGCAATGCCACAGAGGTCAGAAGAGGGCGTCAGATTCCCCTGGAACTGGAGTTAAAGACGGTTCTCAGCTGCCATGTGGGTGCTGGGGATCGAACCTGGGTCCTCTGCAAGAGCAGTCGGCACTCTTAACCACTAGGCCATCTCTCCAGCCCTAATGAGACTGTTATGTGTAGTCAATGTGTACAAGAACAAAACAACTGAAAACAGATAAAGATTTAAAAATAACATCTGGCACACACCTTTAATCCCAGCACTTGGGAGGCAGATCTCTGTGAGTTCAAGGCCAGCCTGGTCTACAAAGCCGAGTTCCAGGACAGCTGGGGCTACAGGGAGACCCTATCTCAAAAATACTCCCCCCCATAAAAACCCCCAAACCATCTTTAAGCTGGGCATAGTAGTGTACACCTTTAATTCCAGGACTTGGGAGGCAAAAGCAGGCAGATCTCTGTGAGTTCAAGGCCAGCCTGGTCTACATAGTAAGACCTGGCCTCAAAAAAAAAAAAAATTGCATATGAAGAAGTCTGTCACCCTACCCAGGTGGTGGCGCACCCTTTAATCCTAGCACTTGGGAGGCAGAGGCAGGCGGATTCTTGTGAGTTCAAGGTCAGCTGGTCTACAGAGTAAGTTCCAGACAGCTGGGGCTACAGGGAGACCCCTGTCTCGAAAGACAAAAAAAAAAAAAAAAAAAAAAAAAGATGGTTCTTAGCCTCCATGTGCATCGTGGGAAAGAACCCGGGTCCTCTGGAAGAGCAATCAGTACTCTAGCTGCTAGCCATCTCTCCAGCCCCCACATTTAAATTTCTTTTTAACTGGTACATTAAAAGCCTTAAAATTATAGATGTTTATGGAGTTCCATATAATGTTTTGTATGTGTAGACACTGTATAATGTTGGATCTCTTAGAACTGGGTTACAGGTGGCTGTTAGCTGCCATGTGCATGCCATGAACCGAATCCAAATCCTGGCCCTCTGTGACTCATAGTTTTTATAGGAAGTTCTTTTTTTTTTTTTTTTTTTTGTCTTTTTTTGAAGACTGGGTCTCCCTGTAGCCTGGGATCGCTATATAGACCAGGCTGGCCTTGAATTCACAAAGATCCATCTGCCTCTGCCTCCCAAGTGCTGGGATTAAAGGCGTGCACCACCACGCTCAGCCTTCCCAAGTGTTATTTTTTTCATATTTTTTTCTTTTAATTTATTTATTTTTTTTGTATGTGTATGAATGTACATCTGCATGTAGGTTGTTGCACCTGTGTTGTGCAATGCCACGGAGGTCAGAAGAGGGCATCGGATTCCCCTGGAACTGGAGTTACAGAGGTTCTCAGCCGCCTGTGGGTGCTGGGGATTCAACCTGGGTCCTCTGCAAGAGCAGTGTTGATCTTAACCGCTAGCTATCTCTCCAGCCCCTTCCCAAGTGTTTTGAATATGGGAACGATGGTGGATACCCAGACCCCAGACCTCGGAAGGCGAGACCGCAGGACGGGGGCAGTTAGTGAGATCAGGCCAGCCAGGGCTGCAGCCCCGGACGGTGGCCATACAGTGAGACCAGGCCAGCAGGCGCAGGACGGTGGCCTATGTGAGGCCAGGCCAGCCGGACCGCAGGCTGGTGGCCACTAGTGAGACAGGCCAGACCAGGGCGCAGGATGGTGGCCATATAGTGAGACCAGGCTGCAGGATGGTGGCCATATAGTTGAGGCCACGCCCGCCAGGGCTGCCAGGACGGTGGCCATATAGTGAGCAGCCAGCCAGGGCCACAGGACGGTGACCATACAGTGAGTACCCGGCAGCAGGTCTGCAGGACGGTGGCCGTACAGTGAGTACCAGGCCAGCCAGGGCTGTAGGGCGAAGCTGTCTCAAAACAAACCCCATAAAAACAATAACAAAATCTCAGTAAAAACAAAAAAAGGAGAGGGGTGATAGATATGGCTCATCTGTAGAGTGGCTGCAAGTGCAAGTGTGAGGTCCTAAGTCCCCCAGCAACACACACACACACACACACACACACCACACACACACTTCAAAATACTGCCTTTTATATAATGTGAGTTTCTTCCCTTTAGATCTGTTGACTTTCTCTGTTTTCATCTAGCATTTGACAGAGCTGCTACTAGCTCCTGTTTCCCTGTCATGTGTGGGCATCCTTGCATCACTATTAACTTTCTGTCCTGGCTTCTTTGCAGGGCATTTAAAGACTACTTAGCTCTATTGTGAGGATCACATTAGTTAACTCTAGATAATATTATAGCCCATAAATCCTTGGAGCAAATTCAAACCCAGCTGGCTTCTTAGTGAATATTCCAATACTGCAAACCTACCTTAAACCATGGTGCATATGTATTATTAAAACTTTGAAAATTATGGAAAGGAAGAAAACTAAACTCAGCGTGTTCTCCAGAGACCCCCTACTATCAACATTTGTTATTCTGATGTCTACCTCTTTCCAAGTTCTTAAGCTTATTGTAAGTAACACAGTTTCACCTGCAGCTATTCTTTCTCTGGATTGTATTTGAACATTTTCTTGTATTATTTAATTTTTTTTCCCATGGCTTCTTCTATCTAATTATTAAATAAGGGGCTGGAGAGAGGTGCTCAGTGTTAAGAGCACTGGCTGTTCTTGCAAAAGACCTGGGTTTGATCCCAGGACCCAACATGGTTGCTAACAACCATCTGTAAACGCCAGTTCCAGGGGAATTGGATACCTTCTTCTTATCTCTCTAGGATTGCATGTCCATGAGTTCACTTATGTCACATGTAGGCAGTACACTCATACACATAAAAAAATAAATAAAAATTTTTAAACAAATTTTTTGGGTATTTTTGATGACAGGGTCTCCCTGTAGTCTAAGCTGGCCTGAACTCAACTATGTAGATCAGGTTGGCTTGAACTCACAGAGAGCCTCCTGCCTCTGCCTCCCAAGTGCTGGGACTAGAGGCAGCACCACCATGCCACCACACACACCACACACGCACATTTTTTAAGTTTTTGGGGGGAGTTTTGAGAAAGGGTCTCCCTGTAGCCCCAGCTAGCCTAGAACTTGCTCTGAAGACCCGTAGCCTGAACTCACAGAGATCCACCTGCCTCTGCCTCCCAAGTGCTGGGATTAAAGGTGTGCCACCATGCCCAACCAAACCAGAGGCGTTGGTGCTTTTTCTTTTTTTTTTTTTTTTTTTCAGTTGGCGCGCTTAACCGCTGAGCCATCTCTCTAGCCCCCAATTTTTTTTTTTTTCTTTTGGACAGGGTCTCCCTGTAGCTCTGGCTGTCTGGAACTTGCTATTAGACCAGGCTGGCCTTGAACTCACAAAGATCCACCTGCCTCTGCCTCCCAAGTGCTAGGATTAAAGGCATGCACCACCACACCCGGCAGCCCCCGTATTTTTTTTTTAATTTTTTTTATTAATTTTTATTTATTTCTGTATGTGTATGAGTGTACTGTCTGCATGCAAGTCTGTGCACCCGTGTCGTGCAATGCCGTGGAGGTCAGAATAGGGTCTCGGATTCCCCTGGAACTGGAGTTCTCCTGGAATTGGAGTTTCAGACGGTTCTCGGCCGCCATGTGGGTGCTGGGGATCAGAACCCGGGTCCTCTGTAAGAGCGGTCGGCGCTCTTAACCGCTAGGCCATCTCTCCAGCCCCCAGCCCCCGTATTTTTAATATGTCATCAGTCCATGTACCAATGCATCAGTGTCATTGGAATGAAACTAGTTACTCTTCTGCCTGGTGCAGAGCTTTTGAAGTGTATGATACTGTTGGTTGTCACCATCTGGCCCTAACCACTTTGCTTTCCTAGTTCTGTGCCTTCTTTGCATCCTTATATCATCTGGGTGTTGGGAGAACCCTCACAGATCTGCCTCTCTCACTAGCTTTCAGCTCCTGAAGGGCATGATTACTGGTACCTGGTACCTTCTATAATAGAGGGCCCATAAGATGGCTAAAGGTGCTTGCCGCCAAGCCTGATGACCTGAGTTCGATCCCCAGGTCCCACATGATGGCAAGAACTGACTCCTTTCACTTGTTCTCTGAACTCCACACGTGCAGCACAGCATGCCCCACGCCCACACAGTAAATAACACAATACAAATATATTTGAACTTGCCTGGGATGTCCTGAGTGTCGGCTGGACTGAACTGAACCCTGTCTCTCCAGCAGTCATTTCTTGTTGGTCCTGGAGGAATCTTCCTGCTTCTAATTGTGAGTTACTTAAGTGGAGCCTGAGCATGGCTCTGAACCTCCTTCTGGGAAGCAAAATCCATGAACTTGGTGACTCTCACATTATTTCTGGGTTTCCTGTTTTCTGTCCCCAATCTGCTGTCTGCATCAGCAAGACAGCTTATTAGCATGAGGCCGTTCACTGGTTGAGCACCTGTTCTGTCTCACGGTTGTTGTAACGATTAACGTGACATACAGACAGGGTTTTTCAGTCCCACTTTACATCTGAACCCAGAAGGGATAAATCAAGCTGGCCTCTCTTGGCCCATCAGCACCCTTGTCTTTGTGACTCTGTGGCTTCCCTCTCGCCTGTCTTCCTCTTTCTTGCTGGGCGTGGTGGCGCACACCTTTAATTCTAGCACTCAGGAGGCAGAGGCAGGTGGATCTTTGTGAGTTCAAGGCCAGCCTGGTCTACATAGAGAACTCCAGGCTAGGAGGGACTAAAGGGAGACCTGGTCTCAAAAAATACCCCCCCCCTCCCCCGCTGGAGAGATGGCCTAGCGGTTAAGAGCGCCGACTGCTTTTGCAGAGGACCTGGGTTCGATCCCCAGCACCCACATGGCGGCTGAAAACCGTCTTTAACTACAGTTCCAGGGGAATCCGACGCCCTCTTCTGACCTCTGCGGCATTGCACGACACAGATGCACAAACCTACATGTAGACAGTACATTCATACACATATGAAAATTAAAAAAAAATTTTATGATGCAGGGTCCTCTTCACCTTAGAAGGAATGGGGGTGGTGGTATAAAATGATCATTAGAAGTGACTGCCTGACAGAGACCAACAATAAAGATAAAAATATGGTGGGAATTGGTTATGTCAGCCCAAAGGGCAAGATAACAAAAAGGGCTGTATCAGAAAGCAGGACGGATCTCACCCAGGCTTCCCAGTGTTTGGCCCATGTGCTGTTGTCAAAGGTAGGTAGTGGTGCCTTTGGTGCCTGGAAAAATTGTCCCATTAAAAAAAAAAAAAATGGAGGCCAACAAGATGGCTCTATGGGTGACAGTGTTTGCAGCAAAGCCTGAGGAGCTGTTTGATTCCTGGGACCCGATGATGGAAGGAGAGAACCAACTGCCCACAGGTTGTTCTCTGAGCTCAGTATATGCAGTGTGACACACGTGCACCGCCCCCTTCCCCAAATAAATGATGCAGCTTAAAAATGGCCCGGGGAAGCGGCTCAGAGAGTAAAACACTTGCCATGCAAGCCTGGCAACCTAACGAGGTCTGACCCCAGAGCCCGTGTAACAACCAGTAGTGCGCATGTCGTGTCTGTAATCCCATTTTGCCACTGTGGGGAAATGGGAGGCAGAGACAGCAGGGGACAAGGGTCCAGCTAGCCTGATGCCCACAGCAGGGGACAAGGGTCCAGCTAGCCTGATGCCCACAGCAGGGGACAAGGGTCCAGCTAGTCTGACGCCCACAGCAGGGAACAAGGGAACGTGGTGCCAGGCAGCACAGAAGGTGAAGATCCACACCTGAGGTTGTCTTCTGATCTCCACGTGTGCACCAGCACGCATGTACACGTACACACACACACACACACACACACACACACACACATCTCTCACACCAAAATCAAACCAAACTAACCAAACAAACAAAAAACAGTATTGCGAGATAGCACAGTTGGGAATGTGCTTGCTACACAAGCATGAATGCCTGAGTGTGATCTCCAGCAACCACATGAAAAGGAGGGATGGGAGACAGGGCTTGGCAGTTACCAGTGCTTCTTTCTCTTGTAGCGAACTGGACTTTGGTTTCCAACATCCACATCAAGGGGCTCGCAACCACTTGTAATTTCTACTTCAGGGAATCTGATCCCTGCTTGGCCACTGTATGCACATGTGCATGCATACTTACACATACAGGTACACACACGTACACACGCACACATGCACACAAATTTTTAAAAAATGAGTCGGGCATGGTAGCACATTCCTGGTGTCCCGGTCCTGGGAAGGAGATGTCTGGAGCTCACTGACCAGCTGGCCAGCCTCATCAGTAGGTCCTAGGCCAGTGAAAGACTTTGTCTCACATAAACCTCAAGGTGGGCTGGAGAGATGGCCTAGGGGTTAAAAGCACAACTGCTCTTGCAGAGGACCCGGGTTCGATCCCCAGCACCCACATAGGGGCTGAAAACTGTCTTTAACTCCAGTTCCAGGGGAACCCGACGCCCTCTTTTGACCTCCGCGGCATTGCACGACAGGGTGCACAGACCTACATGCAGACAGTACATTCATATTCATACACATTTGAAAATAAAGTAAACCCCAAGGTGAACAGCACCCAACGGGTGGCATCTGAGGCTGCCTCTGGCCCCCACATACATTCATGGGTATTCCCTCTCCCCTGCCCAGCATACATCAGGGTAGGTACGATGCTGCAAACTGTAATCCCAGCACCCAGGGGGCTAAGGCAAGAAGATCATGAATTTCAGGCCAGCCTGCGCTACATAGCCAGATCCTATCTCAAATGAACAGCAGATTCCTCAAGAATATGGGCATGCATGTGAATCCTGTGCCAGGATAGGAGGGTGGGGCCTTGCCCAGGGAGACCATATGTTCTGGCTCTGATACCGCTGTCCCAGTTGGAAAGCCTGGGCCATCTGCTGCAGAAGAATGCCCAGCACGGTTTCTGGGTTTGTGGGACGGCAGTGTAGATAGAGCTGGTCGGCACTCACATCCCCCCCCACCCCCAGTGTTTCCGAATCCAGGGCCAGGACCCCCAGGATCGGGTGAAATGGTCAGAGGCACAGTTCTCCTGTGAACAGCAAGAGGCCCAGCTGATCACCATCGCAAACCCCTTAGAGCAAGGTAGGGTTAGTCCCTGGGGAGGTCCTGGCACCTCCGGCCACAGCGCCCCCAGCTGGGCAGAGCAGAGCAAACATTTGCCTTTCTTTTGGGGGACTGTAGCATTCATCACAGCCAGCCTCCCCAATGTGACCTTTGACCTTTGGATTGGCCTCCACGCCTCACAGAGGGACTTCCAATGGGTGGAGCAAGAGCCTCTTCTGTATGCCAACTGGGCACCAGGAGAGCCCTCCGGCCCCAGCCCTGCTCCCAGTGGCACCAAGCCGGTGAGGAACCTTCTCTGCTTCCCTCTGCCCCCTATTGCCTTCATCTATGCTCCTGTCTTCCCCTCCTCCCCCTCTTCTAGACTCTGCTACCCTTCAGGGGGGGGCAACAATCCAAAAAGTGGGCAGCCACTGTGACTCCCCTGAGCAGATGCTTCCCCCCAGACCAGCTGTGCGGTGGTCCTGCACAGCCCTTCAGCCCACTTCACTGGCCGCTGGGATGATCGGAGCTGCACAGAGGAGACCAATGGCTTCATCTGCCAGAAGGGCACAGGTACCTGTCAGACGAGATGGGGTGTGTTCAGGGTGGTATGTCCGTTTTCAGGGCACGAGTACCCTTAGCACTGGCTAGAGCTGCTCTGGACCAAGCAGAAGGAACAGGCAATGTTGCTTACTTCAAAGGCCCTAGAGGCTTCTCCAGAATTGTGGGCCTGTTTGGGAAGCAGGTGGTTGGAAAGGCATCTGGGGTCTCAAGGAAGGCCTGCTGGCACCTAGACATGGAGTGGGCAACAGACATGCTGACATACCTGGTGCTGAGCCCCTGAGGCTCTATGGCAAGGCGCTTCCAGCTACATGCATGGTTCCCTCTGCCCTGGGTTCCTTGGATAGGAGTAGATCAAGGTCTTAGCTTCCTTCTCTGTGTGTTAGAAAACATGGCTTATGGGGCTGGAGAGATGGCTCAGCGGTTAAGAGCACTGATTGCTCCTAGCACTTGGGAGGCAGAGGCAGGTGGATCTTTGTGAGTTCAAAGCCAGCCTGGTCTACAGAGTGAGTTCCAGGACAGCTGGGACTACAGAGAGACCCTGTCTCAAAAAAAAAAAAAAAAAAGAGCACTGATTGCTCTTGCAGAGGACCCGGGTTCGAGTCCCAGCACCCACATGGCAGCTAAGAACCATCTTTAACTCCAGTTCCAGGGGACTCTACACTCTCTTCTGTCCTCCGCAGCATTGCACCACACGGGTGCACTTACTTACATGTAGACAGTACACTCATACACATAAAATAATAAATAAAAAAAATTAAAAAAAAAGAAAACATGGCTTACGAATTTCAGTGACTAACACTGCCATCTGTGTCCAGTGGAGACATGTTGTTGGCCTGGTGTCTGATGTCCCCTAGGCGAGGCCCATGCCTGGCAATGAGGCAGGGACACAGAGCCCAGCTCTGAGCCCTGCCTCCTTTCCCTTGTAGACCCCACCCTGAACCCATCACCAGCGGCGTCACCCCCTGCCCCCGGCACTGAGCTCTCCTACCTCAACGGCACCTTTCGGCTGCTGCAGAAGCCACTGCGCTGGCATGATGCCCTCCTGCTGTGTGAGAGCCGAAATGCCAGCCTGGCCTTTGTGCCTGACCCATACACCCAGGCCTTCCTCACGCAGGCTGCCCGGGGGCAGCAGGCACCACTCTGGATTGGGCTGACCAGTGAGGAGGTGGGCTCTCAACTTCAGCTTTGCCCCCACCCCATCCGTACCTGCTGCCTCGATTCCCTGCCCCTCCCTGTCTCCTTCTTTGTCAAACCCAACTGTCCTCCTTTTCTCGCCTGTGGCTGTCTCATGCCCAGGGCTCACGGAAGTACTCCTGGGTCTCAGAGGAGCCACTGAACTATGTGAGCTGGCAAGATGGGGAGCCCCGGCAGTCGGGGGGCTGTGCCTATGTGGACGTAGATGGAGCTTGGCACACCACCAGCTGTGACACCAAGCTGCAGGGGGCTGTGTGTGGGGTTAGCAGGGGTGAGTACCACTTGCAGGGGGCCAAGGTGTGGGCATAGTGCAGGTGGTCCTGGGAGGATGCCGGGCCGAATCCTCAATCCTGCACCCCAACAGGGCCCCCTCCTCCCCGAAGGACAAGCTCCCATGGCAGCTGTCCCCAGGGCCTGGCTGATTCGGCATGGATTCCCTTCAGGGAGCATTGCTATTCCTTCCACATGGAGCTGCTGCTGGGCCACAAGGAGGCGATGCAGCGATGCCAGAGAGGTAGGTGAGGGTGGGCAGGGTGGAGAGCCCAGCTGTACAGTCAGGCCTGGTGAAGGCCGTCCCCTCCCTGACACTCTTCCTGCAGGCTCCCCCTCAATTTCTAATACACAGAGACTTAACATGATATATGTGCAGTATATATACCCTGAAGCACACACATTCCCAGACCATACACCATCCTGCACTCCTGCTGCCAGAGAAGAAGACTGGGACCAGGTTGGGGCCGGGGGGAGGGATGGCATCACCCCAGGAAGACCCGTCTGCCCTGACATGGATCTCCTTTGTGTCCAGCGGGTGGGACAGTCCTGTCCATTCTTGATGAGATGGAGAATGTGTTTGTCTGGGAACACCTGCAGACCTCTGAAGGCCAGAGTCGAGGCGCTTGGTTGGGCATGAACTTCAACCCCAAAGGTGGGTGTCCAGTGTAGGGTATGGGGGGGCACCAGGACTCAGGCTGCAGGAGAGATTCCTTCAGTACTCTCTGGCTTGAGAAGGGAGAAGAGTTGGGGAGGGGAGGGGTTAGTCAGGGAGCACCTGCTCTCTCCCACCTGTTCAGCCCCATCTCTGCCCTCAATGCCTTCTTTCCACAGGAGGCATGCTGGTCTGGCAAGACAACACAGCTGTAAACTATTCCAACTGGGGCCCCCCTGGCCTGGGCCCCAGCATGCTGAGCCACAACAGCTGCTACTGGATCCAGAGCAGCAGCGGTCTGTGGCGCCCTGGCGCCTGTACCAACATCACCATGGGCGTTGTCTGCAAGCTCCCTCGAGGTGAGGCGGCATCCTGGCAGGCACATGGTCGGCTCCTTCCTTCCCTCCCCACCACTGGGCCTGGGGTGGGACTAAGGGTTGGTCCTAGTGTACAGGGGCAGACACTGTGGGTGGGAGGGTATGAAGAGACCAGACCAGGGGCAGCCGGGAGTATAGATCAGTCTGTAGGAAGAACTGACTCTAGGGCTTACTTTCCACAGTAGACAGCTGGGAGTATAGGTCAGTCTGTAGGAAGAACTGACTCTAGGGCTTACTTTCCACAGTAGACAGCTGGGAGTATAGGTCAGTCTGTAGGAAGAACTGACTCTAGGGCTTACTTTCCACAGTAGACAGCTGGGAGTATAGGTCAATCTGCAGGAAGAACTGACTCTAGGGCTTACTTTCCCCAGTAGACAGCAAGCTCCTTCATCCTCTAGTGGTTAAGAGCAGGAATAGGGTTTGAGGCCTGGCCACGTTATTTATCATCCCTCCTTCTGAGGCCTGGGGAGACAGCTCAGTAGGTAAAGTGCCTGCTTCGGAAGCTTGAGGATCTGGGTTTAGAGTCCTGCTACCCCAATAAAAGCCCAGCGTGCAAGGCACAGACATGTAACCCCCCAATGTGGAAGGGGGTGTATGTATGTTAGAGATGAGTGGATCCCTGGAGCTCATTGGTCAGTCAGCCTAGCTGAATCCATGAGCTATATATAGATGCAGTGAGGGACACTGTCTCCCCAAAAAGGTAGAGAACCATCAATTAAGACACACAAGGACATTGACCTCTGACCTCCACGCACATATGAACATGAGCACACACCCACATGAACACATGCAAACCTCCCCCGCCCCCCATCTGAGGCAAGTCTGAAGTCTGGCCTGTTTTGTCATAGGCCACAGGAATAATAGTAGCTATCTCATCGAGTCATGGGGAATGAGGTGTTTGCCAAGGGACATTCAGACAGCACTTTACAGACATTTTCTTAAATTATTACTGTGATTACTGATTGTTGTTACCTGGCCCCTCGCTCTTGCCACAGCGGAAGACAACAGCTCCCCATCAGGTGAGTGGAAGGGACAAGCCCTGCCCTCGTCTCTTTTCCGGGCGGTCCCTTTGTCCTGGGCGGGCAGGGCTGCAGCTCGGACTGGAGGCCTGATGCACACTCCCCCGTCGCCTGTTCCGCAGCTGCGCTTCCGGAGAACCCCGCGGCCCTGGTGGTGGTGCTGATGGCGGTGCTGCTTCTCCTGGCCCTGCTGACTGCGGCTCTCATCTTCTACCGGCGCCGTCAGAGCGCGGAGCGTGGGGCCTTCGAGGGTGCCCGCTACAGCCGCAGCAGCTCTGGCCCCACGGAGGCCACAGAAAAGAACATCCTGGTGTCGGACATGGAAATGAATGAACAGCAAGAATAGAGCCAAGGGCGTGGTCAGGGCGGGCGGGCCGGAGCTGGGGAGGCCAGGAGGGCCCCAGGTCAGCGGGCCCTCACCACCTTCCAGTCCAGTTGGCTTGTGGAGGGGAGCCCTTGGGAGTAGCTACTGGAGGCTGGGGCTGGGCATGGCTTGGGCCCGGGGTGGAAGTACCCAGCGTCCCGTACGGGCTGGGCATAGACCTGGCAGAGTGCAGGTGGCATTAACCCCTTCTGGGGTTCCTGAGATCTTTGTCACCTGGGCCTAGACCCCTCTGCACCCCCATCCCCATAGTAACTGGAAGCAGAATGGGAAGGGGGACAAGAATTCAGTTCCACCTCTTTCTCCCCAGAGCCCTGCGCCCAATCCTGCTGAATCAGCCCAGGATCCTTCCCTATTTGCGGCCCTGGAGGGCTGGCCCTGTCCCCTGGGGCAGCTCTCCGATTTTGCTCCTCACCTGATTGCTTCCGCTCTGTGTCCTCGGCCTGCCCTTTCCCCTTCTTGTCATCCAGCACATCCTTCTGAGCCAGGGTCCTAGGGTTTGGGGGTTCTCTTTGTGTATGGGTCAGCTGAGGGGGCCAAGCATCTGCCCTGTGTTTGCTGGAGGGGTCCTGGCTGCAACAGGAGGGGGTGTAGGTAGGAGAACCAGGGCACCAGTGTGGTGTCTGCTGGAGTAGAGATGGGACTGTAGAGAGATATCCAACCCTCCCAAGGGGGTGCCTGCCGGGCAGGGGAAGGCTTTGTCCCTGAAAGAGTCCCCTGTGGGGACCTACATAAGTTCTCTAATGTCTCCGGCTCCAGGCTCTGGTTTGGAGAGAGGGGAGAGAGCTGCTAGGGAACTGGAGGCTTGGAGAAGCAGAAGCCTGGGACAGTGCCAGGTGCCACCCTGTAATGGGGCCCCAGGAAACAGTGCCCCAGCGCCTGAAGCCACCCAGCACCTTTTCAAGAGGTGGAACCCAGCCCGATGGAGTGTGCCAATCCCTCTGTCCCAGTCTGGGACAATGTGAACAAAAACCTCAAAGACACGGTCCTTTTATTGTTCTTGGTTTTTTTAAATGTGCCATTATTGTTTTAAAAAAAGAAGAAAAAAAAAAAAGAAAAGCAAACAAATAAAACACCTTCCAGAGGCTTGAGAAATGAGCATCCCTGCCTTGTTCTGTGTAGACTTTGGTCCCCACATCCCTTTAAAGCTGAGTGTCAGTTCTGGAGGCTGCATCTCAGAAGCTGTTTTGCTTCTGAGATCTTGGGGACATGTCCTCTCATCACCCCTCTAAGTGTTCACTCTCTCTCTTATCCGGGATCTTGGGCCCGGCCAGCCCTGCCCATCTGCATGCAAGCTTGTGGTTCTGCCTGTGTGAGCAGGGGACAGAAGACCCACCTGCTAGGGCTGGGCTGTTGGAAGAATGCCTGAGGATGAAGCGAGTTTTTGCAAAGCAGTGCATTTGAATACATGTAGTCATCACTCCACAAATGCCAGCTGCTATTGTTTTTTTTTTAATTTTATTTATTTTTGTTTGTGTATGAATGTACTCTCTGCATGTAGGTTTGTGTACCCATGTCGTGCAATGCCGCTGAGGTCAGAAGAGGGTGTCGGATTCCCCTGGAACTGGAGTTCTCCTGGAATTGGAGTTACAGAAGGTTCTTAGCTGCCATGTGGGTGCTGGGGATCTAACCTGGGTCCTCTGCAAGAGCAGTCGGTGCTCTTAACCGCTAGGCTATCTCTCCAGCCCCCCAGCTGCTATTGTTATTTGTAATTAGTGTGTGTGTGTGTGTGTGTGTGTAAGTCAGAGAATAACTTTTGGGAGTTGGTTCTGTCCTTTCACCATGTGGGTCCCAGGGATCAAACTTAAGCTTTCAGTCCTGATGACAACTCTTTACCCATTGAGCTATCCCAGTGACCATTTTCTGCTATTTTTCTGGGCTGGGCTTTGAGGGGAGCACTGGAGATGTTCAAGCCAGCCATGCGTGGTGGCTTCCCACAGTCATCCTTCCAAGGTATCGCACTGTCCTATCTGCCTTTCCACATCTGCAATTTCATTCAGCAGAAGTTTGAACTGGAGATGCTTGCAAAAGAGGGGTCCTGTGAGGAGCCGTAGTAAAACCAGCCAAGGATGGGGACCCCACCAAGGGAAGTGAGATCGAGCCTGAATGAGGTGTGTGTTGGGGGGAGGGGGGAGTAATGTAAACACCTGGGCCGAGGCAGGAGCCGAGGGTTCCTAAGTGTCTGGGGACCAGTAGGGTGACGGAGACGGAATGTGAATGGGCCGGACACGGCCAGGAAACAGTGGAGTGCACAGACACCGGGAAGTCAGCGGGAATGGCTGATCTGACTGACCTTTAGCACAGTCATTCTGACCAGGATAAGGGACATGGACAATGGATGGGAAACAGGGTTGCAGGGGAGAGTGAGAGCAGGAAGACCTCGTAGAGGAAGCTCTTCTAATTCAGGCCCCAGAAGATGGTGGCTCGTTCGGGCCATGCCTACAGCAGAGGCTCGGGGCATTGTGTACATGTTCATGACTTTTAAAATCTATGTGTCTGCTTTTCTGAATAGACAATACAGCCTTGTGGCTCAAAGCCTAAAGAATATAAAGATGCACAAAGACTCCCTTGAGCGTTCTCCCTCCTGCCCAGTCCTGATCCAGCCTGCAGCCTCCCACCCTGCTGGTTTCCTGTGTCTCTTTCCAGTGTTCATTTCTGGGAAAACAAAACAAAACAAGACATGATCAAACCTGAGTGCTGGATTCACCTGAAGGGATGTCAGCTGTTCTTCTGAGGATCGGATTGGAGCCTGTTGGCTAGGCAGTGGGTGTTAGAAAGCACCCCAGACTTTCCACCTGGATTGCATGGTGAAAGGTGCTATTGGCTAAGGCAGGACTCTAGAGCTTGTGAGCTGCATTGCTGAGTCCAGGTCTGCAGCCAAAGTGGGAGGACCCTCATTTAGCTGTCTCCTCTCTGCAGCGTGACCTACAGGGTGGGAGGGGGGCACTGGCCACTCAGGGAAGGGGCCCCAGTCCAAAGCAAGCTCCTAATGATTAATCCACTTCACCCTGAAGTAATTTGCTCTCCAAACCAAGACCAGAACACCTTTGTGGTCAAGTGCACTGCCATTGGCCATGGATCAAGAATTTCTTGACAGGCTGCTGGGAGCCACTCTGGGCAGAGGCCTACTTGGATGCCTGATGACCCTTGTTCTGGGACAGAAAAAAAGCAGAGAGGCAAAGGCAGGTTCATGGGATCTAGAAGGTTACTGGAGCAGCCGAAGGAATGTGCCCAGTGTTTGATACCTGTTTCCGTGTGTGGAGGCCAGAGGCTGACACCAAGTATCTTACTCCCGCCTGGAGCTTATCAATTTGGCTAGACTAGGTGAACAAGTCAACTGGTCCAACGAGCCCCAGGGATCCTCCCGTCTCTACCTCCCCAGGGCTGGGATTACAGGCATGTGCTGTTCTGGCTTTTTATTTTTATTTATTTTATTTTTAATTTTTTTTTTATTATTTATTTTTGTATGTGTATGAATGTATTGTCTGCATGCAGGTCTGTGCACCCATGTCGTGCAATGCCGCGGAGGTCAGAAGAGGGTCTCGGATTCCCCTGGAACTGGAGTTCTCCTGGAATTGGAGTTACAGACAGTTCTTAGCTGCCATGTGGGTGCTGGGGATCGAACCCGGGTCCTCTGCAAGAGCATCGGTGCTCTTAACCGCTAGGCCACCTCTCCAGCCCCTGTTCTGGCTTTTTAATGTAGATGCTAGGGATCCAAACTCAGACCCTTCACGCTGACAATACAAGCACTTAGTTACTGTGTCATCACCTCAAGCCCTGGCATATATTGTCTCTCTTCTTGGTGTCTGGAGTTTTGCCAGGGCCTAAACCCACCTGCAAGCTTTTTCCAGCTTCTTAGGCCCCTTGGGCTCCTAAGATATCTTGTTCTAGGCGTCTCTAACTGCCCAGTGGCGGGTTAAGAGACTGCTCCTGTAGTTCTTTCAAGGGTCGGGACCTGGCTATTTGCCCTCGGCTCCAGGACAGTCCTGGCTCTAGAGAACAGGGCAGTGCCTCCTTCTTGCTGGGTTCAGCAATAAACATGAAGCCTCTTCTTTATATGCCTCTTCTTTATAGGCTCTTTGCTGAGTGGCAGATGCCCTGAGACCTGTCCCAGGCCTGGGCAGAGGGCACTGTCTACCAGGCACAAAGCCCAGCCTTCACTTGCAGGACTGAACTGGGCCAGCTCTGGCCACCTGGACATTTGGTGACAGCTCAACAAGTTCATGAATGAATGGGAATGAGGCGGCTCTCCTGAGAACAGCGTCCTCCCAGTCTCCTACCACGTCAGAGATGGCCTCTTCCCAGGTGTCCTGGCAGAGCTGGCCTGGCCTAGTGGGCAGCCCTGTGAGACTGAAGGGGCAAAGAGCCAGCCAGCCTCACCACATGGCCATCCTGGAACAGAGCTGCTGGAGCCTGGCCAAGCTGCCCGGAGCAGTGGAGTCTGTGACAGGCACAAGGTGAAGAACTGCATTCTGAGGGAGGAGCACAAAGAAGACAGGCAGGAAAGGGGAGGAAGGAGACCAAGGAAATGAAGAGGGTCTGTGAGCAGACCAGAGCATGAGATGAAAGCACCCAGATGTTCCTGCCCGCCTGACTTTCCTCAGTGCAGGGGGCTGGGCTGCCAAGAGGCCCCAGGAAAAGGCTGACCTCAGTCTTCACTCCCATCAGAATCCGCTCCCTGGAGGGGAGGGGCAGGCTTTAACACTTCCTTGTCCAGAAAGCATGCAGTTACTGGCCCAGGAAAAAGAAGAGGAAGAGCTAGCAGGTGACAGCACCACTGTTCAAGGCCACAGTGTTCAGGAGCCAAATACTGTCTCAAGTTGGTTGAAAGCTTCAGCCTTATCCTTTTTTGGGAATCCCAGTCAGCGTCACTTTTCTAGTTCTTTCCATGTTGTCTCTTATTTTCAGGTACCCCGAGGTCTGTGGTGTGTCTAGGTGTGCAGTGGGGAGATACCTGCCCCCTGTCACTGTGCGTCCCTGGCAGCTTGTCAGCTTTTGCAGATCTGTGTTGTCCTTCCCTCCTCCGGGATTTGGGAAACATGCATTGTGTCCTCTAATGAAAATAATGACAAAATACTCATTAAGCATAGTCATCCCTTGTCATCCCAGGGGTTCATTTCAGGACCTGGGGCTGATATCCAAGTACTTTATAGAAAATGGAATGGTATATCCATACAATCTCCATTTCCTGTGTGCTTTAAATCACCTGTAGCTTACTTCTAAAACCTAATATAGTGTCAATGACATGCAAATAGTTGTTCTAACACATTGCTGAGATAATGACAATGTTTCTCCTGTACATGTTTGCTATAGGTGTAATTACATATTTAAAATTTTGGGGGGGCTGGAGAGATGGCTCAGCGGTAGAAAGCACCGACTGCTCTTGCAGAGGACCCGGGTTCACTTCCCAGCACCCACATGGTGGCTGAGAACTGTCTTTAACTCCAGTTCCAGGGGAATCCGACGCCTTCTTCTGACCTCCGCAGCGTTGCATGACACGGGTACACCAACCTACATGCAGACAGTACACTCATACACATAAAAAATAATAAAATAAATATTTAAAAATTGTATTACTTTTTCTTTTATGCATATGAATGTATTGCCTGAATGTGTATAAGTGCACCCATGTCATGCATTGCCCAAGGAGGTCAGAAGAGGATCCCCTGGAAGTTCTGACCTCCACAGCATTGCACGACACGAGTGCACAGACCTACATGCAGACAGTACATTCATACACATTAAAATAAATAAAATAATTTTTAAATTTTACTTATTTTATTTTATATGTATACATATTTTGCCTGCATGTATGTATGTATGTATGTGCGCCTTGTGCATGCCTGGTGCAAATGGACCTGGAAGAGGGCATTGGGTCCCCTGGAACTCGAGTTACCATTGTAAGCCACCATGTGGGTGCTGGGAACCAAACCTGGGTCCAGCAAGCTGCTTCCAACCACTGAGCTCTCCAACCCCACAATTACAATTTTTACAAAATGTTTTAAATGCAATCCTGATTGAATTTGTGACTCCTGGGACTGGGCGATGCTGTGTACCCACTGAATTTACCATGTAGGACTTTTCTAGCTGTTTAAAATACCACTCTTTTTCTATTTCTCTTTTCCTCTTAAAAAAAAAAGTGTTTCCTGGGACGGTTTCCCACTCGTCTTCATTCCGGAACTCTTGGTGCTGCTTGCTCCCGCGGGAACATCCTCTGTCAGCCTTGCTATTCCCGCTGTAGCTGACAGAGGACAGTGGAGCAGCCAACACCCATGACTACTGTTTGTGTGTGGCGGAAGACCTTGGGGATTTTATAGCTTCCCAGGCAGGTCACATCCATGAAGTAGGAACTGGGGTTCTGTGCCAAGTGCTTCTCCTTGTGTTTCCTGGTCTCCTCTTCTGGGGAGGGACGGAGGAGGTCCTCTGTAAGACGCTTGTTCTCCTAGGGAGGTCATCACTGCTGGGGGAGGTCCTCTGTAAGAGGCTTGTTCTTGGGAGGTTGTCACTGCTGGCAAGGTGTATTATTGAGGTGGGAATAAATGAGGAGACAGCCCAGCCACAAAGAGGCAAATTGGTCCAGGCCAACTTCCCTCCACTTTCCCTGTGCTTAAGAAAATGGGGGTTAGGGTTAGGCAGTGAGGGTGAGAGGGAAATCGCTGAGACTTTGCAGCCAGGCTTGAAGACTCAAGGACATGGTCTCAGAGTCTGGAGAGATTGCTAAGCAGTTAAGAGCACTAAGCTGCAGAGGATGAGTTCAGTTCCCAGCATTCCTGTCTGCAGCTCACAACCACTTGTAAATTCAGCCCTAGGGGATCCAACTCCTCTGGGCATCCCAGGCACTTACATTTACACGCACATTTATAATTGAAAGAAATAAAAATAAACTTAAAAAAAACAAGAACATGGTCTCAGCCTGTCACCCCTGCTGGGGTTTCAGAAGCCTATTTTGAGAGTTCAGGGCTAAGAATGACCTCTTTCCTTTTGTTCTTCTGTGGCCTTCCTGAGAATACCAGCGCCCCTAGGCTGAGGCAGGCAGGGGTTCATAGTAGTGTGTGTGTGTGTGTGTGTGTGTGTGTGTGTGTGTGTGTGTGTAGGTACTCAGCTGATATACTAGACATTTATACCATCGTGGATATTTTAAAATGTGCTCACCTTCCTGGGAGCTGGTGGTAAGTACTGCGATGGCAAGCCTCTTCCTGTCACCAAACCTGGGTGATGATGGCATTTACTAGCTGCCTAATGCACAAATGCTCAGCTGTCTGACATGGTCTTGTCCCGTCCATACCTCACGAGCTCCCCTGGTGACCACGTCATTGTAGGCAGCTGCATGTCAGCATTCCACATCTGTGTGCTCTCCCTGCATGTCAGCTCCCCCCCCCCCACTCCTCTGTGCCTTGCTTTCTTGGCTCCGTGTCCTGGGCTCCATCAAGACCCTATTCTTTCTTCCAGGGGCCTTTGTAGGACCCTTTGGCTCAGGTGGCCCCAAATTTTGCAACAGAGCACAGGAGTTAGGTACATCCCTTGTTTAACAGACTCAACTTACATGTTATAAACTTGGGCATGCTACTTAATACTTAACCTTTCTGAGGTTCAGCTTCCTCCCAGGCAACATGGGGTTAATAATAGAGGCTGATTGTGAGGCTTACAGATAAGTGTCAAGTACTTATTTGTCTCTAGGCCAGCTTACAGGAAGTGCTCCATAAGTGGAACCCACAGAAGCATATTACCTTGATGTGACTTTTCCTGTGAATGTGCCTTTGTCCCAGTGAGTCTGGGCTCCATGGGGGTGGGGGGCATGGCCTCCCTCCTTCTCATAATCTGGAGACGATGCCCACGTGACAGTCCTGATGCCAGCTGCCTTAACAGCCAAAGGCTTGGCCCTAGCGGATCAGTGGTAGTAGTACTTGTCAGACACCCCCTCTAGTAAATTCTGGTGAATCATTCTATTTAAGAGAGAAATACATCCCTTTCCAGATCTGCCTTTTGATCAGTGTGACTTGACCCTTTGGGTGCCAGAGAGTTAAAAGCCTACAGCAGCACACCTGTGGGTGGCCGCCCTGTTGAGGGCTGGAGGTAGGTGTGTAAATTCTCTACATCACCTGTGCCTGATCTCACTGGAAGCAATCCTGGCTGTATGGGTAAAACCTTAACGTTGTTTTCTGAAGAAGAGAGTATATAGTTTTTACAACCTCAATGATTTGTTTAAAAAAAAAAGTTATGTGTGTGGTATTGTATAAGCATGGGGGGAGGTGGCCCATGCATATTGACCAGAAGTCAACACTGAATGTCTTACTTTTGCTCTCCACTTTATTTTTGAGACACGGTCTCTCATTGAATTGCTGAGCCAACTCTCCAGCCTTTCTCTTTACGTTTTTGAAACTAGTCTCACTATATAATCCAGAGTGGTCTCCAATTTATAAGCTTCCTGCCCCAGCGCTGAGATTACAGGAGTGCATCACCAGATCCAGCTCCCAGCTATCTCTCTCCTGGCAAGCACACTTCCTGTACTGCCCCTCTCTGACCTTTATCACCCTTAAATCCTGACAGTCTTTGGTCCCTAAGACACGATGAGAAAATCAGTCCCACACACCCAGCAAATCCTAAGATTCAGCCTGCCTCAGCCCAAGGGAAGCTGGGATGTGTCAAACTCAGTGGTGGTGGGCAAGGAAGTAGATGCAGAAGTGAGATGGGGTGGGGGGTAAGCTACAGCTGAAGATGGTTAGTGTTTGCCCTGGGAGGAAAGCAAACATGAAACAAAGGTGGGAGAATAAAGTCAGTTTACTGAATGCGTGGCTCCATTCCACTTAGGGCAGACTGAGGCCTGAGTAGTCCTCAGCAGTAGAAGCTTCTGGGTCCGCTGGGCTGACGGGTAGCAACAGGGCGGCCCACTGGGAGACTCAGCAGCCCCAGGCTGTTTCACCTGTGCTGGCTGGGATGAGGTTGGTCCCCATGGCTGCTCTTGGATGCTCAAGACAGACCCCAAAGGAAAGGGGCGCAGGTGCGAATGGTAACTGTGAGCACGTTGGCTTCAGTTTCAGTAAAGAGGAGGGAAGAAGGGAGGCACACGGGGACAGGGGACACAGAAAGGGCTTCTGGGTGCAGAGGTCTCGGCTGCACTCCACCAACAGCTCCCTTGCTAGACGACCCGGTTTGGATAAACGCTGCTTTCATTGCCATCTCCGGACTCGGAACCTGGAAAGCAAGACCATCTCTCAGGCTGTAGAAGCACAGCAGGCAGACTGCAGGATCCGCTGCCCTTCTTTCTCCTACCCTGGTGCCAGTGGCCAGCCACACACTAGGAAACAGTGCCTGGAACAGTATGGGGGAACAGACACCTTTAATCTGGGGCTGGGGAATCTTTGCCTGTGCTGAGACTCCAGGGGCAGCTGATGTGCAGGATGCTCTATGAAGCTATCTCAGTAGTCTCTGCACCCCAGTGTATCACAAAAAGTTTGCCGCTCCCGGGGCTGGAGAAATGGCTTAGCAGTTAAGAGCACCGACTGCTCTTGCAGAGGGCCCGGGTTTGATTCCCAGCACCCACATGGTGTCTAAGAACATCTTTAACTCCAGTTCCAGGGGGAATCTGACACCTTCTCTGACCCCCATAGCATTGCATGACAAGGGTGCACCTACCCTACATGCAGACAGTACACTCATACACATAAAAATAAAAAGTTGGCCGCTCCCTGGCCCACCCAGTGATTTCTCCAAAGGTTGGGATCTTTGACTTGAGCTGGCCTCGTGTGTGTGTGGGGCTTTCTGCTTGTCTTAGTCCCTGTCTTCACCTACCCATCTGTCAGCAGGTGACACTGCTCTCCTTCTGGCCTTATGCTTGGCTGTAGTGATAGTCTTTTTTTTTTGTGCCAGCTGGGAAGTAGCTGTTGGAGGGGCTGGGTCACAGAAATGTGTGACAAGTTGGCACACACACACACACCCCCCACCCCCCATGCTCTTACCTTTGTGTTACTTGTGAGGCTTTGCCTGGGGGCTTTGGTGTAGGGAAGGGTGCCCAGTAAGCAGGCTGGCATGAGCACACAGAGCCAGGATGCAGCTGGCACCTTTTGTGCCACTTTGTGTGTCCTGATGTTTTGTATTTTCCCTTTGTTTACCTAAATCAAGCTAGGGTGGCAGGCCATAGCTGTGACTCAGTGCTGGCAGGCCATATTAACCAAATGCTGCCAACCAGGTGAGTCATGTCAGGCTGTGGGGACCAAAGATGATGAGCACCCCCCAATAGCTTTGGGACAAAGCCAGGGCAAGGATTGCCACCAGGGAGGGACAACCAGTGAGAGAAGCCTGTTGCTCCCTCTTCGCTGGACTCTACACAGCCCCCCCACCCCCACTTCCCTGTGAGTATCTGGGGAGTGTACAAGGCTTGGGGCAGGTGGAGAGAACCAGCTGCCCCAACATCAGGCCTGTGAGTGGTGGGGTGGATGTTAGAGCTGGACCAGCTCCCTGAGATGGCAAATGAGTGGCAGAGAGTTAGCGGGGAACCATCTTCATGGGAGCAACCGGAAGGAAGGGCTGAGACACGGTTTCATCTTGTAGCTCAACGTGGCCTGGAACTCACTATATAACAGGGGCAGGACTCACACTCAACAGCAATCTTCCTGCCTCAACCACCACGCACTACGCCTTTCTTACACTCCGCCAGGGACAACAGCAGCCTCTGCTGGGGCAGGCTCCGCTTCCCGGGGTGCAGGCCCCTGAATCTGGGGGGACCCTCGCGGGCTGGGCTGCAGGAGCCCTCGCAGGGCACTAGGGGGCGCCCCTGCCCAGCTGAACCGTTTCCGGTGCTCCAGCGCCGCAGGTTCCGAACCGGGAAGCGCCGCGGGCGCTCAGGGGCGGGGCGGAACCGAGGGCGCAGCTGGGCGCGGCGACCTGAGCAGCACATCGCCTAGCTGAGGCTGCCCCTTGGGGACCGGCCCGCGGGCTGTCACCCCCCCCCCCGTAGGAACTCGGGGCCTGCCCCGAAGCCACGCGGAGAACCCGCAGGCCGAGCCCTGCGTGGACGCGTGGCCGAGGTGGTGCGTGCCGCGGTGACACAAAGGTCTTTTACGGACCCCGCCGCTCCCTTTCCGGGTGCACGCAGGTGACGCAGCCAGGGTCTGGGGTGACTGCCCAGCGTCCGGGGGCGCACCTGCCCAGCGGCGGTCTGGCTGGGCCTCCGCAGTTGCGTGAGGATTGGGGCTCCAGGACCTCCTTTTGTGAAGAGAAGAGCCCTCCCATCCCTGCCCTGAACACGGTCCTCCGGGCTCCCCAGGACTGCGTGCCCTGAATAGCAACTTGGCTTCACCCAGGGTCGAAGTCCGGGCCCCCTTGGGGAGCTGGGAGCGGGTGCTATGTCTCTTTTGGTCAGGTTTTTTTGGGGAGGGAGGGTCTCCAAAGCATCCCCGTGGTGGGCTGTGTCAGGATCTACAGGGGCTGTATGTCAAAGACACATTCCAGAGCTCCACCCCATCGCTGGAGCAGAATCGGTGGGAGGGCCCAGGAATCTGTTTAGGGTAAGTTCCTCTTGATTATAGATGGCAAAGCCAGACTGGGAATCAGTGTCTTAAACGTTTCAGGGAAGGTGGTTGCAAAATTTCTCCTCCAAGAACCAATTATCATATCCGTTCAGTTCCCGGCGATGAGCATTTTCTCTTCGGATAGAGTTCTTCCTTAAGTCTGACACAGAGCCTTCTGCTTTAATTAAGCACATTTTTCTCCAGGGGGAATTTCTATGGAATAAAGCGCCTGTTTGAAGACAGTTGTCCTGCCTTGCTGGGGAGGCCAGGAGACCTGTTGGCTTTGTACACCCTCTCTACCTAGCCACATCCACTTGATGGGTTTGGTAATGGCTAAACAGCCCCCATTTTGGGAAGGAAAAACCCAGACAAAAAAAATGGGCTCCTCAAGAGCTGGATGCTGGAGAATCCCAGGAAGGAAAAGGGAGGAGGTGACTTCTTCCTCCTGCTGACACCCTCTTCCCCTTTGCGGACCCTTTTCCTTGGTTTCAGGATAAATTAAGTTCCTTATCTGCTCAGCATCCAGCCTTCCTGATGGAATGTTAACTAGGGCTACAGCTTCCCAAGCTTTGGAGGGGTATATTTTCCTCTGGGTGGTGGACATGACTTCCTTCCACAGTGTTAGAGTCAATGCTGAACAGAAAAAGAGTGAATTAGCAAACACCCTCAAAAAACAGCAGGGCTGTCCCCCAAACCTACTTTCATTTTCTTCCGGTCTGGGTTGTGGGTAGTTTCTTGACAGCTATGAGAGAGAAGACATGGATTGTTTTTGCATGCAATTGTGAACAGATGTATAAATCCCTGGCCTCAGAATGTTCTAGGACTCCCTGCATCACCTTAAAGGGGCTGTGAAAAGACGCAGGAGGAGGGGGTGCTCAGGGCAAGGTAGGTATTCTGTACTGATAGAGCTTAGCTTGTCCCAAGGACAGAGCAGCAGTAACCCAGTCACCTTTGCTGTTTCCAGGCTTCTAAATTTGGCACTGTGAACAGGCTTGCTTCCTTTCAGCAATTGATCTGAATAGCAGAATCCCTTACTGATGGTCCCAGCCACATTTACAGGCTGTGAGGAGGGAGGCTGTGCTAATTGGCCACTTGCCTCACCACTGGCTTTTAAACAATCGCTTGTATTCTCTGCTCAGCAGGAAGCTGCAGACCCATCCAGGCCCTGGGCTCTCTCTTTGTTCTGACTTTATGGCATTTTATGCCACAATAAGAAACGCTGTGTACTCCGTGGGAGCCCATTGTGCCAGGCTGCAAGGATGTGGGCCCCAGTTGTAGAGGGGCTGGTGCTCTTCCCCAGGAAGAACAGAGGCTTTGTGACAGCCTGGGGACTAAACAAGGGGTGCTGGACACTGTTACTGGGCAACTCCCTGGGCTGGGTGAAGGCAACTCTGGTCCCCAGGCCCCTTTTCTGTGTGCAAGGGAGGGACGGGGAAGGATGGAATTTCATCTAGAGTAGCAAGTCCTGGTTACCTGGTGAATTATACATCAGGACTGCGCTAACCTGACCTCGTCCTGCCTCCACATTCTGTGCCAGGTACCATCGTCCATCTGACCAGCCTTCACAGGCCACCAGGAAGGCCCACTGTGGTGAGCATGGAACTTTCTCTAACTGTGGGTTAAACCTGACCTTTCTCACGTTTTGGTAGATTTGACCCTTTGAGGTCAGTTTCTGGTTTTGATGTTTTGGCTGCCAGCCTTAGCCTTTAATGGCGGTGTTATCTCTCCAGTTTCTGGTTCTATAGAAACTGTGTGAATGGAGATGGTCCATTGAGGCAGAAACAGACTTGTGACACCCTACCTGCCTCCCAGGCCAGCCACTGTGCTCCCACCATTAACAGCATACCAGAGGCAGAGGACAAAGGAGGGCCCTCTCTCCAGAAGACCCCAATAATCAGAGACAAGAAACAGACCAGGGGGAAGCCCATCTTGGGGGTTTTAGGGAAGCAGACACTAAATAATGGGGTGTCTTAGGTGGGTGAGAAGGAAATGTGTGAAGAGGGCTTGCTTCTTCCCTCCTGCCCTATCAGACTAAAGGGTGAGCCAGGTAGGGTCAGGCAAGGTCCTGTGGTCCCTGGAGATGCTCTTACCACAGCACCTGGCTTAAAGAAGGGCCAGATTTGGCTGGGAACTTGCAGAAAATAGTATCAGTGCTTCTTTCAGCTGCCCCTACACACACACACACACACACACACACACACACACACACACACTGACTCACCTCATCTTTTATCCCCCAGGCACCCCTGCTGGGCCCCCCATTCCCCTAAGCCATGGTCACAGCCTCTCGGATGGTTTCTTTCAGCCTACTCTCTAGTTGTCTACCCCAGTTATCACTCAGAAGCTGGAACCTCCTGGCCTGTCAATCCCAGGCTGGAAATTGTCCAGCAGCCTCCAGAGCCACAGCCCAGCCCTTCCTGCTCAGCACTCTGTCTACACTATGCCATGACAGGCTCACTTCCTGCCAGCCCCTGCCACAGAGCTCCTTGATGTTCTCCACTCAGGCAGACTTTTCCACGTCTCATGGCTTTGTGCTTTCCTCTGCGTGGAATACCAATTCCACCCACCCACTGTAGCCCATCTTCCATATTCTCTAAGATCCAGTCTAAACACCATCTCCTCCTTTGATCACTGACAAAGTCAGTAATGAAACACTGAGGGTGACGGGCTCAACCTGCTGGATCAAAGGCAAAGCCTCTTGAGCAGCACTGGCTGGAGCCTGACTCAAGAGTGTCCTGGAGAAGAGGTAGAAGGAGGGGCAAGGAGTCCTTATCTCATCTCATCTCATCTCATCTCATGTCATCTCATCTCATCTCCTCATCTCATCTCATCTCATCTCATCTCATCTCATCTCATCTCCTCATCTCATGTCATCTCATGTCATCTCATGTCATCTCATGTCATCTCATGTCATCTCATGTCATCTCATCTCATCTCATGCTTGTGCTGTTCCACCAGCTCAGTCTTTTTTTTTTTTTACATAAATTTATTTATTTATTTTTAACAAATCTAGACCCGTGTTCCCGCTCATTCCCCCACCCCGCCAGAGCTCATGCATTCTGCCAAACATGCTTTCCATCTCTCATTCTTTCTCAGTATTTTCCATGGGGAAGTTGACTGTTTTGAGCAGAAGTTCACCGTCTCAGTCAGTTCTTTGATGCAGTCTTTTCTGTTGTTGTTGTTTCCAAAATGCATTATGTCCAACTGCTTTGTACCGAAGCTCAGGGGGCCCTACACACAGAAATACCTTACAACTGGGTAGTTGGCAACTAGCATCCACAAAGTGAGGGGATACCATGCTCGTTGTTTTTTTCTGGGACTGTGTACTTCACTCAGCATTGATGTCCTCTAGCTCCGCCATTTTCCTGTACAGCCTCGTGATGTCGTCTTTCTTTACTGACTGGCATGAGAAACTCCATGTGTAGATGTATCACATTTTCTTCTGCCACTGTCAGTTGGGGGCATTGTTAGGTTGGTTCTAGCTCCTTCTATTGTGAAGATAGCTCGAAATAACAGTGGCTGCAAATTTTGTATCTCTTTGGGGCGTAACGTCCCTTGAGGGTACATGCCAGAGAGGGTATGGCGGGTCGGGTGGCAAGTTCATTCCAAGTCTTCAAAGGGTTCTCCACACTGCTTTCCATAGTGGCTGTACGAGTTTACATTTCCCAACACAGTGGATGGAGTGTTTCCCCCCCATTCCCCACAACCTCTCCAGCACTTGTATGCATTTTTTTTCTTGGATCCTAGCCAGTCTTTTTTTTTTTTGGAGTAAGATGTATCTTAAAGTGGTTTTGCATTTGACTTTCCTTAAAATGATTAGTGATGTTGAAGCAGTTCTTGAGGTGTTTGCTCTAGACATCTTAATTCCTCGCTTTGTGAAGTCTCTGGTCAGTTCTTGCTCATCTATTGAGTGGGTCATTTGTTTTCTTTTTCTTTGTTTTTTTGAGTAGTTTTATATATTTCTGGAAAATCAATGGCTTTGTCGATGTATCTGACAGTGAAGGCTTCCTCCCACTCTGTGGGATTTCTCTTCACTTCCTTGATTGTTTCTTTTGATGTACAGAAGCTGTTGGAGTTTGATGAGGTCCCATTTGTAAATTGTCACACTTAATTCTTTTGTCACAGCGTGTGAGTTCTACAGTCTGATTATGAGGAAGTCTGGGATGTGGATTCGCTCGCCTATGTCTTGTAGTTCTGCTGCAACTTTTTTCTATCACCTTCAAGAGTTTGGGGTCAGCGGTTGAGTCTTTTATCCTCTGGAGTGACTTTTGTACAGGGGGAGAGGAGGGGTTTAATTCATTCTTCTACCAAGTGGGGATGCCCAGTTTGTGTCCAACACACAGGGTTGTGACTGTAGCCAGCCAGATCTGGTCAGTGAAGGCACGAAGCAGGGCAAGATTGGGATCCTGCTTGGTGTGGGAGCCTGGTGTGAGCTGCAGATGCTCAGCCCGTAATACTGAGGCAGCCGGATGTGTCCGGTTTTGTTTATGGTTTTGAATTTTATTTATTTCTGTATATATAGAAATGTACTGGTCTGCATGCAGTTTGTGCACCCATGGTCGCGCAATGCCTCGGAGGCGCGAAGGGGTGTCGGATCCCCTGGAACTGGAGTTTCTCCTGGAATTGGAGTTTTCAGACGGTTCTGCGGCCGCCATGTTGGGTGCTGGGGATCAAAACCGGGTCTTCTGCAAGAGCGAGTCATTTGCGCGCTTAACCACGAGCCATGCTCTCCAGCCCGGGCAACAGTCAGCTTAAATCACCTCTCTGTCTTCAACGATCCAATTTAGACTCTGGCACATAGTAGGTGTGTAGAGTAAATGACTACATCTTGAATTTGTACTGTTCCTTTCTCTAAAATAAAATTCAAGACTTGGTCTCTGGAAGGAATAGATTCTGATTCCTGAGTTCATTGGGCCTTGAGAAGTAATTGAGCATCTCCTATGTCCCAGACATTTCTAAGCACTAGAGAACTGTGGATTCCATGCCCACATTGTTAACAAATAACCACAACACTTAATTTGGCAGGTGGTATTCCTGGAATCCATAGTGCCTAGGAGATAGTCTGCAGTCAAATGTGATTCACTCTGTGTCCAGATCAGGAAAGAAAGGTTCAGGAGGCCTTGTGGCTTTGCCTTCAGACGCTTTATACACACACATACACACACACACCCAACACACACGCTAATTATATAATATATATAGCATATATATAATTATATAAATTATATATATAATATATATATATGATGATTATATATATATTTTTTTTTTTTTTCTTTTTCGGCAGATCAGAGTCGTGCCTGTTTTTTTCTGGAACTCACTATAGAGATCAGGCTGGCCTTGATTCAAGAGACCTGCCTGCCTCGTCCTTTGAGTGCTAGAATTAAAGGTGTGTGCTTTATTTCTTTTATTTCCAATGATGTTCATGTATGTGTTTGGGGGGGGCTGTAGTTGTGCACATGTGGGTAACAATGCCTGCAGAGTCTAGGAGAGGACGTTTGGATCCCCTGTAGCTCGAGTTACAGGTACTGTGCATGCTGGGAAAAACTGAAATCAGGTTACTACTACAGCAGTAGACAGTGCTTTAACCACTGAGCATTTCTCCAAAGCCTGTGTGGAACTGGCTGAACTGGCTATTTGCAGCCAGGTACTACCTGATGCTTGAGCGGGTGAGGTCTGGTTCAGGGTTTTCCAACTTCAGTGTGAGAGAAGAGGACTGCTAGGCCTTTGGCCCTCTTCTGCTGTGGTTCCCAGCTTCTTCTGATACCAATCACTTCTTTTCCAGAGCAGTTTTACCAGAAGTTTCCTTAGAGCCAGTGCTCTAGCGTCATCCACCGGGCTGTCCTGTTTGTCTTTTCATGTCTGCTTTGTAGCCCTGGTGGATGATTCTGCTCAAGTTAGCTGGCTGATGCAGGGGCCATCTGTAACCCCCATCAACCCTGCTGCTTTGAAGTTCAGTGCACAATAAAAAGTTCATTAAAAGATGTGGAATCATGAAAATGAAGTTACAGAAATGTTAACCAAAGAAAAAATCATTCCCTCCGTTTCCGTTTTTTTTTTTTTTTTTTTTACATAAACCTTTTAAAAAAATCTCTGAAGAATTGATGTCACCATGGGAAAGTTAAGGAAGGACAGGCCCGGGTCAGAAAGAGGGTGGGATTCCCGAGGAGACAGCTGGCAGAGACTCGGCTTGTTTTGCTTTTTTTCATTGAGAACTCAAGGTCTAAGAGAATTTAACCCACAAAAAAAGTATAAATGGATCTAGAATGCTTATAACTGGTGGTTTGAATTCACATTTTCTTTTTTTTTTTTTTCCTTTGGAGACGGGGTCTTATATCCAAGGCTGGCCTTGATTCCTCTACCTGAGATGACTGTGGACATTTAATCCTCTGCCTTAACTCTGAAATATGGAGTGTACAATGGTTCCTGGCTAATACAGTGCTGGGGATCAGACACACGAGCTTTCATGGTTTGTTAAGCTGAGTATACTCTAGGATCTGAGCTAATCCCCACCCCTGAACTCAGAGTTGTTACTTTTTTTATTTTATTTATTTTTGTATGTGTATGAATGTACTGTCTGACATGTATGTTGTGGCACTCATGTTGTGCGCTGCCAAGGAGGTCAGAAGAGGGCGTTGGATTCCCCGACACTGGAGTTAAAGATTGTTCCTCACTCTCCAGTCAGACCCAACAGGAGCAAGAGTCCGAGACCAGAAGCCTGGGGGGGGGGGGGGAAGTGTCCTGGAGTCCCAACATTAGTAGCTACCAGCCCTGGGTGTGACCTTAAGGAAAGGAAAGCTGTCCCTATGATAGCAGAGTTCTTGCCACACCAGGCCAAGGAAGTCCCTTGAAGGCCCACTGTCAAGTAAGTAGAGCTGGGCTTCTCTTTCGATCTTGTGGACAAGTCACAAGTACATCTGATGCATCAGTGATTGCAATGGAGATGCTCGTATCGCAGTTGCCTACTTCAGATGGAACCTATAGGGACGAACACAGGACCGAAAGGCGGAATGGTGGTGGGGAAGGGAGGTAGAGGAGAGAAGAGAGAGTCGGAGAGGAAAAGCGGGAAAGCGAGAGAGTGATGCAGGGAGCGGAGGGAGGGATGGAGGAGAGAGTGGATAAGTGAGAGGGGGAAGGGGGATAGGGGGGAGGAAAGGCAGGACAAGGGAAGGGAGAGACGAGGGGAGTGGGCGAGAGAGAGGGGGAGAAGGAAGAGAAGAAAGGGGGAAGAGGGGGGAGGTGGGGGAAGAAGGGCGAGTGGGAGGAGGGAAGAGAGAAGAGGAGGGCATAAGGAGCAGCGGAAAAGTGAGAGGAGGAGAAGAAAAATGGGAGGGCGAGGAGATGGGGGGGGAGGGGGAAGGGGGGGGCAGCATCGAGGTGACAGGCTTCAGGGAGGGATGAGGGGAGTGGAGGGAGGAAAGGAGAGTGGATTGGAAGAACGAGAGAGGCAGAGAAGAAGAGAGGAGGATGAGGAGACTAGGACAGGAGGGGGGAACGAGACAGGGAGCTTGAGAGAGGAGCTGGAGAAGAAGAGCAGTGAAGCGAAGCGTGACAGGAAGAAGGAGAGGAGGAGAACGGGGAGGGGAGAGAGGTGGAGAGGGAAGAAGAGAAGAGAATGGCAGAGAGGGGGAAAAAGAGTGAAGAGATGGGGGGAAGGGATAACAGAGGAGGAGAGAGAGGAGAGAGGCAGGAGGAGTAGGAGGGGACGAGGAGGAGGGATGAGGAAGGAGAAAGAGGGAAGAGGAGAGAAGATGATGCAAGGAGGGATGATGGCAAAAGGAGAGGAGGAGAGGATGAGGAGAGAGAGAGAGAGGGGGGAAGGGGTAGAAAGAAGGAGGAGAAGGAGGCGAAAAAGAAGAGACGGAATGGAGATGGTGAATGAGGAAAGAAAGGGAGGGAAGGAAGGAGAAGAGAAGAAGAAGAGAGCGGGAGAGAAGAAGGGGGAGAAGAGAGAAAGAGAAAAAAAAAAAAAAGACGAGAGAGAGAGAGAGAGAGAGAGAGAGAGGAGAGAGAGAAGAATCGAGGAGAGAATAGAGAGAGAGAAGGAGAGAGAGGGAGAAGAGGAGAGAGAAGAGAGAGAGAGAGAGAAGAGAGAGAGAGAGAGAGAGAGAGAGAGGAGAGGAGAGATTGTACCTTGGGATCCAAAACAACAGGCAGAACTGTCATCTCAGAGCCTGACCAGCTCTTCCATGTGGAACATTCCTATGCCTGAGCAGAGTGTCCACTCAACAGCATCCTTACTGGGCTCTATTTTGGGAGACAAGTCTCTCTAGAGACTCCCTCACTTGTATGACCATTGGTGACCACTTAATTACTACTTGTGTTTGATAGTAAGCAATATGTGACATCACTTACTTTCAGCCAAAGGGTCCCCGACTTATCAGCTACTAAATCTTAGACTGAACAATGACAATCACAGATCCTACCAAGTGACCGATGTCTAATACATAGCACCGGTGGTGTTCTGGGCCATGCAGCCAGCTGCACTCGGGGCTCGACTTACCCTCTCTCTTGAAGCCCTCCTGAAGTTGAGCACCATGAGTTCCGCGAACCTCTGCTCATACAGGCGGAGCAGCAGCACCAGGTACAAGCCCGAGTTCATCAGCTCGTTCTGTGCCTGTGTGTGCGAGAGAAGCCCATGAGTCCAGCTCCAAAATGATGACGGCCTCGGTCACGGTGTGGAGGGAACCACAGGACAGAGCAGGAGGCGGCCCAGGGCGGAGGACCAGAGCCATCCTCCTGCAACTCTGTTACCTAGTGGAGGACACTCTGAGAAAGTTCAGTTTGCCAGCTCAGTCTCCTTCCACAGACATCTGAGAAGGTGTGTGGACCTAGCCGTGAGCCCAGGGTTGTAGGGATCCCAGGGCAGAAAGGCCCAGGGCTCACCGGATCCCATCCCTGGCTTAGCATTGCTGCAGCAGAGAGGCCAGGGGCCAGGAGACTGGTTTGAGTGTGACCTTGGGGGAGGCCGTCATTGATAGCAAGGTGCCAGGAAATACTGATGGATGGGGGCCAGGTAGAGTGGGAACAGGGCAGGGAGGTAAAGGGTAAAGAGAAGAGTGGGTAGAGAGGGCAGGGCACGGAATGGGTAAAGTCCTTTCCTGGCTGATGTGGTCAGAGTATATGGGCAGGTATGATTTTTTAAATTATTCTTTAGGATTTCATAGATGTTACGTGTATTTTATTGATTATATCCACTCCCTCCCCCTCTATCCCCTACCCCTTCCTTCCTGACCCTGCATGTCCCCCCACTTTCATGTCCTTTCCCGGCATTATATTATTATTATTATTTTATCATTTCTATCTTTTGAGACAGGGTCTCCCTGTAGCCCAGCTGGCTGGAACTCACTCTGTAGACCAGACTGACCTTGCATTCCACAGAGATCTGCCTGCCTCTCGCTCCTGGAGTGCTGGGATTAAAGGCCTGCACCTCCCCCACCGACCTGCTTTTTAAAAATTATTTTTATTCAATACATATTACTATACTGCCTGCACTGTAGACAGGTCCACCCGTGTTGTGCAATGTCCATGGAGTCAGAAGGGGTGTTGGGTCCCTTGGAACTGGAGCCATGGATGGTTGTTAGCCACCATGTAGGTGCCCAGGAATCAAAACCCAGGTCCTCTGCAAGAGCAGTCCTTGCTCCCAACTGTTGAGGCTATCTCTCCAGCCCCTTTTTATCTTTTTATAACCCTGAGTCCAATTAGTGCTACTCATATGAGCGTGAGTGTGGGGCCTCTATTGGAGCAAGCCACACCCCTGAAGACAACCGACTTTCCCAGAGCAGCGATCAACTGCCAATGGCACCTCATCTAGACTTGGGGTCCTCATGAGACCCTCCCCAATCCATGCTAGTGTTTTGGGTTTCTATAAAGCTTTGACACACACTGGGGAGATGGTGAAGTGGGAACCAGATTAGGCAGAACCAAGTAGTTTGGGATCATGCTGTGTGTGTGTGTGTGTGTGTGCCCATGCACATGCGTGTATAAGATCTTTGAGCAGGTCTGGATGGATCTCTGAAGGCACACTTTACAATCCTGACACATGACAAGGGTGTTTCATTTTCCTAGATGCTCCTTCGCCTAAAGAAAAGGTCCCGGAAAAAAAAAAAAAATCGCTGGGCATGGTGGCGGCACGCCTTTTTAAATTTTTTTTTTTTAATTAATTTATTTATTTTCTTTATTGTTATGAATGTACTTCTGCATTGCAAGTCTGATGCACCCATGTCGTGCAACGCGACGCGGAGGCTTCGAAGAGGGTCTCGGATTCCCCTGGAACTGGAGTTTCCTGCTGGAATTGGAGCTTCAGACGGTTCTCAGCCGCCATGTGGGTGCTTGGGATCGAACCCGGTTCCTCTGTAAGAGCGGTCGGCGCTCTTAACCGCTAGGCCATCTCTCCAGCCCCGGCGCACGCTTTAATCCTATGCACTTGGAGGCAGAGGCAGGGGATCTCTGTGAGTTCAAGGCCATCTGGTCTACAGAGCGAGTTCCCAGGCCAGCTGGGGCTACAGGGAGACCCTGTCTGAAAAGACAAAAAAAAAAAGAGAAAGTTCCCGGCCCCAGTTCTGCACAGCCCTCCCTTTGTACCCGGTCTTAGTGGCAGGCTCTCTCTCCTGAGCTCTCTTCTCCAGCTGGTCTGGTCTCATTCGCCTCCCTAGAAAGGGTGCCCAGCGAGGGTCTCAGGTGGCACTGGGGACCCTGAGGCCTTTGCTCAGGCTTTCTTTGGTCTGTTGTTTACATGCATCTGTTTTGAATACCAGTTCCTACCTGGCCATGTCCCTGTCTTCCTTCCAGCTGTCACAGGTGTCACCTCTTGGGGGAGCCTTCCTGATGCCCCTCATTTGTCCCAGCCATTCCTTTTACTCCTTTGGGTCCCAAACATCTGTCTTTACTTTGTGCTGCACATCTTGCACTTTTAATGCTTCTGCCTTTTTTTTTTTTCAGCAGAGGGCTTTTTTCTCCGGTTCTTGGAAGCAGAAGCTGTCTAGGGAAGGTCTGGCTGTCTGGCCCTGCTGTCCTGTCCTTAGCTCCCAGGGTGTGCTGCAGAGCCCTGCCTGGATCTTCAGCAATCAACAGAACTAGTACCAATTCTCCTCTACAAGGAGAGAATGCCCTTTTGTTACTCGTCCTCATGCCAAATCCCACGGGCCTGTGTGTTGGAGGGGAGTGTCTTGGATGGGTCAGCCTGTGCTCAGGGATCCACCCAGCAGAGGTCATGACCCTTTATACCCTGGGAAGGGTCAGAACTGTGACCTTGCCCAAGATAACAAAGCTTAGACTGGACACCGTGGCCACCTCCGGAGACTCATCTCCCTGCAGTGGAGAAGCTGCTTTGCTGGCCATAATCCTGTCCCCACTGGATCGAGGGCAGCTTGGAGCCAGAACAGAACACACATCTCCCAGAACCCAGTGGCTGCCAGGAAAGGCTCAGAAGCTGAGCAGGATCGATGTACCCTTCCTTCTGTGTCTGGCCATCTCTGGTTCTTGCTGTGACCACGGGCCTCAAGGTCAGTGCTCAAGCCTCTGCGATGTCCATCTTCCGAGGGCCAAACCCATTGTCCTTCACAGAGACCTTCTATTTTGCCTGGATTTTTTTTTTTTTTGTGCTTTGCTGACCTTGCAGGCAACTTGCTTGTTTTCAGGTTTTCTGTTGTATCTGTCTCCTTCCACCTCCCCTAAGAGTCTGTGCCTGCTGTCTCCTCTCAGGGTGGTCTCCAAAGCCACCGCCTCCAAGAAGCCCTCCTAATGTGTTTTTTTGGCTCCTCCAACCAGCCAAGCCTACGCTGGTTGTCCTGGCCGAGGGTCTTTTCTCTTTGGCGGGGGGTGGGGGGATGAGGTGGGGGGGATGGGGGGGTGGGGGGTGGGCTTTTTGAGACCGAACTCTCTGGCATGAAAAGGCAAACCAACCAGCTAGAAAATGGTTTGGAAGGATTGGGTTTGTCAAAGCATTCAGGGAGATCATTTACTTTTTATGACTCAATAAGGCCTGGAGGCATGCAGATGGGGAAATATCCACTAATGTTTTCTGCAGATAATTTGAAAAGTCACTTCTAGCAGATTGCCGGCTCTTCGCTATTCTATGGGAGGGAACCTGTCACGTGGAACCATAAATCTCCTGGCCTTTCTCTTTTGCAGAATGAGATCTTGACAAGGGCTCCACTGGCCAATCAGAAAGGGCACTGGTAGGTGACCCAGAGCTACTCTTTCTACCCATGAGTCACAAGTGGGAGAGTCCATTCCCTGGAACAGTTTGCTCAGAACGGTCCAGTGCATTGGGGCATTATTTACTGGAGTGGCTGTTGAACCACTACTGCTCCCTTGACCGGATCACATCACACTCTGCCTCTCATGTGCAGTTCCCTGTGTCATCAGACTGAAGGGCTGGGGCAGCAGGAGAGGTAATGACTCTCAGAGAAGGCATGGGAAGCAGTAAGAGTTCTAGAGGGCGGCTCTGCCCACACAGCTACTTTTCTTCATTTGTTNCCCACATGGCAGCTGAGAACCGTCTGTAACTCCAATTCCAGGAGAACTCCAGTTCCAGGGGAATCCGACACCCTCTTCTGACCTCCGCGGCATTGCACGACATGGGTGCACAGACCTGCATGCAGACAGTACATTCATACACATAGAAGAAAAAAAAAATAGCCTGTGAAGAGGCTGGAGAGATGGCTCTTACAGAGGACCCAGGTTCAATTCCCAGTACCTACACAGTGGCTCACACCCATCTGTAACTCCAGTTCCAGGGGATTCAGTGCTTCTTCTGGTCTCTGCAAGCATCAGACATGCATGCACGCAGTGCACATATATGCGTGCAGGCAAAATATTCATACTCATAAACAAATTTAAATTTAAAAAATATAAAAAATGAAATAGGCTGTGTTTATTAACAATGTTTGTATAAATGTGTGCTTGCATAACTATAATTATGATACACATGTAGAAATGGCCCTGAAAGTACACACACTAAGCTGGGCAAGGTGGTGGATGCCTTTAATCCCAGCACTAGGGAGGCAGAGGCAGGCAGAGTCCAAGGCCAGCCTGGTCTACAGAGCAAGCTCCAAGAGAGCTGGGACTAAAAGGGAGACCCTGTCTCAAACATACCCAAAAAAGAAAAAAGGAAAGTACACACACACTAAACTTTGGACAAGTGGTGACACACTTGGGAAATGGAAAAAAAGAGTTGGAGTGAATTAATGGTTTTATCAGTAATAGATTACTATCCGTAATCTTCTATTAATATTTTACAGCTTCATGTACCAGTGCATGTTAGTTGTATAATTAAAATCTGTAAACTTAAAGATGAATAAGATAGGGGCCAATGAGATGTCTCAATGGGTAAAGGTACTTGTTGCCAATCTGAATTCAATTCTCTGGACCTATATGGTGGAAGGAGAGAACCAACGTGTGCAAGTTGTCCTCTGTCCTACACACACACACACTAACAAAAAAAGACAGGACATGGTGGCACATCACATGGCTTTAATCTCAGCACTTGGGAGGCAGAGGCAGGTGGATCTCTGTGAGTTCAAGACCAGCCTGGTCTACATGGCGAGTTGCAGGACACGCAGGAAATGAATAAGACAGATTGCATTTTCCAAAGATGGTCACAACAACATATATCTCATTCCACATGCTTTTTGTTCTAATTCAATTTTTAATTTGTTGACAATTTTGTAATTTTGAGACAGGGTCTCCCTGTAGCCCCAGCTGTCCTGGAACTCAAAAAACAAAACAAAAAAAGAAAACTGAGGTGTTAGTTTTATGTCTTTGTCATCTCTGCCCATTCCCACGTGACCACTAGTTTTATTTATTATATATGTGTGTATATATATATATATATATATTTTTTTTTTTTTTTCTTTTTGAGACAGAGTCAGTAGCCCCACCTGGCCTGGAACTCACTATAGAGATCAGGCTGGCCTTGATCTCATAGAGATCTGCCTGCCTCTGCCTTCTGAGTGCTAGAATTAAAGGTGTGTGCTTTATTTCTTTAATTTAAAATGATGTTCATGTATGTGTTTGGGGGGGGCTGTAGTTGTGCACATGTGGGTACAATGCCTGCAGAGTCTAGGAGAGGACGTTGGATCCCCTGTAGCTCGAGTTACAGGTTACTGTGCATGCTGGGAACTGAACTCAGGTTAACTCAGCACTCACTGTTAACCACTGAGCCATTTCTCCAGCCTGTGTGGAACTGGCTGAACTGGCTATTTGCAGCCAGGTACTACCTGATGCTTGAGCGGGTGAGGTCTGGTTCAGGGTTTTCCAACTTCAGTGTGAGAGAAGAGGACTGCTAGGCCCTGTCTGGCCCCTTCTGCTGTGGTTCCCAGCTTGCTTCTGATACCAATCACTTCTTTTCCAGAGCAGTTTTACCAGAAGTTTCCTTAGAGCCAGTGCTCTAGCGTCATCCACCGGGCTGTCCTGTTTGTCTTTTCATGTCTGCTTTGTAGCCCTGGTGGATGATTCTGCTCAAGTTAGCTGGCTGATGCAGGGGCCATCTGTAACCCCCATCAACCCTGCTGCTTTGAAGTTCAGTGCACAATAAAAAGTTCATTAAAAGATGTGGAATCATGAAAATGAAGTTACAGAAATGTTAACCAAAGATCATTTCCCGCTTCCTGTCTTCCTGTACCATCCTTTAAAAAAAATCTCTGAAGAATTTATGTCACCATGGGAAAGTTAAGGAAGGACAGGCCCGGGTCAGAAAGAGGGTGGGATTCCCGAGGAGACAGCTGGCAGAGACTCGGCCTTGTTTTGCTTTTTTTCATTGAGAACTCAAGGTCTAAGAGAATTTAACCCACAAAAAAAGTATAAATGGATCTAGAATGCTTATAACTGGTGGTTTGAATTCAGCATTTTCTTTTTTTTTTTTTTCCTTTGGAGACGGGGTCTTATATCCAAGGCTGGCCTTGAACTTCCTCTATACCCTGAAGATGACCTTGGACATTTAATCCTCTTGCCTTTAACTCTGAAATTATGGAGTGTACCATGGTTCCTGGCTAATGCAGTGCTAGGGATCAGACACAGAGCTTCATGCGTGTTAGCTGAGTACTCTATGATCTGAGCTACATCCCCCACCCCTGACTCCAGAGTTGTTACTTTTTTTTATTTTATTTATTTTTGTATGTGTATGAATGTACTGTCTGCATGTATGTTTGTGCACTCATGTTGTGCGATGCCAAGGAGGTCAGAAGAGGGCGTTGGATTCCCCTGGAACTGGAGTTAAAGATGGTTCTCACTCTCCAGTCATGACCCAACAGGAGCAGAGGTCGAGAGCAAAGCCTGGGGGGGGGGGGGGAGTGTCCTGGAGTCCCAACATTAGTAGCTACCAGCCCTGGGTGTGACCTTAAGGAAAGGAAAGCTGTCCCTATGATAGCAGAGTTCTTGCCACACCAGGCCAAGGAAGTCCCTTGAAGGCCCACTGTCAAGTAAGTAGAGCTGGGCTTCTCCTTTCATGATCTTGTTAAGGAGACACAGTCACAAGTGACCATTCCTGATGCATACAGTGTCATTGGCCAAATGGGAGCCACCATCGGCTTCTGTATTTCCTGGCAGTCTGCCCTACCTTCAGGTATGGAAACACACATATACAGAGAGAGAAAGAGAGAGAGAGAGAGAGAGAGGAGAGATTGTACCTTGGGATCCAAAACAACAGGCAGAACTGTCATCTCAGAGCCTGACCAGCTCTTCCATGTGGAACATTCCTATGCCTGAGCAGAGTGTCCACTCAACAGCATCCTTACTGGGCTCTATTTTGGGAGACAAGTCTCTCTAGAGACTCCCTCACTTGTATGACCATTGGTGACCACTTAATTACTACTTGTGTTTGATAGTAAGCAATATGTGACATCACTTGCTTTCAGCCAAAGGGTCCCCGACTTATCAGCTACTAAATCTTAGACTGAACAATGACAATCACAGATCCTACCAAGTGACCGATGTCTAATACATAGCACCGGTGGTGTTCTGGGCCGTGCAGCCAGCTGCACTCGGGGCTCGACTTACCCTCTCTCTTGAAGCCCTCCTGAAGTTGAGCACCATGAGTTCCGCGAACCTCTGCTCATACAGGCGGAGCAGCAGCACCAGGTACAAGCCCGAGTTCATCAGCTCGTTCTGTGCCTGTGTGTGCGAGAGAAGCCCATGAGTCCAGCTCCAAAATGATCACGGCCTCGGTCACGGTGTGGAGGGAACCACAGGACAGAGCAGGAGGCGGCCCAGGGCGGAGGACCAGAGCCATCCTCCTGCAACTCTGTTACCTAGTGGAGGACACTCTGAGAAAGTTCAGTTTGCCAGCTCAGTCTCCTTCCACAGACATCTGAGAAGGTGTGTGGACCTAGCCGTGAGCCCAGGGTTGTAGGGATCCCAGGGCAGAAAGGCCCAGGGCTCACCGGATCCCATCCCTGGCTTAGCATTGCTGCAGCAGAGAGGCCAGGGGCCAGGAGACTGGTTTGAGTGTGACCTTGGGGGAGGCCGTCATTGATAGCAAGGTGCCAGGAAAGTACTGATGGATGGGGGCCAGGTAGAGTGGGAACAGGGCAGGGAGAGTAAAGGGTAAAGAGAAGAGTGGGTAGAGAGGGCAGGGCACGGAATGGGTAAAGTCCTTTCCTGGCTGATGTGGTCAGAGTATATGGGCAGGTATGATTTTTTAAATTATTCTTTAGGAATTTCATAGATGTATACGTGTATTTTATTGATCATATCCACTCCTCCCCCTCTCTACCCTACCCCTTCCTTCCTGACCCTGCATGTCCCCCCACTTTCATGTCCTTTCCCTGCATTATTATTATTATTATTATTATTATCATTTCTATCTTTTTGAGACAGGGTCTCCCTGTAGCCCAGCTGGCCTGGAACTCACTCTGTAGACCAGACTGACCTTGCATTCACAGAGATCTGCCTGCCTCTGCCTCCTGAGTGCTGGGATTAAAGGCCTGCACCTCCCCCCACCGACCCTGGCTTTTTAAAATTATTTTTATTCAATACATATTACTATACTGCCTGCACTGTAGACAGGTCCACCCGTGTTGTGCAATGTCCATGGAGGTCAGAAGAGGGTGTTGGGTCCCTTGGAACTGGAGCCATGGATGGTTGTTAGCCACCATGTAGGTGCCAGGAATCAAACCCAGGTCCTCTGCAAGAGCAGTCCTTGCTCCCAACTGTTGAGGCATCTCTCCAGCCCCTTATTATCTTTTTATAACCCTGAGTCCAATTAGTGCTACTCATATGAGCGTGAGTGTGGGGCCTCTATTGGAGCAAGCCACACCCCTGAAGACAACCGACTTTCCCAGAGCAGCGATCAACTGCCAATGGCACCTCATCTAGACTTGGGGTCCTCATGAGACCCTCCCCAATCCATGCTAGTGTTTTGGGTTTCTATAAAGCTTTGACACACACTGGGGAGATGGTGAAGTGGGAACCAGATTAGGCAGAACCAAGTAGTTTGGGATCATGCTGTGTGTGTGTGTGTGTGTGTGCCCACGCACATGCGTGTATAAGATCTTTGAGCAGGTCTGGATGGATCTCTGAAGGCACACTTTACAATCCTGACACATGACAAGGGTGTTTCATTTTCCTAGATGCTCCTTCGCCTAATGAAAAGGTCCCGGAAAAAAAAAAAAAAGCACTGGGCATGGTGGCGCACGCCTTTAAATTTTTTTTTTTAATTAATTTTATTTATTTCTGTATTTGTATGAATGTACTGTCTGCATGCAAGTCTGTGCACCCATGTCGTGCAACGCCGCGGAGTTCAGAAGAGGGTCTCGGATTCCCCTGGAACTGGAGTTCTCCTGGAATTGGAGCTTCAGACGGTTCTCAGCCGCCATGTGGGTGCTGGGGATCGAACCCGGGTCCTCTGTAAGAGCGGTCGGCGCTCTTAACCGCTAGGCCATCTCTCCAGCCCCGGCGCACGCCTTTAATCCTAGCACTTGGGAGGCAGAGGCAGGCGGATCTCTGTGAGTTCAAGGCCATCCTGGTCTACAGAGCGAGTTCCAGGCCAGCTGGGGCTACAGGGAGACCCTGTCTCGAAAAGACAAAAAAAAAAAAAAGGAAAGTTCCCGGCCCCCAGTTCTGCACAGCCCTCCCTTTGTACCCGGTCTTAGTGGCAGGCTCTCTCTCCTGAGCTCTCTTCTCCAGCTGGTCTGGTCTCATTCGCCTCCCTAGAAAGGGTGCCCAGCGAGGGTCTCAGGTGGCACTGGGGACCCTGAGGCCTTTGCTCAGGCTTTCTTTGGTCTGTTGTTTACATGCATCTGTTTTGAATACCAGTTCCTACCTGGCCATGTCCCTGTCTTCCTTCCAGCTGTCACAGGTGTCACCTCTTGGGGGAGCCTTCCTGATGCCCCTCATTTGTCCCAGCCATTCCTTTTACTCCTTTGGGTCCCAAACATCTGTCTTTACTTTGTGCTGCACATCTTGCACTTTTAATGCTTCTGCCTTTTTTTTTTTTCAGCAGAGGGCTTTTTTTCTCCGGTTCTTGGAAGCAGAAGCTGTCTAGGGAAGGTCTGGCTGTCTGGCCCTGCTGTCCTGTCCTTAGCTCCCAGGGTGTGCTGCAGAGCCCTGCCTGGATCTTCAGCAATCAACAGAACTAGTACCAATTCTCCTCTACAAGGAGAGAATGCCCTTTTGTTACTCGTCCTCATGCCAAATCCCACGGGCCTGTGTGTTGGAGGGGAGTGTCTTGGATGGGTCAGCCTGTGCTCAGGGATCCACCCAGCAGAGGTCATGACCCTTTATACCCTGGGAAGGGTCAGAACTGTGACCTTGCCCAAGATAACAAAGCTTAGACTGGACACCGTGGCCACCTCCGGAGACTCATCTCCCTGCAGTGGAGAAGCTGCTTTGCTGGCCATAATCCTGTCCCCACTGGATCGAGGGCAGCTTGGAGCCAGAACAGAACACACATCTCCCAGAACCCAGTGGCTGCCAGGAAAGGCTCAGAAGCTGAGCAGGATCGATGTACCCTTCCTTCTGTGTCTGGCCATCTCTGGTTCTTGCTGTGACACCGGGCCTCAAGGTCAGTGCTCAAGGCCTCTGCGATGTCCATCTTCCGAGGGCCAAACCCATTGTCCTTCACAGAGAGCCTTCTATTATTGCCTGGATTTTTTTTTTTTTTGTGCTTTGCTGACCTTGCAGGCAACTTGCTTGTTTTCAGGTTTTCTGTTGTATCTGTCTCCTTCCACCTCCCCTAAGAGTCTGTGCCTGCTGTCTCCTCTCAGGGTGGTCTCCAAAGCCACCGCCTCCAAGAAGCCCTCCTAATGTGTTTTTTTGGCTCCTCCATCCAGCCAAGCCTACGCTGGTTGTCCTGGCCGAGGGTCTTTTCTCTTTGGCGGGGGGTGGGGGGATGAGGTGGGTGGGGGATGGGGGGGGTGGGGTGGGGGCTTTTTGAGACAACTCTCTGGCATGAAAAGGCAAACCAACCAGCTAGAAAATGGTTTGGAAGGATTGGGTTTGTCAAAGCATTCAGGGAGATCATTTACTTTTTATGACTCAATAAGGCCTGGAGGCATGCAGATGGGGAAATATCCACTAATGTTTTCTGCAGATAATTTGAAAAGTCACTTCTAGCAGATTGCCGGCTCTTCGCTATTCTATGGGAGGGAACCTGTCACGTGGAACCATAAATCTCCTGGCCTTTCTCTTTTGCAGAATGAGATCTTGACAAGGGCTCCACTGGCCAATCAGAAAGGGCACTGGTAGGTGACCCAGAGCTACTCTTTCTACCCATGAGTCACAAGTGGGAGAGTCCATTCCCTGGAACAGTTTGCTCAGAACGGTCCAGTGCATTGGGGCATTATTTACTGGAGTGGCTGTTGAACCACTACTGCTCCCTTGACCGGATCACATCACACTCTGCCTCTCATGTGCAGTTCCCTGTGTCATCAGACTGAAGGGCTGGGGCAGCAGGAGAGGTAATGACTCTCAGAGAAGGCATGGGAAGCAGTAAGAGTTCTAGAGGGCGGCTCTGCCCACACAGCTACTTTTTTCATTTGTTTCCCATGTCCTTCANAAGTTCCCGGCCCCCAGTTCTGCACAGCCCTCCCTTTGTACCCGGTCTTAGTGGCAGGCTCTCTCTCCTGAGCTCTCTTCTCCAGCTGGTCTGGTCTCATTCGCCTCCCTAGAAAGGGTGCCCAGCGAGGGTCTCAGGTGGCACTGGGGACCCTGAGGCCTTTGCTCAGGCTTTCTTTGGTCTGTTGTTTACATGCATCTGTTTTGAATACCAGTTCCTACCTGGCCATGTCCCTGTCTTCCTTCCAGCTGTCACAGGTGTCACCTCTTGGGGGAGCCTTCCTGATGCCCCTCATTTGTCCCAGCCATTCCTTTTACTCCTTTGGGTCCCAAACATCTGTCTTTACTTTGTGCTGCACATCTTGCACTTGTTAATGCTTCTGCCTTTTTTTTTTTTTCAGCAGGAGGGCTGTTTTCTCCGGTTCTTGGAGCAGAAGCTGTCTAGGGAAGGTCTGGCTGTCTGGCCCTGCTGTCCTGTCCTTAGCTCCCAGGGTGTGCTGCAGAGCCCTGCCTGGATCTTCAGTAATCAACAGAACTAGTACCAATTCTCCTCTACAAGGAGAGAATGCCCTTTTGTTACTCGTCCTCATGCCAAATCCCACGGGCCTGTGTGTTGGAGGGGAGTGTCTTGGATGGGTCAGCCTGTGCTCAGGGATCCACCCAGCAGAGGTCATGACCCTTTATACCCTGGGAAGGGTCAGAACTGTGACCTTGCCCAAGATAACAAAGCTTAGACTGGACACCGTGGCCTCCTCCGGAGACTCATCTCCCTGCAGTGGAGAAGCTGCTTTGCTGGCCATAATCCTGTCCCCACTGGATCGAGGGCAGCTTGGAGCCAGAACAGAACACACATCTCCCAGAACCCAGTGGCTGCCAGGAAAGGCTCAGAAGCTGAGCAGGATCGATGTACCCTTCCTTCTGTGTCTGGCCATCTCTGGTTCTTGCTGTGACACCGGGCCTCAAGGTCAGTGCTCAAGGCCTCTGCGATGTCCATCTTCCGAGGGCCAAACCCATTGTCCTTCACAGAGAGCCTTCTATTATTTGCCTTGGATTTTTTTTTTTTTTGTGCTTTGCTGACCTTGCAGGCAACTTGCTTGTTTTCAGGTTTTCTGTTGTATCTGTCTCCTTCCACCTCCCCTAAGAGTCTGTGCCTGCTGTCTCCTCTCAGGGTGGTCTCCAAAGCCACCGCCTCCAAGAAGCCCTCCTAATGTGTTTTTTTGGCTCCTCCATCCAGCCAAGCCTACGCTGGTTGTCCTGGCCGAGGTCTTTTCTCTTTGGCGGGGGGTGGGGGGATGAGGTGGTGGGGGATGGGGGGTGGGGGGTGGGGCTTTTGAGACGAACTCTCTGGCATGAAAAGGCAAACCAACCAGCTAGAAAATGGTTTGGAAGGATTGGGTTTGTCAAAGCATTCAGGGAGATCATTTACTTTTTATGACTCAATAAGGCCTGGAGGCATGCAGATGGGGAAATATCCACTAAGTTTTCTGCAGATAATTTGAAAAGTCACTTCTAGCAGATTGCCGGCTCTTCGCTATTCTATGGGAGGGAACCTGTCACGTGGAACCATAAATCTCCTGGCCTTTCTCTTTTGCAGAATGAGATCTTGACAAGGGCTCCACTGGCCAATCAGAAAGGGCACTGGTAGGTGACCCAGAGCTACTCTTTCTACCCATGAGTCACAAGTGGGAGAGTCCATTCCCTGGAACAGTTTGCTCAGAACGGTCCAGTGCATTGGGGCATTATTTACTGGAGTGGCTGTTGAACCACTACTGCTCCCTTGACCGGATCACATCACACTCTGCCTCTCATGTGCAGTTCCCTGTGTCATCAGACTGAAGGGCTGGGGCAGCAGGAGAGGTAATGACTCTCAGAGAAGGCATGGGAAGCAGTAAGAGTTCTAGAGGGCGGCTCTGCCCACACAGCTACTTTTCTTCATTTGTTTTCCCCTGTCCCTTCATCCTTTTTTTTTTTTTTTGGTCTTTTAGACTAGGGTCTCCCCTGTAGCCCCAGCTGTTCTGAACTCACTCTGTAGACCCAGGCTGCCTTGAACTCACGAGATTCTGCCTGCCTCTGCCTCCCGAGCGCTGGGATTAAAGGATTTTTTTTTTATAAGTATTAATTTATTATTGTAAGTGAGCTCGTGTGTGTGTGTGTGTGTGTGTGTGTGAGAGAGAGAGATGAGAGAGAGAGAGAGAGAGAGAATGCTGCAGTGTACATGCAGAGGCCAGAGGACATCAGTGTGGTTTAAGTTCTCTCTACTGTGGTATGAGTTCCAGGGATCAAATTCAAGCTTTTTTGATAGCATCTAGCCTCCCTTACTTTATGATTCCCTTTCTTCCTTTTAAAAAAAAAAAAAATGACAGTCCGCGGCGTGGTGGCGCCACGCCTTTAATCTGAGCACTTGCGGAGCAGAGGAAGGTGGATCTTTGTGATTCAAGGCCTGCCTGGTCTACGATGAGTCACAGACATGGGGCTACAGGGAGACCACCTGTCTCGAAAACAAAAAAAAAAAAAAAAACAAGCGGGTTTTATTTTGTTTTTGTTTTTTGGCTTTTTTGAGGCAGGGTCACCCTATAGCTCCAGCTGGCTTGAAACTCTCTATGTAGACCAGGCTGGCCTTGAACTCCCAGAGATCCACCTAACTTTGCCTCCCAAGTGCTGGGATTAAAGGCGTGCACCACCATGCCCAGGTCATACTGACATTTTTTTAAGGTTTCTAGGTTGTCCTTTTAGTTCAGAGCCCATTGGTAAAAATGCCTATATATTAAAAACTCTGTAATAGACAAGAAAACATGGGGGGGGTGAGGGAGGGTGCCAAGGGAGAAGTGAGTATAATGCCAATTAAGATGCCCAGCTTTTTAAAATTTTATGTGTATTCATGCTTTGCTTGTGTGTGTGCATATGCACCATTTGCATGCAGTGCCCACAGAGGCCAGAAGAAGGCATTGGATCCCACTAGAGCTGGAGTTACCCTCAGTTGTGAGTCACCATGTTGGCCCTGGGAACCAAACCCCTGGTCCTCTGCAAGAGCAGCCAGTGCTGTTAACCCCTGAGCCATCTTCTCTCCAGCCCCTTTGCTTCAGTAGTCTTTGGGGCCAAGAGATTTGCCACTAGGGAAGGCTCAGCTTCCAGGTAGTGCCTTCGAAGAAGCGGAGAGACTGAATCTTTTTTTTTTTTTTATTAATTTTATTTATTTATGTATGTGTATGAATGCACTGTCTGCATGCAAATTTGTGCACCCGTGTCATGCAATGCCGCGGAGGTCAGAAGAGGGAGTCGGATTCCCCTGGAGCTGGAGTTCTCCTGGAATTGGAGTTTCAGACGGTTCTCGGCCGCCATGTGGGTGCTGGGGATCGAACCCGGGTCCTCTGTAAGAGCGGTCGGCGCTCTTAACCACTAGGCCATCTCTCCGGCCCCGAGACTGAATCTTTTACGAAGTCTTCAAGTGTGTACAAGAGTTGCTCGCAGGCCTGAAGGTGATTAGGCGCCTGCCTGTGTCAAAGGACATCTGTCCTTGGCTGAGATGGAACAAGGCCAGGCCTGTGCTATACTGGAATGGCTGCCAGAGGCCACTAAGACCCTTCTGTGTGCCAGGGCAAACATGCAGGAGCTCATGTCTGGGAGACGGAGGGTGTGGTTCTGAAAGTGTCTCGGGTAAGACGGACAGCCCAGGGCCATGGGATGCTGTGACTTTAGGTAAAAGATTTTAGCTGTACAGTGCCAGAGTGACTCCGGTTTATAAAGGGGGACAGGTAACCTCCATTCTGTTTCCTGTAGTGTTTTGTAAATTGAGCTAACACAGGTGGCCTTGATACTTTGCAAAACAAATATATCCTGCAGGAGGCAAGAATTAAAGCAGGATTCTAGGTACACGGTCTGTGGACCACTGGTTTGCACCTGGACTCCTGGGGCCTGGCCCAGTGCCTGGGGCATGGTGTGCTCAGTAAACAGTTGCACAGGTGAAGCAACAAGAACAGAAGGTAGAATTTTCCGGGTCCCTCGTTCTGACCTCCCGTGCTGTTCTATTGCTCACCTTCTTCATTAGAAGCTATTGACTGTTGGTCTCTGCTATCCTGGTAACTCTCAGTACTCTGTGTGACATACAATAAATTTCTGTGTGTTTGAGACAGGGTGTCCTTGTAGCCCCAGCTGGCCTGGAATTTGCTATGTAGACCAGGCTGGCCTTAAATTCATCAGATATTTGCCTGCTTCTGTCTCCTAAGTGTTGGGATTAAAAGTGTGTACGACCATGCCTGGCTCAGTAAATGTTTTTTAATTTTTTTTTTTTTATTTTATTTATTTCGGTATGTATATCAATGTACTGTCTGCATGCAGGTTTGTGCACCCGTGTCGTGCAATGCCGCGGAGGTCAGAAGAGGGTCTCGGATTCCCCTGGAACTGGAGTTCTCCTGGAACTGGAGTTTCAGACGGCTCTCGGCCGCCATGTGGGTGCTGGGGATCGAACCCGGGTCCTCTGCAAGAGGCGGTCGGCGCTCTTAACGGATAGGCCATCTCTCCAGCCCGTCAGTAAATTTTTTTTAAGAGTTTAAAATTTTTGAGCTGGAAGAGATAGCCTAGCGGTTAAGAGCACCGACTGCCTCTTTGCAGAGGACCGGGGTTTCGATCCCCAGCCACCCACATGGCGGCTGGAACCGTCTGTTAACTCCAATTCCAGAGAGAACTCCAGTTCCAGGGGAATCCGAGACCCTGCTTCTGACCTCGCGGCATTGCACGACACGGGTGCACAAACCTGCATGCAGACAGTACATTCATACACATACAAAAATAAATAAAAAAATTAAAAAAAAAAAAAGTTAAAATTTTATGTTATGGGGATTTTCCTGAAATTAAAAGCACATGACACCTGGCCCCATCTCAGGCCAATGGAATTGGAGTTACACCTGGTCATCATCATTTTAATAGCAAAGTGGACTTGCAAATAAAGGTTATGAGATGTTATCTGGGGAGGTAAAATATGGGAATTTTTTTTAAAATATGGGAAATTTTTATATTATTTTGTTGTTGTTGTTGGTGGTGGTGGTGGTGTGTGTGTGTGTGTGTGTGTGAGAGAGAGAGAGAGAGAGAGAGAGAGAGAGAGAGAGTCTTATGTAGCTCATGCTGGTTTCAAACTTGCTATGTATCCTTGAATTTCTGATCCTTTTGCTCCTGCCTCCAAGTGTTGGGCTTACTGGTGTGTCCTCCATGCCTGGTTTATGCGGGGCTGACATCTAACTCAGGACTTTGTGCTTAGCAGGAAAGCACAACCAACTGAATTTCATCCTCAGCCCTGAGTTTTGTTTTATCTTTCTTTTGCTATACTGGGAATTGAACCTAGGGTACCATGCACGCAAGTACTATACCACTGAATTACAGCCCCAGCTGATCTTCACACACACACACACACACACACACACACACACACACACGCACGCACCCTGCTAAACCAGGCCGCAGTCTCATGCATATCAAGCAGGCACTCGACTGCTGAACTATATAGCCAGCCCTTTGCAAGACTTTTGTAATTACAGTGAATCAAAACAAGTGAGAAAATTAGACACATAGTTACATAGTTTGTAGGCAAGCAAGTGAGTTGAGGTCAAGGGAGAGCCAGGAGGGCTGAAGCCAATCCTATGTGTCTTGTAGTTTTGTCCCTTTCTCTGTATCTGTCGGGAGTTGGCACCAGCTGTCTACTGCTTACCAAAACCATGGAGTGGCCAACACAGGGTGGCTAAGAAGCTCGGGGAGCTGTGGTTTCAGTGGGAGAAGAAGAGATTGCCTACTACCTAGGAAGCTTGGGGTGGCCCTAGACCTCTCCAGCCGGGCTGCTGTCCTCAGTGCCTAGAGACCTGTTGAGCATCTACTGTTTCCTACATAGCTTTGCGACAGACAACAGCTAAGTTGGTGTTTGTCCGTGGAAAGTTCTGAACTTGTCTACATCACACTCTTCTTGTGTCTCAAGTTGAATTTGGACCGTTAGCAAACAATTAAATTCACCACAGGCCATTGGAACAGCCGGAGCTCACTGTGAAAGTCTGAGCCCTTGATGGCTTCCCCGTCAGCAAGATGAAACTGGTGTGGCAGGGGTTCCTAGGATGATGATGCTCCCTCCAGAACTAATCTGTAGTCTGGTTTCTACGTGTGATAAGATAATGAAGGGCACTTTCAAAAGGCTTGGATGGCCGGTCAGGTTCTCACACAGCTGGTTCAGGTAGGGTACTGGCCGTCTCCACTTTTCACTCAGTTCCGCAACTCGGAGGCCAATCCCACGGAGGTGTCCCAGGCTCCCTTCCCATTAGGTTTGGCTGGTAGGAGACCCGAGGATGGAGGGTGAGCTGGGTGTTGGTTCTTGATGTTCCCTCCACTGGACAGTGGGGTGGCCATGGCCCACTCCTAAGCCCTCCCATTCTGATTCTGGTGAGTGCCCTTTGTCTCTGCAGGCCTGAGGGGGGGGGGCACGGAGGTTGGAGGTTTCAAACTATTCTGCCATAGTTTGTTTCTCAGTGTCTGTGATAAACGCCATGACCAAAAACAACTTGCGAAGGAAAGGGTTTGTTTGGCTTACATGTTACTTACTATCCATGTTGAGGGAAGCCAAGGCAGGTAGGTGCCTGGACGCAGGAGCTGAGGCCGAGACCCTGGAGGGACGCTGCTTACTGGCTCGCTCCCTCTGGCTTGCTCCCTCTGGCTTGCTCTGCTGCTTTTCTTACACAGCCCAGGCTCACCTGCCCGGGGATGGCACTGCCCACAGTGGGCTGGGCCCTCATACATCAATTAGCAATGAAGAAAATGCCCCACAGACAGGACCATAGGTCAGTCTGAAGGAGGAGATTCCTCAATTGAGGTTCCTTCTTCCCAGGTCCCTTCTACTTTGTATCAAGTTGACAAAAAATTACTCATTCCTTTTTTTCTCCTCTTTCCCTGTGGCTGTGTGTGTGCGTGTGTGTGTGTGTGTGTGTGTGTGTGTGTGTGTGTGCACGCGCACACGCATGGAGGCCCGAGGTCGGTGCTGGGAACCCTCTCCACTGCTCTTCCAGCGTATTCATTGAGGAGGTGTCTCAGTAAAACTTAGAGCTCACCATGAAAACAGCTACTTTAACTAGCCAGCATGCGCTGGGCAGCCCCTGCCTCTGTTTCCTGAGCACCAGGATTACAGGGGCCACGACGTCCACCCGGCATCTACACAGGTGCTTGGGATCTGAACACCCATCCCTGTGCTCACAGCAAGTACGTCACCCACTGAGCCATGTCTCTAGCTCTTCCCTCCCCATGTGGACTCAGATGTCATTGTTTGCAGGAAAAGGCTAATGACGCTAAAAGCCAAAGCCAGTCAGTCTTCTCTGAGGGATATTTGGATTAACACTGATTTTATAGTTTTAAAGTTAAAGTTAGGTGCTTCACAGTCATGCTTCTGCTTTTTTCTTTCTTGAATAATGGAAGGGAGGGTAGTTTTAAGTTACAATGTTGGTCTATGTTCATTTGGTATTTATTGACTGCTTATTTTGTGCACAGTTCCACATCAGAACCATGTAGTACAATACAATTAGAGGCAGAAATGCAAACCATACACATAATTCAAAAAATTATAGGAGCCACATGAAAGTAAAATAAATCAGTGAAATTAATATGAACAAGGTGTTTTATTATAGCATATCCGAAATATCATTTAAATGTATAATTACAGGTATATGTTGCTTAACCACAGGGATGCAATCTGAGAAATGTGTTCTTAGGTGATTTCATTGTTGTGTGATCACCATGAAGTGTACTCACACAACCTAGATGGCGTAGCCTGCTATACGTGGAGGACGCATGGTACATGTAACAAGCCACATATGCAAGTCTACTGGAAGGTCGCTGAGTAGCACGAGGCTGTAGTCCAGAATTATTTGTGTCCTAGATTTTATATGTAGCATATTACATTTGAATTAAAAATTATTTTATGTGCATTAGTGTTTTGCCTGCATGAATGTAAATGTATCACAGGTGTGTATGGAAAAGGGCATAGATCTCCTGGAACTGGAGTTACAGATGATTCTGAGCTGCCATGTGGGTGCTGGGAACTGAACCTGGGTCCTCTGCAAGGACAGCCAGTGCTCCTAACCACTGAGCCATCTCTCCAGCCACTATATTTAAAACTGAAAAGTTACAGAGCCAAGTAAGGTGGCACATGATTTTAATCTCAGCACTTGGGAGGCAGAGGTAGGTGGATCTCTATGAGTTCAAGGCCAGCCTGATCTACATAGTGAGTTCTGGGCCAGTTGGGGCTATATGGAGACCCTGTCTCAAAAAGACCAAAAAAGTTTTAAAGATTGCATTGTATGTATGTATGTATGTATGTATGTATGTATGTGCCACAGTGCTTGGGTGGAGGTCAGACAATGTGGGTCCCACGATCAAATTCTTCAGGTTGTCAGGCTTGGCATGTTTAATGTCAGTTTATCTTTGTTTTCATAGAGAAAAGGTGATTTCCCCTCCCTCTTCCTTCAGGAGTTTTTCATTTCTTTTTCAACTTTTCCCCTTTGTAACTTGCTTGCTGTACCCATAGATTTCTGCCTTAGCGTCTAATATTACTTGGGTGAAATTCTCAGTCGTTATATTTTCTTTGACAATTTATTTTCACCCCCTTTCCCTCTCTCATCCTCCTTCCTCTCCCATATCAGCCCAATATTGCTTCAAATAATCTCTCTCCCCACCCCTGGCTTTGGCATTTCTATTGTGTACATATTATACTTCCATAGAGTTTGGCTGTCAAGGGTCCCCCATAATCCATGAGTTAAGAGCTTAGTCCCTAGGTGACACCATGAGAATACAACAAGGCCTAGTGGGAGGTACTTAGAATTTTGGGGATGTGTCCTGCAAGGTGCCTGTGGGGCCTTGCTTCTTTCTCTGTATTTTTGTTTTGTTTTGTGCATTTGCTTGAGACAGGGTCTCTCTGGCTCCATCTGGCCTGAAACTCACTATGTAGACCAGGCTGGCCTCAGTCTCACAGAGATCCATCTACCTCTGTCTCCTGAGTGCAGGGGTTAAGGCATGGGCCACCACACCCTGGTGTGTGTTTGTTTTTGTTTGTTTGTTTGTTTTAGACAGGGTCTCTATATAGTCCTGGCTGGCCTGGAACAAACTGTGTAGACCAGGGTGGCCTGGAACTCACAGAGATCCACCTGCCTTTCCTCCCAAATTCTGGGATTAAGTGCCTGAGCCACCACACCCACCTACTTCTTTCTCTTTTTTTTTTGGCCTCTGGCCATAAGATGAGCAGTTCGTGCCAGCACACACTCCCAGTGCCGTCTACCAGCAGCCCAAAGCAATGAGTCCCCAAACAGTGAGTCTACCCTCTACAGGACTGGAACCTCCAAATTATAAGCCAAATAAGTCTTTTCTCTTTACAAGTGAATTATCTCAGGTATCTTGGTATAGTGACAGGAAACTAATATATAACTTAAAAATGTGTGTGTGTGTGTGTACCATAACGTGTGTACCATGACATGTGTACCCTATTGTCATGTGGAAGTCACAGGACGACTTGTGGGAGTCAGTTCTCTCCTTCTGCCATGAGGGTCCCAGGGGTCAAACAGGTGGCAAACATTTTTACCTGCTGACCTGTCTTTCCAGCCCTACATACAATTTTTGAATAATTATCCCACAGTTCTTAAATACCATAATCTCCCTCTTCTACTGTCTTTTTTTCTCTTTGCTTTTCCAGTTTTGACAAAGGATTCCTCAAATTCAAAAACCCTTTCCTCAGCCATGTCAGGTCTACTCATAAACCTATCAGAGACACTCTTCAATCCTGTTCCGCCATTTTTGCCTCTATAGCATTTCTTTACAACTTCCATCTCTGCTTGTGTTAAATGTTCTTCCCCACTGTGTTTTAGCCAATTAATCATAGTTGTTTTAAACTCTTGCTCTGGTAATTCCAATATCCCTGCCCTACTTGAGTCTGGTTCTCAAGCTTGCTCCCTCTCTGTAAATGGCCTTTAAAATTTTTTAGTATACCTTGTAACCTTTTCTTTTGAGCGGGGTGTCGCTCGGTAACTCAGGCTGGTCTAGAACTCCCAAGGCTGAGGGCTGCCTCAGCCTTGGGAGTGCTGGGACTTAACAGTGGTTGCCACAACTTTTTCTTGATAGCTGGAAATGTCATGCTGGGTAGTGGGAGCTGCTGGCAATAGGCCTTTAGCCCTATGGCCTTGAGGTATAAGAAAGTAGGCCTACTCCGCACTCCTCTGAGGGGGTCCCTGTGTTAGGAGCTCAGCCTCTGGCCTATGAACTTCATATACTCTCTTTTGTCCTCTCAGCTGATGGCAAGAAGGGGCTGGAATTGGTGTTAAGTAAGGCTCTGGTTAAAAGCTTTCCTCTGAGGACAGATGTTACGAACAGGGGACCTGGGCGCGGTGGTGCATACTTTTACTCCTACCCAGAGTCAAAATGTCTACTCCCTTCCCCTTGCCAGAGGTCAAAATGATTACTCCCTTCCCCTTGCCAGAAGTTCCATGGTAGTCTTCTCTGATCCCTGTAAGAACTTGGCTGAGTTCCTACAGATAAAACACACAAAAATGGAGGCTGGCAAGATGGCTCAGTGGGTAAAGCAGCTTGCCATGTAAGTTTGGTGACCCGACTTCCACCCCCATGAGCCCACATAATGCCACAAAAATGTTCCCTGACCTCCATATGTGTGCTGTGACATGTGCAAACCCTCAGCCTTCAACGTCATGCATGTATAAAAACAATGATAATAAATAAATTTAAAATTCACAGAACTATGGGAGCTGCTGGGTTGCTCTGGGTCCTCAACTCTTGGATGTGTCCACATCAAGACTGCAGCACCTCACTAATTCCAGTGCAGGTTTCTTCGCTGAGCATGGGTCCTGCATGGGGTTCTGTTCTCTGTCAGCTGCGCTCTGCCCATCAGTGGGTTGCTCTAATCTTAGCAGCAGTTGGCCCTGTGATCTTACATATCTAAGAAGAGCTGCTGAGGCTTCCGTTTGTTCAGTTTTACCTGTGGTTGGGTGCTGACTTCCAAGTTTCTTCTTTGATGAACGGGACCTGTACTCCATCTTCGAAATGTGATGTGTGTTATGGCAGGGAGACGGCTGTGTGTTCTCGTCTGAATTTTAATCCCCATTGTTATGGTTTCAATGACTGGTGCCCCCAGAGGTTCATGTATTAGATAGAGGCGTGGTCCCCAGGGTAGCACTGCTGGGGGTGTGGTGAAGATGCTGGGCGGGGCCTGTGGGTTGGTCCTGAGGTCACGTGGTGTGTCCTTGAAGAGTGCATTGTGTCGGTTTCTTCTTCTTTTTTTAATTTATTATTTTTTATGTGTATGAATGTACTGTCTGCATGTAGGTTGGTGCACCCTTGTCATGCAATGCCACGGAGGTCAAAAGAGGGTGTTGGATTCCCCTGGAACTGGAGTTCTCCTGGAATTGGAGTTACAGACAGTTCTCAGCAGCCATGTGGATTCTGGCAATTGAACCTGGGTTCGCTGCAAGAGCAGTCGGCGATCTTAACCGCTGAGCCATCTCTCCAGCCCCTAAGGTTTCTTCTTTTTTCCCCCTCTGTGCTTCTCGGCTCCCAGAGTGAGCAGTTTGCTCCACCAGACAATTTTGCCTCATTGTACCGCCCTCAATGGAGGTCCAAAATGATGGGATCTCTTAGCCTTATACTGTAGCCTCCAGCAGCACTAGCCAAAGCCAGCCTTTCTCTTTATAAAATAATCGCTTCAAGTATTTCATTGTAGTGACAGAAGGCTGACTAACACCCACTGTGAAATATAAAGGTGGAGCTCTTATCTGGGGAGAGGAAGGGAAGGGACCAGTGAGACTCTCTAAGGAGGAAAGGGTGTGTGTGTGTGTGTGTGTGTGTGTGTGTGTGTGTAATGATGAAACACATTGCTCTGTAATGCTAACTACTACTACTAATATCCTAAAAAAAGCTAGAAAGCTAATCTGATAAGTGTTTAAAGGTCCATTGGGGTGCTGGAGAGATGGCCTAGCGGTTAAGAGCACCGACTGGTCTTGCAGAGGACCCAGGTTCGATCCCCAGCACCCATGTGGTGGCTGAGGACCGTCTGTAACTCCAGTTCCAGGGAATCCAACACCCTCTTTAAAAAAAAAAAAAAAAGGTCCATTGGGAGGGGATAGGGTTAGATAGGGACATCAAGATGAAGAGCCACAGCCGCCCCAGGTGGACTTCTAAGAAAAGGGAGAGATCAGAAGACACACGCACATGCGTGTTCCCTGTTCCTTGCCATGTGATGACATGAATCTGCTGGCAAGAAGACCATCAGCAGATAAGGGCCTTGAACCCTGAATAGCGAACTACATAAACTTTTGTGTTTTTGTGTGCTCAACACGGGGGAAGAGGCAGCAACATGGACAGCCACTCTCCCTGAAGCCCCAAACCTGTTTTCCTTATAAAATTGCTTATTCTCACGTTTTGTTATAGTATTGAAAATTAGACTAATACAGCATACATTTAATATGAAATTATGTGGCATTTTTATTGCTTCTTTTTGTACCAAGTATTTGAAATTGGGTGTGTATTTATCACTTAGAACATGTATGGATTAGAACTAGCCACCTCATTAGCCATGTGTGGCTTGTGGCTTCTACAGTAGAGTGTAGTTCTAAATAGGAGATTGTTTATTTGAGAATTAAGTGATTAACTTTTACCTTGGGCATAAATCACCTTCCCACCCGAGGTTAATTAACTTTTTCACATTCTCAGAAATGTAATCCAAATGCCCCAGGAGGTTTTTCTCCACTTATCCTCTCCCCAAATTCACTAGGTGTTAAAAAAAAAAACCCACAGTAAGCATTTCCTACATGTTTACTAGCCTTAGGGAAAGCACTTGATATTTAAGTTGGGGACCGTTTCCAAGACCTTCTATTATTTTCTCTTCTTGGTATTAAATTACTTTTGCAAAGTTGGACATGGAGCTCACCCAGGCTTTCTTGCTATTTCCATGCCTTTAGTTGGCCATTGCAGATCCCCCCTTTTGTCCCTGACAGCAGGTGGATGGCAACCCAGAAACCAAGACTTATTAACTCTCCAGTGTTCCAATTTATTTATTTAAATTAATTAATTGATATTTTCTGAGACAGTGTCTCCCTGTACCCCAGCTGGTCTGGAACTCGATATATAGACCAGGCTGGACTGTCTCTCACAGAGATCCACCTACCTCCAGTGTTCTAATTTAGTGACAGACCTAAAAGAAGTCAGCCAAACACACTTTCAGATTATGTCACACATAGGCTTTTCACAGCCTTTAGATGGGTGAGAGTTGAGTTTCTTTCTGCTTGTATCTCTAACTTACATTATTGAAGATTTATTTTTATTTTATGTGTATGAGTGTTTGCCTGCATGTCTATAAGTACACCACATGTATGCAGTGCTTGCAGAGGGCAGAAGAAGGTATTTGGTCCCCTGGAACTGGAGTTATGGATGGTTGTTAACCATTATGTGGGTGCTGGGAACTAAACCCAGGTCCTCTGGAAGAGCAGTCAGTGCTCTTAACCACTGAGCTATCTCTCCAGCCCCTCTAATCTACTTTAGACCAGAGACAAAGTGGCTGTGAATGTCTTACCCGGGATTGCTGATGCTTGTGGTAGAACTCAGTCATGTTAAAGTCATCCAGGTCGACCAGCAGGCCTTGCTTACACATCTCACAGGTCTTCACAGTGCCTAGATCTGCTCCTGATTATAGTAAGAAGTATATGTAAGAGAGTAGATGGGAAGTTTTCTACACACACACACACACACACACACACACACACACACACACAGTTTTATGTTATATATAACCCTGAGTCTGTTTGTGTTGGCATTTTGGACAGGTGATATTTTGAGATTGAACTCATGTGTGTTTATGAATTCCAAGCTTCAATGACTTCTTTTACAGTCAGTCATCTTCTGTAGAAAATGACCTTGAATCTGAGATCTGAACATTTTTTTCCCTTTGTAATCATTTATTATGCAAGCTTCATGCAAGTTGAAATTCCCATGACTTTTAAATAACAGGTCTTGTTTCTATTTAAATATATAAACATAATGGTTCATAAAACTGGAATTGCTACACGGAAGCTGAGACTCTCTAATACAGGTGCTTGCAAGAAGAGTGAGTTTTGGGCCTGCACGCCTCCTTCCCCCCTTGCAGACCTAGTATAAATCCAGGTAAAAAGAATTAGGGAGGACCAATTTGGTAGCAAAAGCTCTCCTCAGTCAATGGTTCTGGCTACCAAAGCTTTACCTTTGCCCCCACCCAGGTGAGATTTCCACTGGAGGAAAGCGAGGGACTGAGGGCCCAGAGGTGGATTCCAGTTACCATGTAGGAAGCCTGAGCTCAGCCTCATTTGGGAAAAGTAATACAAGAAGGCTCCTGTGCGCTTTCTTAGGAACTGAGCATTCTGGGTCAGGCCTTCTCTCCACTTGCTCTACTTCCCCAAGGCAAAGGCAGAAGCTGGGGACTGGAGAGACGGCTCAGTGGTTAAGAGCACTGGCTACTCCTTCAGAGAACCTGCGTTCCATTTCCAGGACCCACATGGTGGCTAACAATCGTCCGTAACTCCAGTTCCAGGGAACTGACACCCTCTTGTGACCTCCTCAGACATCTCAAGACATGGGTGCACTTAAATACATGCAAGAAATACACACACACACACACACACACACACGCAGAAGCTGCAAATGGTGGCTGTTCTGTGTATACAAAAAGTTCCATGTGTTTCTCCTCCAGTTAGATGGATTTAGTTAGTTTTACTCATTAGAAAATGCATTGGTTACCTGCATCTATTTAGTAATTAGGCTCTGCAGGTTTAGGCCCAAGTTCTTTGTCTCCATTGTGGATATAAAAACATAGCAAATAATTAACCTTTAAATGGCCAGCATGATCAATATATTCTTTTCTGTGTTTTGTTTCCTTTCCTTCCTTCTTTCTCTTCCTCCCTCCTTCCCTCCTTCCCTCCCTCCCTCCCTTCCTTCCTCCCTCCCTCCCTCTTTCCCTCCCTCCCCTCCCTCCCTCTTTCCCTCCCTCCATCCCTCCCTCCCTCCCTCCCTCCCTCCCTCCCTTCTGCCTGCCTGCCTGCCTGCCTGCCTGCCCACCACTAGTAATGCTTGGCCCATGTCTCTCCCCACTAACCCTGCTGAACATATCACACACGCATTGCCTGCATGAGCATTTAACCTCATTTCATAACACATGCCATGGGTCCTTTTTCTTTTTGTGTGTGCCCTATCTAGATGTTTAATTTATTTGAATTTCTAACAAGGAAAAGCAATGAACACAGTCCTCCGAGCAAAATAGCCGCTCAGATCATCAGTGCCTGCTTGCAAGAGTCCATCACGGATGGACTTGTGGTCTGTTGACACTGAAACTCCCTCAGAGGAGGGAGTGCTTCATTCCATTTGCATGCAATTCTGCTCTAATTGCACAAAGGCTGGAGGTCTCGGAGGTGCTGGAGTGCATAGGCTGGGGGAGGTTAATTGACAGGGGCACCATCTATGCAGCTCTGGAGAAGCCATTATCCATTCTAGGCGAAGATTTCCCAGTGTGGCTGCTTTGGGGTCACCCATGCTCCTGCAAGGAACCCCTCACTAATCCTATGTAATAAATTCACTGGTTCCCCTGGGGGGACTTGGTGGAATGTACTTTGGTTTGTGGTTGGGGCCTTATGAAGAGGAGGCTGACACTGTCTTTGTCTCCCCAGGGAAGAAACAGCCACCACAATGGAAGGGTCATCAGTAACTGAAGTCCACATCCCCTCTCCATTGTTTGGACTGAGTTCTTTGCTTGTAGATTTGCATTTAAGCATTTGGGGACTGATCCTATATTTCTGTTGTGAGGGAAGATGTGCCCGTGGCGACAGAGCTTCAGGGATAAGACAGTTAATGTGATTATCCCACATGCCCATTCTCTGATTACATGGTTTGTTGCCTGTGGTGAGGGGGTACCGGATGGAGATCTCCTACACAGCTGGGAACAGATAAGGATAGAAGAGGGAGAAACAGGGTCTGGCTAAGGAGTGAAGATTTCAGGGAAGGTTGCCTCAGAGACATAGCAGCCATTTTCTTTTTTTTTAATTTTTTAAATTATTTTTTTATTAATTTTATTTATTTATGTATGTGTATGAATGTACTGTCTGCATGCAAGTCTGTGCACCCGTGTCGTGCAATGCCGCGGAGGTCAGAAGAGGGTGTCGGATTCCCCTGGAACTGGAGTTCTCCTGGAATTGGAGTTTCAGACGGTTCTCGGCCGCCAAGCAGCCATTTTCTAATTGAACGTCTTGCATTGATGGCCACAATGGACTCCCACCCTCTCCCCAGTTAGACACTTGGCGCCTCCATCATTCCTAAAGCCATGCTTTGAAGAGACCTTTCCTCTGCCAAGAACACTCCAGCCAAACTCCTGATGTATCTTGAGTTACGTTATCACCCCCGCCCCCAGGGTAGGGGGAGTTGAGAAGGGGCCTCACATCCAGTTATAAGATAAGCCTGACAAAACTGGCACCTGGAAGCTCTTTTTCTGTAATAGAGTTCTAGAAAACCAGATCAACACTCTTCTGACCTCTCTGGCAATCAGAAAGCTTTGCTTGATTTCTTTTGTTCTTTATTAATTTTTTTTAAAAAAATTTATTCTATGTGTTTGTATATTATGACTGCACGTATGTAAATGTGCCTGTGTTGTGCAGTGCTCTAGGAGGACAGCAGAGGACATTGGATCCCCTGGAACTGGAGTTACTGATGGTCGTTAGTTGCCATGTGGGTACTGGGATTAAAATCTGGGTCTTCTGCAAGAATAGCCAGTGCTCTTAACCATTGAATCATCTCTCTAGCTCTTGATTTCTTTTAAAAAAAATATTTTTGTTTATGTGTGTATATGTGTATGCCTGTGTATGCACACACGAGTGCAGGTGCCTGAAGAGGCCAGAAGGGGGCATCAGCTCCCCCTGGAGCTGGGGTTACAGGTGGTCATGAGCTGCTTGACGTGGGCCTTGCAAACAGGAATCTGGTCCTCTGCAAGAGCACCAAGTGCCTTTAACCACTGAACTATCTCTCTAGCTCCCTTGTAACACCTCTCCCTCTTCCCCAATTAAAAAGACTTGTGTTTGTGAAGGTGTCTCACAAGGGGCCTTCAGGTGCCACTAGCTGGACAGGGCTACTGTGTGCTTGCAGAGGTTCCACCTCCAACCCATTTCCTCTTCCTGAAGGTTGGCTTGGCATCTCTGCCCTGGCCTCAAGCAAGAGAAGAAATTATTCTTAGGATTTTCCTCTCAGATTCACACACACACACACACACACACACACACACACACACACACACATTTCCGTCATGTCACAGCACTTATGAGCAAGATCCTGGGCTTGGCCACAGTTCCTTGACAGTGAGCCTCTGACAAGCCTCCCAGGCCCACACGGTGGTGTCTCAGATTAATTACACGCACGCTAGCTCACCGCTCCTCCTTCCCCACCTACCTGATGTTATTTTCACTTTTAGCCACTTTTTCAGGCACTCTTGGTGAACGAACTGCAGGCTTCCCACACAGCCACAAGGCTCCAGAAGGGGGTTGCTTGGGGAACCCCCGGCTATCTGACAGATGCGACATAAGTCTCCCTCCTCCTCAGAGTCCTCCTCCAGGAGACTAAATGGAAAACAAGGCCTCGTGACCAGGAGTCTCCACATTTGCTGTTTCTACAAATATCAGTTCCCAGGGTGTTCGTGGGGGAAGGGGGAACACTCCCCTCGTGCCTTGCCCGGCTGGGTTTCTGGGCCCTACCTACTACTCCCTCAGACCCTGTGAGGATTCCAACAGAGCAGGTATTGATCATTGATGCACATGTTCTCCAGTCACTGATACATGTGAGCTCATTGGGAGGACTAGCACCATTACCACAAAGAAGTGAAGAGTGTGGTGAGGTAGCTCAGTGACAGAGAGCTTGTGTAGCATGGGAGAAGTCCCAGGTTGGACTCCCAGCAGTACAAAAAGTGGTGGGGGGAAAGATAGGGGATGACTGCAGAAACCCTGAGAGCTCCACTGCCTGCCTTCACCACCCCGAGGAGGGTGACCACGTGGTACATTGGTAGGATCACAGGGTTCATAGGCTTCTGCATTTGAAGCCTGCCTCGGAAGTTTTCAGTCATGTGACCTAAGAGAAATGTTCAAGAATCCTTTGGTGAGACTTCTGGGGCCTGTTTCCTAAGGTTGTGGGCAGACTTGGGTGTGTGACAATAGTGAACCTGTTTTGCAAACTGTAAAGTATGTTGAATGTCCAGCAAAGCTTTAGCACACAGAGGTCAATCTTAGGTCACTCAGTGGTGGGGACAAAGGATAAAGCCAGCGAAGCTGGAATAACACACTTGGCAACAAACGATGTCCACATGCCAGAAGATAAACTTCTGCAAGTTGTTGAGGATGGAGTTATTGAAAATGTAAGCATAAATATTGGTGTTTAATAAATGGAGAGCCAAAATTAGCTGGCTGTGATCATGTTCAGAGGCCTTAGGAAGGTGACAGCTACATTTTCCCACCTCTTTAGAAGCTTCCTGGGATGTAGGCTGATCAGGGACAGGAAACTGGCTGAAGACTGAAATTGAAGGGAAGGAACAAATGGACAGTGCTCTGGGTATACAAATATGGCCTCAGCACCTTTGTCTCACTATCTAGCCCTGGCTAGCCCAGAACTAGATAGGTAGACCAGGCTGGCCTCCATCTTGGAGACATCTTCCTGCCTCTGCCTGGAGAGTGCTGGGACCAAAGGCTGCCATGCCCGGCTCAGTGCCTCCTATTTAGAGATGAGGTCTGCGAAGGAGGCCAAGAGATCTGTCAGGAGGAAGCCAAGAGACGGGGAAGGAGGCAGCCGAGCTCGGAAGGCCTGAACGACTTCCTTGACAGAGAGTCCTCTTAAGAGCATCCGGAGGATGTGCCCACTGCCCACGAAGAACACCCAGCAGTAGCTGGCTGTGGCACCTGTAATCCCATCGCTGGGACAGAGAGGCAGGAAGAGCCCAAGTCTTGAGGCCATCTTGGGCTTTCTGGTAAGTTCCCAGATAAGACAGAGGGAACTTGTCTTAAAAACAAAACAAAAATCCCCCCAAAACAAAACAACAAGTTGAATTCAAACAAACAAACAAACAAACAAACAACAAACAAACAATGATTTCTGGGGAATTAAAAAAGTATGATTAACAAAATTTTAAAAATTGCAAGCATAGAAATAGTAATAGACAGAACACAATCGAGGGTTAAAATAATAATATATGCGCCTGGAGAGATGGCTTAGCCAATAAGAGCACTGGCTGCTCTTGCAGAAGACCCGGGTTTGAATCCCAGAACCCACATGGCAGCTGAGAACCATCTGTAACTCCAGTTCCAGGGGATCCAAAGCCTACTTCTGTCCTTCTTGAGCATTGCACAATGTGGGTACATGTAGGGAATACACTCATATACATAAAATGAAAATAATAGTTTTTTAAGTATAATATACATTGGCCAGTCTACCAAAAAAATGTAAGTTATAGCCAGGTGTGGTGGCACACGCCTTTAATCCTAGCACTTGGGAGGCAGAGACAGGCGGATCTTTGTGAGTTCAAGGCCAACCTGGTCTACAAGGTGAGTTCCAGGACAGCTGGGGCTACAGGGAGACCCTGTCTCGAAAAGACCAAAAAAAAAAAAAATGTAGGTTATTAGCCTTAATGCACCAAATAAAGGCCAAATTCCTATAAAGGAGAGTGGAAAATCTGAATTACTTGAAGTAGGCTTTTGTTTTAAATATTTTATTATTGTTATGTTATGTATTGCCTGCATGTATATAAGTGCACCTGTGTGATGCAATGCCCACAGAAGTCAGAAGTGGGGGCATCAGATTCCCCTGGAACTGGAGTTATGGTTGTTAGCTGCCATGTAGGTGTTGGGAATCAAACCCGGGTCCTCTGCAAGAGGAGTCAGTACTCTTAACTGCTGAGCCATCTCTTCAGCCCCTTTTGTTCATGTTTTTGTTTTGAGGCAGGGTCTCTTGTAGTTAAGGCTAGACTTAAGTAGTCGAGGATGACTTTGAACTTCCGATCCTCCTGCCTCCATCTCAGCACTGGGATTATAGGCATGTACCACTGTACCCAGTTTATGCAATTCTGGGAATAGAGCCCAGAGTTTCATACATGCTGTGCAGGCAGTCTACCAGCTACATATTTATGAAAACCTCACACTACCAGTAGTGCGAGGTTTTCATAAATATCCTTCTGAAATTGACAAACTATAAAGTAACATATTTACAATATGAAGGATTTTAATAGCAAAATTTCAAGTTATATTTTATGTATGTATACATAAAAAACAATGAAAGAGAGGCTATGTCACCTTTTCTAAGGCCACAGCAGATTTGTAAATATCGAGTAAGACACAAAAATACACATCATGTTTTCTGAAGTCACAATGTGATTAAGTTAGGATGAACGACAAAAGTCTAAGAAGGATAATAAAGGAAGATTTAGCCTATCATATTTTTTAAATCCATAAATCTGTAACAAATAAAAGTGTCTAATCAATAAAGTATTTGAGGCAGATTAGCAGAAGTCTCCATAAAACTGGCAAGAATAGAGGGTACCAAAGAAGACATTTTAGATTAGTTAGGAAATGATAGAATAATTGTGGGACAATTGTTTAAAAAGACATTAGAGCCTTATATCATCACCCAAATGCATTCCAGATAAATTTAAGCACAGTCACCATCCATTGTGGCAAGGCTCTACTACAAATGACATCAACATTCAAAACCTCATTTAGTCACACTGCTCTTTGAGGGAGACTACATGTTGTTATTTCCCTTTATTGAATGGAAAAACAGATTTTTGGAAATGAGCTTTTCCCAAATCAAAGAGCTAATATTTATAGTTGGTAGGATCAGAAATCCAAATTAGAACTATAAACAACAAACCCCGCGTTTTTTGCCGATATGTTGCTTGAAATGAGAACACAAAAATACTAGAAGAAAATGGTTCCAGGGACCTGACCAGTCTTTGTGTTTTACTAAACATGACACCAAGTGCAAAAGCCATTGCAAAAAATCTGGCTGGATCTGATCCAAAGTAATGTCAAAAATCAAAAATATTAAGCATGTAAAATATAAAGTAAATAAAATGAGATGAATAAAGGAGATCTGTCTGATATTTGCCAGAGGACCATTATTGATTTTATATAAAGATGTTGACATATCCTAGCTCACACAAACAATACCACCCAGTAGAAAAACTGGATAAAAGATTCGATCAGGCACTGACAAGTGAAGAAATGCAAACTGACAGTTAAACATGGAAAAGTTCAACTTCGTTAATAAGCAAAAACTTCCCAGATTAAACTGATCAGAATTTTTGGCTAATCATTTGGCAGATATGAATGAAATCCCTGGAATTGGCAAGTGTATAGAGACTAGAGAGAAAGGATTCTCATAAAAGGGTGGTAAGGTTGCAAAATTGTAGAACTTTGTGTGTGTGTGTGTGTGTGTGTGTGTGTGTGTGTGTAGTAAGCTCAAAAATACAACTTAGAACTACAGAACAACAAAGCCTAGGTTTTAACTTCTATGATGTATAAAATAACACAAAAAATATTAGAAGGATGGGGCTGGAGAGATGGCCTAGCGGTTAAGAACACTGATTGCTCTTGCAGAGGAACCGGGTTTGATCCCCAGCACCCACATGGCGGCTGAGAACGTCTGAAACTCCAATTCCCGGAGAACTCCAGTTCCAGGGGAATCTGAGACCCTCTTCTGACCTCCACGGCATTGCATGACATGGGTGCACAGACCTGAATGCAGACAGTACATTCATAGACATAGAGAAAAAAAATATATTAGAAGGAGCTGGTTATGGTGGTACACACCTTTAATACCAGCACTTGGGAGGCAGAGGCAGGCAGATGTAGCACAGCAGCAAATGCAAAAGCAGCAAGGAAAAACAGCTCCAGGTTGAACTGGAAATACCTTTAAAATTCCACGTGTAAATGCACAGAACTTCAATAAAACATTGGCAAAAAAATTAAAATAAATAAAATTCCACGTGTGTGTATATGTGTGTATGTATGTGTATATGTGTATGTATGAATGTGTATGTGTGTGTGTGTGTGTGTGTGTGTGTGCACATGGAGGCCAGAGGCATCTTCTTCAATCACTTTCCACTTTAATTTTTTGTTTGTTCGTTTTGGCTGTTTTGAGACAGGGTTTCACTGGAACTCACTAGGTAGACCAGGCTGGCCTTGATTTCATAGAGACCCACCTGCCTCTGCCTCCAGAGTGCTGGGATTAAAGGCATGCTCTACTTTAATTTTTAACACAGAGTCTCTCACTAAACCTGGAGTTTAATGATTGGCTGGACTGGCTGGGCAGCAGGTCCTGAGATCCTCCTGTCTCTGCCTGGCTTTTTATATGGGTGCTGGAGATCTCAGCTCAGATCCTTATGAGTTCAGAGCCATCTCCCCGGCTTCTAAAATATTCTTGAAAAGCAATCTGACAAGGCACACTGAACTTTAGGCATGTTCATTCCCTTTGACTAGCAGGTGTGTATTTAGAAAGTTACTCTAGATAAACAAGTATGCACAGCCTCCAAAAGAAGCTGATTGAGGGCCTGGAGAGATGGCCTAGCGGTTACGAGCACTGACTGCTCTTGCAGAGGACCCAGGTTCGATCCCCAGCACCCACATGGTGGCTAAGAACCGTCTGTAACTCCAATTCCAAGAGAACTCCAGTTCCAGAGGAATCCGACACCCTCTTCTGACCTCCGCAGCATTGCACGACACTGTGCGCAAATCTACATGCAGACAGTACATTCATACACATACAAAAATAAGTAAAATTTTAAAAGAAAAGCTGACCAAAAGACAGCAGACATATTTAATATAAATCATCCATCCTTAAAAACTGATCTAATACTATAAGGCCTAAAAACACTTAAAATATAGGGTTTGAAAGGAAATGAACTAAAATGTTATCCACAGTTGAAATTATTTTCTACATAGGAGACCCAGTCTATAGACCAAATACTGTAAATAATGATTAGAGAACTTGACAAAAAGACAGAAAATAAAGACGCTAAAAATTATGGCAATTGCATTTTTATACATGAGCCACAAAGAGTTAGAATTGAAAATATTGTTCCAGTAGCAAACAACAGCAAATAGAAGAACATAGAGACAAATAGAAGGGCTTTTATAAAGAAAATGATAGAACTGCATAAAAGAAGACGCAGGAGTAGAGCTATACCATGGGCGTCAAAGGATCGATATTTCATAGTTGTGAACACAGCTGAAATAGCGTATAGATTCAATGTAATTGAAAAAAAGAATCCCTGCAAACAGACTCGTAAGCATGTGGTCAAGGACTCCTTAAGGAACAACTCAGGGTGGGGGGAGGCTGTGCACCATCTTCATCAACACCTTTCAATGCTGCAGACGTTAGGGTGTCAGTGAAAGACAAACGAGGCCAACTGGACAGGACAGAGAGCCCCCACGCAGGCTTGTTGTGCTTAGTGTATGTGGGCTTTGTATTTATGTCAGAGGTGCCTGTGCAGACCAGCAGGCAAAACCCTAGAACGATTGCATGTTCACACACACACACAGACACACACACACAAAACACACACACACACACACACACAGAAAAACAAAGACAAGCAATCCCTCTCCTATGCCATATATGAAAAACCATTTCATATTTAAATTCCAAACCCATTCCACACCAAGTCCTACAGATTTGCAAAAGAAAACTAGAGATTTTTGGAAGCAAATAGGAAACATCATAATGACCCCACATTAGGGGGTTGCTGGATGGGGCAAGATGCTAACTGCAACCCACAAGAAGGACAGACACAGTTGACTACATTAAAATTAACAATTTGTTTTCATTAAAAGCTATCACAAGGAAAGACAATAAACTGCCAACCGGGAAATGCTATTTCTAATACCTAACTGTCAAAGGATTAGATCAGGAGCTACAATATATAAAGGACTTGAAAAAAAACAACCCGAATTTCACAGACTAGGAAACACAAACAGTATCATTTAACATAAGAAAGCAGATAAAAGTGTCTAACATCATTAATGACCGTGAAAATGCAAATTAAAGCCATGATATCTTTCTATTCCCATCAGATTGGCACATTTGAAAAACTAATTAATGTAAGTATTGTCAGGGTGGCACATTAGGCCTTGCTGGTGGGAAAACAGATTGGTATTATGTATTACAGTGGAGAATGTGCTCCCACCAGCCCAGCCATTGTGCTCCAAGAAAAACATGCTAGAGAACTCTTCCCACACACATTAGGAGATATTTAGAAGAGTGCTGGTACCTTGCAGTTCACAGAAAACAGGAAACTCAAATGGCCATCTACAGGGATATGGCTAAATAGTGGTACATTTACATAAACAAATATTTAGTAGTGGAGAAAATGAAGAAATGAACCCTAAAATACCAACAAGGATGCAGTTCACTAATGATGTAGGAAAAGCAGATCATAGAATAAAGATTCAACTTATCGAGCCAGGTGTGGTGGCACATGCCTTTAATCCTAGCATTTAGGAGGCAGAAGCAAGCGTATCTCTGTGAGTTCAAGGCCAGCCTGCTCTACAGAGCGAGCTCCAGGCCAGCTGGGACTAAAGGGAGACCCTGTCTCAAAAAAAAAAAAATACACAGTAAGACAGAGCAGAAAAACCTCCAAATGTTAACAAGGGAAAAAGCAGAATGATAAACACAATGAGAGTGTGAGGGGAGGGCGGGGACCGGGTAGGACAGGCTCCAGAGGGTTCCACCACAAGAATGTCCTGCTAGCTGGATGGGGAGCACAGGATGTCAGGATGCTGTGCGTGCGTGTGTGTGTGTGTGTGTGTGTGTGTGTGTGTGTGTGTGAAACATCTAAAATTCCAGTTCTTAGGAGGCAGAGGCAGTAGGATTGTTAGAAGTTAAAGGCCAGCCAGCATTGACTACATGACGAGACCCTGTCTGGAAAAGGATTCTCTAAAGCATACAAATAATATATACTTATCTGTATGTATTAAAGTAACTAATTGCACTCAGCAAACTTCAGCAGGAGGATTGCTGTAAGTCTGAAGCTAGTCTGGGCTACATGGTGAGTTCAAGATAAGCCTGGGTACATTGTCAGATCCTGTCCTAACCCACTGATTCCAAAAAATTGTAGCTATTTGAAGGGAGAAGTTTTTTAAAATGTAAGAAGCATTTAGAAATGAGCTTGAAAGAGTAAAATGAGATATTTTATAAAAATGAACCAATGTTTACTAAAACTTTGCAGCTATGTAAAGCCTGGAAACAAGGCTTTTAGCAGCTCTCTCCTGATGACAGGGTTATAGGTGTTCTAAATCTGCATTTAAAAATATTTCCTAAAATGGAAAATTTTGAAAAGATAAATCTAAGGTTTATTATATACAGAAAAAGAACATCTAATAAACTAAGCACTCTATGAATAATAGCTGTTTAATGCAGCCCCATGCTTGGAAGCATGTGCATTTTAAAAGAAATTATTTTGAGCCCAAAGGCATCACTTTGGGCTGCTTGGACTCTGGACCTCTGACAAGTATGTCTGAATCTATATTTGGGATAGATGAAGATGGGTGGCTGTGAAGGCTCTCAGTTTAGCCATGGATGGGTCTTCACAGGGGGCTTGCTTAACTATGGAAAAGAAGACAACACCGACAACTAGAAAGTTCTTCATAGCTAGGCACTTGTGGAGGCTGCCTGTAATCCCAGCGCTCAGGAGGCAGAGATGGGGATCCGGGACCAGCTGGCTAGTCAGATGAGATGAAGAGAAGGGTTCAGTGAGAGAGCCCTGCCTCAATAAGGAAAGCGGAGAATGATTGAAGAAGACATAGATATGAAGATTAGGCCTCCACAGGCTCATGTGTGAGATGCACACGCACACACACGTGCGCGCACATGCGCGATAATAGTAACAGTAATGAAATTGCTTCCTTCTTTAGTTAGAGGAATGTGTGCAGCCTGTTTTAGTTTCTCCCTTTTCCATTTTTAATTCATTGTCATGGAACAAATGGACATCCATAGGATAATTAATTGCACAGAGAAGCCATACTAACATATACAAAGAGGGCCCACATTCCAAGAATCAATTTCCAGATCCCTAAGCCAAGATTACGGCACAGAAAACACCTGACATAAATGAGATGGTAGAATTCTGACACAGTGTTTAACGATGGCTTTAAAACATATCCAATTTCTTAGCTGTGAACTATTCTAAAATCACCCCAGGAGAAAGGAAAGATCAAAGAAAAGGGCAGTTCAAAAACGGGTCTTGTTTTTCTCTCTCATGCATGAAAAAGCGCACATAAAATGGAGGCGGTGGTTACTCCAGCTCCACCCTTCAGAGAACAGAGGTAACTATGGTAACTGTTTGGGACCAGACTTTTAGTTTGGAAGGTTTAAATTCTAGAACTGTTGGATAGATTTGCAGTAAGTCCTGAGGGAGAACTCTGAACTTCTAGAGCTGAATGGGTCATTCTCTGGGGAGACAGCAACCTTTTCAAAAAAAGAGAAAAAAAAAAAAATCCTAGTTCCTAATTGCCAGGGAGATGAGCTTGCTCTGTAGTCACCAGAACACCCTGCATCCCTGAAACTCTGCTTTTCTTCTTTTTATCTCTAATTACATTAATTATGTTACCGTGTGTGTGTGTGTGTGTGTGTGTGTGTGTGTGTGTGTGTGTCATAGCCCATGTGCAGAGGTCAAAGGACAACTTTAGGGAGTCAGTTCCCTCCTGCCAAGTGACTCTTGAAGATGGAACCCAGGTCCTCTGGCTTGGCAGCAAGGCCCTTTACCTGCTGAGCCACCTCATCAACCCTTGCCATTCTTGAAGCCATGATGCTCAAGGAGACGAATGCTTTGGAGAATACTGAAGAAACTGGGTGCAATCGCCAAACTTTTTTTTTAAAGAGCAACAGAAAAAAAGGACAATTTTCTCAAAATAAGCAATATTATTAAAATGTCAAGGAAGATCCTAGCTAGGATTAAAAATTCCTGCATGACTCTAATGGAAACAATGCTTGTGTCCGCCCTGGGGGAAATGGAGAGAAAGCACAATTACAAAAATTCCTACCTTTCCTTCAATTTCCTGAGTTTCTCTGGGTCCGCCTTCACCCAGGATCCCTTTCCTCCCACAGCACCAGACAGTCTTATACTGGTCCCATCATCATTTTGATTTGGAATATCAGACACTGCAAAGAAAGTAAAAGGTATGTTTTCTTGCAAGGACCCAGGCACATACAAATGGCCTTGTATGTTTCTTCTTTGAGAAGAGCTGGGAGAATTTCCCGAAGTCGAGCTGTTCTGAGGATGTGCTGAGAGGTCTTCTGTGAGTAACGGAGTCCCCTGAGGTTGGCTCCTTGAAGGTGTGTCCTCTGACCTCCCGATGTCAAACTCAGTGTGGCTCTCAGCACTGGCCACTGTGTTCCTGTCTCTAATAGGAGACAGTGGCCGGCGTGTATCGGACCTTAAATTTTCCTCCAAGTCTGAACCGGGAACTAAAATAGATGACATTGACAAGTCCATTGAGATGTCATCTATCAGAGCAGAACGCAATAGTGATCCGGGAGTGTTATAAGATGAATTCATGGAAGGTCTTGGAGCTGTGGGTCTCCCAGAAATTAAGCAGTCGAAAGAATTTCTAGAAACACTTAAATAATTTTGCCAATCTCTTTCATAATCATGAACACCAGGTCTATCTTCCAGAAATGAAAAGTCACTGCAATCTTCAGGGCTGACGTCATCTTGGATGATGGCATCATCAGCTTTGGCTTCCCCTGAATAAGTGGTCTTCTCGATTTCCTGGTCTCTACCATCGTTTTCTTTGGCAGGCTTGGCAGGTAGCCTGGGGTCTTGGAGCATCCTTTGCCCAAATGAAGGCTGCTTTGTCGCTGGCTCCACCATACTGTTTTTCCTTAAGGAGCCAAAATTTGACTCACTTCTTAAAGAATTACTTCTGCTGCTTTCGCCGTTTTCCTCAACATTTCTACTCTGAGTGGCCGAAGTCCCAAGAAAACGACTTCTTTTGTGATGGAGAGGAGAACGGGATGAGTGCATGCCAACCAGCAGAAGTTCTTCTTCTATGTGGGTTTCCTCATCAGTGTCGTAATTATCTTGTTCGGTGTTTAATGATATTGCAGAATAAAAATCTTCATCATGGAACCTAAAGGACCCCCTTCTGGGTGCTCCCACAGTGGTGGGTAGGAGTGGTGGCCCCAAGGACTCATTGAACGCCCGAGGACCAGTCACTGCCTGGAAGGGCTGGGCGAGGGAGGCATGGGGGTCATTCTGGGAACGACCACTTGAGTCTCCTTTCCTGAGTCTCTCAAGGGGCTTCCCAGCTGTTCTTATGAGCGCTGGGGATGGGGTGAAGCCTCTTCTCTCTCGAGCTGGTCTCTTCAGCTTGGTCTCAGTTGAACACATCAAGCCTTCTTGTTGAACTACTGGATCTGCATTGAAAAGAGACAGATTCAGCATTTGGCTAAAAGCACTCATGGAAGAAAGTCCTCTGTGTTAAGCATGACAATCTATTAAAGGACATGGCCCAAAGGGAGGGAGGCACCAGAGGAGACCCAAGGAATACACATGGTAGGCTTCTTTGTATTGCTTCCGGTTATCCTCCGGGATGCTCACACCTGTGAGCAATATACAGATGTGTGGAATCACACACCTTAGACTGATTCAGGGAAAAGGGATAGCCCTGAGGTTACAAATTCAGTCCCTGAGGTTACAAATTCAGTCGGTAGAACCTCTCACTAAATACTGGGTTTAATTCTATATTTATTGAAAAGGACAACCAGCAGTCCAGGAAGGATTTCTATAAAATGCACTAGGCCTTTCTCATCCGGATTTATCCCACATATAGTTATGACATCCCAACTTTGTACACAGCTTTCTGAAAACTTAAGAATGTGCAATTCTATCTTGATAGACTGGGAAGAAGGTTCTGGAACCTAGGGTCTCAGGTACACTAATGATTGTGATCAAGCTTACTAGTCGGTGCAAATAAACAGTATAAAAATATACATAAAAATTATAACTCTCTCAAAGAAATCATTATCTTGGCTGGAGAGATGGTTCAGTGGTTAGGAGCCTTAGCTGCTCTTGCAGAGGACAGGGGTTCTGTTCCCGGCTCCCATATGGCAGCTATCAACCATTCATAACTCTAGTTCCAGGGGATCTAGTGCCTTCTTCTGGCCTCCATGGGCACTGCACTCATGTGGTACACCTATATGCAGGAAAACATACATATTCTAAATTTAAAAATATAAAAGAAACCATTGTCTCTTCCTGGTCATTGGCCTCACAGACTCCCTATCCTCTTGACCTCCAGATTCCAAACTATGAGATGTAAAGAGACTAGTAAAGTGTCCAATGAGTCAGGGTTTCTGTTGGTGAGACACTTAATTCAAAAATTGCTTTGTGGGGCTGAGGCGATAGCTCAGTTTGTAAAGCGCTTGCCTCACAAGCATGAGACCTGACTTTGAATCCCAGAACTCATTAAAAAATGCTGGCTTTGGTGGGATACGCTTGTAATTGCTGCACTGGTGAGCTGTAGACAGGAGGGTCCCTAGGGCTTGCTGGCAAGCCAGTCTAGCCTAATTCGTGGGCTCCAGGCCAGCGAGAGACTGTCTCAAAGGAGATAGATGACGTTCCTGAGGATAACCCCTGAGGCTATCACCTGGCCTCCATATGTTGGTGTGTACTTGTGTGAGCATACACGTGCATGCATATCCTCACATATGCACATGCCTGCATACATGCAAATACACATACTTAAAATAAACCCTTACTTTGTACAAAAATAGAATAAGCACTACTTATGGAGTGTTGAGACCGAGTAGTCAGAACCATACCAACTTTATCATACATGTAAGCCTGGCGGCCTTATGAAATAGGTATCACAATCACCACGCTGCAGCACAGGTACCACATGACTTGCCTGGGGTCATATTTCTAGTAAGGTTTATTTCCCTGCTTGATGCCAGGGCTTGTGTCCTTCACCACTACTCAATGTGATGTCCTAAAAAACTGACTTGGCTTCACAATTTCCGTGTGAAAACCAGGACCTACGGAATCCACGGTGCTGTACGCATGTGGTTAAGGGTTTTTCACCCCATGTGGGTACAAAATTGAAAGTGCTTCTCTGATTCTGCTTCTCCTAAGTCCCTGGTGACATGGGCCAACCTCCCCCCCCACACACACACACACTCTGCTATTCTGTGGATCTGATGAGACTCTGCGTCCTTATCTCTTGGTTTGCCTGTCCAGTGGACAGGACACCACAGATCCGGAAGGTTCTTGATAGCAGCTCTGCTGGGAGAAATGCAAATCCTCTGAGCAGCCAGCTCAGCTGAGGCCAAGTCAATACTGGCTTTAATTGAGGTGCCTTGCAGGGAGCCTCGGCTCAACTCTCTAATGTCCTCACCCTCTCTAAGCTTCTTTTATTGTTAGCTGCATGGGACACTCAGAGACACAGTATGAATCTTTACTCATCAGCCCTTCCAGAAATCAGTTAAACTCTCCTACTGGGCCCCTCACGGGGTTTATAAACCCCAGCAAGAGCTGTCTCAACAATTCAAGGACACTTTGAGCATGTGGCTATGTATGAACAGAAGTAGAGCTTAGATGCCCATCCTACCTGGCACTGGGCTGAGCCACATTTTGTGGAATAATGTGTCTATGATTCAACCAACTGAATTCTGGTGTGTGTGTGCGTGTGTGTGTGTGTGTGTGTGTGTGTGTGTGTGTGTAATTCAGAGGTCCCTCAGGTGTTGTCTGTCCATATAGTCTGAGTTTGCTGGTCAGTGACTCCCAGGGATCTGTCTGTCTCTACCTCCCTAGCACTGGAGGATTTCAAGTATGTGTCATTAAACCTGACTTTTTAAAATTTTTATTTGTTTTTTGTCTTTTTGAGACAGGGTTGTCCTGTAGCCCCAGCAGATCTGAAACTCACCAGGTAGACCAGGTAGACCAGGTTGACCTTGATCTCAACCTCCTAAGTCCTGGGATTAAAGGTGTGTGACGCCATTCCTGACAGTATAGCTGACTTAAAAAAAAAAAAGATATTATTTTAATTATGTGTATGTGTGCATGTCTTTGTGTGGGTTTGTAGGTTGAGTGCAGGTTCCTTCGGAAGCCAACGGTGGTGGAGTCTCTGGAGCTGGAGCTGCAGGTGGTTGTGAGCTGACCCATGCTGATGCTGGAAACCAAACTCACTTTCTGCACAAGCAGTATGATGATTAACCATTGAGCCATCTTTCCAGCCCCAATGCCTGGTTTTGTTTTGTTTTTTTACATGGATTCTGAGGACTGAAGCCAGTCATGTTCCAACTGAGCTATCTCTCCAGCTCTCCATTTTTTTTTTTTTTTTGTTGTTGGTCTTTTTGAGACAGGGTCTCCCTGTAGCTCCAGCTGTCCTGGAACTTGCTATGTAGACCAGGCTGGCCTTGAAAGTGACCCAAAGTCAAAGTGTAAGATCTGGTTGATTACTTTGTGTTTTGAATATCAGGATATCAGTGCCTGGGCCTTCTTTTTTTCTGAATACACCTGTGCAGTAAGATAGCAAGGTGCTGTCCCCCAGCCAATTTAGCTCAGGTTCCTGATGGGAGGAGGGAGGGGAATGGATGAGAGGACCAGTCAGGAAGCTTCTGAAAAACAGACTTTGGAGACTCAACAGGAGCCCTGAGCGCATTTCATGGAAGCTGCCGAACTGTCCCAGAGTGACCTGGGCCTCTGGGCCTCTGGGGCAGAAGAAGTCCCAGCTGCGCTGAGACCCCTGTGGCTCCCCCTTTCTCATCACCACAACCACTTCCTCTTTAAAATTCAACTAGAACTTCGTGTGTGTGTGTGTGTGTGTGTGTGTGTGTGTGTGTCTGTGTGTGTGTGTGTGGTGTGTGTGTGTGTGTGTGTGTGTTTTCCCTAAAGGTGTCAGACTGCACCATTCTATATTTATGCTATTTTAACCGTGTGTGTGTGTGTGTGTGTGTGTGTGTGTGTGTGTGCCTATCAAAGAGGGAACAGACTTCAGTAACTCTGGGCTGGGAATAGATATTGCATTGGTATGCCAGGGGTGTGCTATTCATAGCCAAAGCCCTGCAGATTCTGGATGCTTCTCTGAGGCCCCTGTCTTGGCTCCAGCTGTGGATAGAGTGCCTGCCACCTCCAGGAGGCCTAGGCACACTGAAGCCTGAAGCGAGGCTTGAAGAGCTGTCTGTCTGGTCTAAGACTTTCCTTTGTCTTGGACTTCCTTGTGAGCTTTGCCAATAGTTCCCTGCATTCCACCAATAGCCCTTCTATTTTTTTTTTTTTCCTTTTGGTTATAAAAATGGCCCATGATCACTGGAAAAACTCAGAAACTATAGAAGATGAATTGGCCCAACTCTCCCACAATCAAAAGCTCAAATGGACACTTCTCAGGTTCTGAGGTGAGTTGTAGACTTAAAACCCCCACCTTGCGATAGTGTTGTAGCTCAGCCTTTGAACCATGAGTTAAAGGCCTTGAGGTGAGAACATGTGTGCTGTGGTTTACCACAGGCCTCAAAACCCATTATGTGTCTCTCCTCCCACACCCACCTGATCCCTAAAGACATGTAAACGTACAACCCTTATCTGGAGGCATCCTGAACAAGCAGAAGTGGTTCAGTTCTGTGCATCTAAGTGTATGCTCTGTTTTCTTCTCTTAAGCATTTCATCACTATTATGTTTTGTAATCTTTTAGGAATGCTATCATGATTACAGTGTAAGGGTACATTGTATGAATGTCTTAATGCTTTCATTTCTTCTCTTACTGCTGTGTGTGTGCTGGGCATATACATATATCTATATATACATGCACTTACATATATACATCTGTTTAGTGTGTACGTGTGTGTGTGTGTGTGTGTGTGTGTGTGTGTGTAGGCTAGAGGTCAATGTTGGGTGCCTTTCTCAACTGTTCCCCACCTTACTGTTTCAAGACAAGGTCTCTTACTGAACCTGGACCTCACTGATTCAGCTAGACTGGCTCCAGGGATCTGCCTACTTCTACCTGCTCTGTACTGAGATTACAGGCACGTGTTGCCACACCCAGATTTTCAGTGGGTTCTGGGGATAGGACTCAGGTTCTTAAGCTTTGTGAAATAAGTGCTTTACCAACTGAGCCCTCTCCCCAGCTCATTTTCTATATATCATCTATCTATCTATCTATCTATCTATCTATCTATCTATCTATCTATCTATCTATTTATCTATCATCTATCAATTTATCTATCTATAATCTATCATCTATCATCTATCAATCAATCATCCTTATCTATCATCTATCTATCTATCTATCTATCATCTATCAATTATCTATCATCTACCTATCTATCTTCTATGTATCAACTATGTACTTGTATATCATCTATCTATCTATCTATCATCTATCTATCTCTATCTAGTTATGAGGTTTTGCCAATCATAGAACACACTTGCTCACATACCATTGATAGTTTCTTAGAATGGATTCAGGAGAGCAGAACTGCCAGGTTGAAAGGCATGGACCTTTCTAGTGGCTTTTGACACATGCTGCCAAATTCCTTTGCAGACAGTTTTCACCAAATTGCCCTCCAGGTTGGACAGGAGAGCATCTCACAGGTGATCTTGTCACTAGCATCTGGCTGGGTCCCAGAATTGTTAGTGCTAAATTTGATACCACCTACATTATTTTAGAACTTAGCTAATTTGGTAAGCTGAATTTAACCCACATGTAAATTTCCCTTTATTATGTATTGAGGCCACATTAAAAAATGTTCATGCCGGCTGTGGTGGTGCATGCCTTTAGTTCCAGCACTCAGGAGGCAGAGGCAAGCAGATCTCTGGGAGTTCAAGGCCAGCTTGGTCTACATAGTGAGTTCCAGGACAGCTGGGGCTACAGGGAGACCCTGTCTGAAAAAGACAAAAAAAAGTTCATTACCCAGCTGTACTCCTGTTAGATTATCTATGTCCCTTCCTTTCTTTCTATTAGGAATTCATATGTGAATTTAAAAAATTGCAGCCGGGCGTGGTGGCGCACGCCTTTAATCCTAGCACTTAGGAGGCAGAGGCAGGCGGATCTTTGTGAGTTCAAGGCCAGCCTGGTCTACAGAGTGAATTCCAGGACAGCTGGGGCTACAGAGAGACCCTGTCTCAAAAAAGACCAAAAAAAAAAAAAAATTGCTTCACCAGGCCTTCTGTACATTACCTTGTTCATGTTTGTGCCAAGTCTGTCCCTGAGACAGCTCACATCACTGGCCTGAACTCCAGTGTATGTGGGACTATAATGAAAGAAACTAAGGGGCGACTATAATTGGGGGAAGATAAGGAGTTCTGGTCTAATAGAAAGTTGGGACAAATTCCCAGCGGATCGCAGCATGGAGGAAGACGTGTCTTAGGTTCAGATGGAGGGGTCTATAAGCTCTATGAGTGCAGGGATGTTTTCTGCATGGAGACTCTCATGCTTCAAATTGTATCTTTTTTATTTTTTTATTTTTTATGTGTATGAATGTACTGTGTGCAGGTAGGTTTGTGCACCCGTGTCCTGCAATGCCTCAGAGGTCAGAAGAGGGTGTCAGATTCCCCTGGAACTGGAGTTAAAGACGGTTCTCAGCCGCCATGTGGGTGCTGGGTATCAAACCCAGGTCCTCTGCAAGAGCAGTTGGCGCTCTTAACCACTAGGCCATCTCTCCAGCCCCTCAAATCATATCTTAACATGTGCTGAGGGCCCTTGCAGAGGAGGCTGGTATTCTAACAACCACGAACCGCCTTCTGTGTGGCCCTCCTCCGTCTCTGGCACTGGTCTACGTGAAATTTCACTTAGTTGTCATCATGCAGCCAAGTAGATTTCATCATTCATTTTTTAAGATAAGAGAACTGGAGGCCAGAGTGGCTTTGTGGCCATGCAGGACACAGGAAGAGGAAGCTTCCTCAGGAGGGAAAGAGAATTAGAGTTTTAGAGGTAGGGCTTGCTCTAAAGCTTATGCCCTTCCTTTCTCGAGGTTCGCTGTCACGGGGACCCCAGGGCATGTCTTATAGGATCATCTATATCCTCTACCCCAATGACAATCCATCCTAGACTCTTCTCCATGTGTGTGTCCTCACATGCATCACATTTAAATGGGATGACTATGTATCCATTTGGTAACAAGGTGTGAAGCTTATGGTTTTTCTAACAGGTTGGCTGTGACATGCCACTTTCTTAGAGTCCTAAGGAAGGGCCACTGCAGGAGAGGGTGACAGGGTTAGCAGAGCTTCACAGTGTGGGCCTTTGGAAGCAAGCTCAGGACTGAAACTTGGAGAGGAAGGCTCTACTAAGTCAGGGCTTTGAAATAAAGCATATTTTTCATTTTGATATTATTTCTTATACTTTAAAAGATCTTGCTGGTGCAGCTGCCCTGGATCACAGGGGAAGAAGTTCTATGTGGGAGGTGAGCAGTCTGCCATCCACGGACACCCATCCTCCCCTCCTGGTGGGTACAAGGGCATTATAGTGGGACCTCCCCAGAGCTGCAGGCTGCTTCTCCACCTCCACCCTGACCCCCAGCCCTGCGTCCACTCAAAACCACGCAGTCATGTTCACGGCATGATGGAAGAGAGAATAAAAGAACTGCTCCACCCGCTCCAGCTCCCACCAGTCTTTCTTGGAGGAAATAAACCCAGATCAAAAGTTTACCTTTTTTTTTTCATGTTTTTTTTTTGAGACAGGGTCTCCCTGTAGCTCTGACTGTCCTGGAACTCTGTAGACCAGGCTGGCCTTGAACTCACAGAGATCCACCTGCCTCTGCCTCCCAAGTGCTAGGATTAAAGGCGTGCACAACCAAACCCGGCTCAAAATTTTACTTTTAAAACCTTTTAGAGTTTCATCTAAAGGAAATTTCTGCATTGCATAAAAGCAATAAGCATCTAAAAGTCAGAAAGAAATAATTCACGAGGTGAGAGCGCAATGGAGCCCTCTTCTCTGAGGACCAGGCAGCAGGCACAGGCCTTACCTGCTCCCAGGAGCGCTGGGGCCTTTGCTGGCAGCTGAGGTTTCTGTCTGTTCTTCTCCCCAGGTACTCTTGGGCTGTGCATTTCTGGGCTGACTGTCAGTCTCCCCAGGGTTGGCCTCCTCTTTCTTGATAAAATCTTTGGTGTCTGTGCTGCTGAAAGGTGTAAAAGTTTTTCAATAACTAATTTTTTTTTCTTTTGCACCAGATGAAGAATAGTACAGAGTCCCACAGTGGGACACAACACAGACATGGTCAGTGAATTGCTCATGCCTAGGGGACACATCTACAGTGCAACCTCTACACATTAGCCCCGTGCCACATAGAACAAGGACCCAAGAAGGCATTAAGTAACCTCTTAACTCTCATTAAGGAAGCTCCCCCATGTAATAGGAGGCCAGGAACTCAAGAGGGCATGAAGGGCCAAACCATGGAGATTAGGATTCTACAGTGTGTGATTCCATGGACAGGTTGCCTGTATGCAGCTTCACCCACCCAGGGCTCAGGGAACATTGCGGAAGAAGGGGTGGCAAGATTGTAAGAGCCAGGGAGGTTGTACAAGACCAAGTGGAAATGAATCCTACAGCTCCCGGGATGCTGTTCACAGGAACCCACAGCATTGGTGTCAGCATCCACCAGACTCATGCAAGCTCAGCTGGACAAAAACCCAGCACAGAACTGCAGAAATGGGTAGCAGAGCCCAACCTTGGCTGAGGGAATATTGACAGCTGATTATGGTTGGGTGAGAAGAACTGGCCTTCTTTAGGAAAGAGACTCCAGACAGGCTGACTAGAGCTCAGGGGATGAGCTGACACTGAGGGAGGGTGGGGAGAGTAGTTTGGGCAATGGACCCTAGCACTAATGACTGAATGACTGAATGTGTGAATCTGGTGGGGGCGGGGTGGGAGGGGACTGTGGGAAGGTGCCGGTGGAGAAGCTTGTGTACCGGTAATTAAGACTGATTGAAAAGTTATGTATGAAACACATAAACAATTTCAATAAAAATTTATGAAAAAACACTTTCTGTATAAAAAATGTCAAAGAGAGTTCAGAAAATGGCCCAGAGGTCCGAGAGGAGACGGGCTTGAAAGCTGGTTTGCTCCTTCGCAGCAAAGCTCTCCGGGTTTCGTGCCTCCCCGTGATGGGGAAGCAGCTCTTCTCGGAAAGCTCCACCCGCACCTGTGATACCTGCAGTGCAGGGGTTCGAAGGGGTCTTTCTTTTCATTAGCTAAAAATTTTTAATTAAAATATTCACTTTTATTTATGTGTATGTGTGTATCTCTCTGTGTGTATATGTGTGCATCTCTCTGTGTGTATATGTGTGTGTGGTCACCTGTGGAGGTCAGAGAAGGGTGTCGGATATCCTCCCCTGGAGCTGAGTTACAGGCAGTTCTGATGTGGGTGCTGGGAACCAAGCTCAGGTCCTCTGCATGAGCAGCCAACACTCTTAATCATTGAGCCATCTCTTCAGCACTTGTTTTCCTTTCTACAAAGTTTTAGGCTTCCCATGCATTGGTGATGCTGACCCCAAAGGTCTTGGGGTACACAATGGCTCTGGCCCCCCATGACTCACCCGGCTTTGAATCATAATATATTTTGTGCCTATGTATTTCTATTTTCCGGTTGTTTCTTAGCAGCAAACGTGGCCCATAAGAGCTCCAACACCTGGGAATATGCACCTTTTCCTGGAAGACAGTGGCGGAGCACCACCATGGACTAGGTTCCCAATGAACACTTGTTCATAATTCACATTTGGTGATAACCCAATTGCTAACTACTATGAATAATGTTGAGTTTCTTCACATCATTCGACAACAGTGTACTCGAATGTGGGGGGAGGCTCAGTATTTCCACACATCTCTACAAGTCCTTGGGTTCACAGGCAGTTAAATGGCTAACATCTGCATTAAATTCCCCAAGGAATTTTCCTGGCTCATCCCCCTTCAGAAGACTTTTTCAGTTTCACAAAGAGTTGTAGCCAGCAGGCAGCAGAGAGATGAGGCTGGGGCAGGTCCCCGACTGCTGTGTGAGAGCACAGGGGACAACTGGGCTTACGTTCCTGAGGGTAGCTGTGGTTGTGGGAATAGTTTCCACCCAGACTCGGGAATAGGAAGAACATTGGCTTTGGCACCGGGTGAAACCTAATTGAATCCAATGATTAGGACCTACTTGTGTTTGACCAGCTCTAGAGGAAGAGGAAGTGCACCTGTGCTTCGAGACTGGGGATCCTGCTCCTCAGGGAAGTTACCAGACGAGACCTGGTGGTGACGCTGGGTCAGCTTAGGGCAAGCAGAGGTTGTGTAGTTTGTAGTCAGAGAGGGAAATGAGAGAGGGTTGAAGTTCTCTACAAATGAGAATGTATTCTTTGGAGAGTGCAGGCTGAGCCGTTATTATCTAAGACAGGAATGAGAGAAGGATGGTGAGAGAGGGGAAGCGTTTTCACAGCACCCAAAGCTGCGTTCATTGAAGCCAGAGCCTTCTCCTTCATCACCTTGAGGACTTGTCCCTGTCCCTCTTCTTGGCCCTTAGAGATCAACAGCCTCTCGTCACCTCTCAGCAGACAGAGGCAGAAGAAGCTGCTCCAGTATTCTTTTTTTTTTTTTTTAATTGTATTTATTATTGTTGTTGCTGTTGTGTGTATATGATGTGTGGGGTATGTGTGTGCCATGACGGGCCTGTGGCAGTCAGAGGATACCTGTGGATTCAGCTGTCTCCTTCCACCTTTACCTGGGTTCTGGGGATTGAACTCAGGTTGTCAGGTTTGTACTGCCAGCGCTTTACCCAGGGGACAATGTCACTGGCCCAGAAGCTGCAGTATGCATATGCAATGAAGAAGAAACAGAATCCAAAGAAGGGGCAGGCTTGGGGCTCTGGCCGGCTGGGTCCAGGAAGTCAGGACCTGACCTAAAGGTCCTGGTGAAGAGGAGTTCACTGTGAGTGCTAGCAGAATATTCAACCTTCCTCCACCCGCCAGGAGATAGAATGCCATACTTCCCATGGCCCTGATACCCACTCTTCTTCCATCTACATCTACGAGGGAGTGGGGAGAGACCCTACCACCCAGAGAGTTTGTTTCTCCCAGCCTACAGCAGCCTGCAGATCCTTTAAGGTCTGATTTTATATCTACCATGTCTGCCTTGACTCCACCTTTTCCAGAGCCCTTACACTTCCTGGTTTTGAATAATCTCGAATGTTTAAATATTCAAAAATTGCTTAATGTATTTCTTCTTTCTCTTCAAGTAGGACAGGTTTTGGCTCGTCTCTCAGCAGTCCTATATACTGCATGATGCTGTCATGCAGGGCTAACGGTAATTACCTAGAATGATTGGCAGGTCTTTAGCCCAAACTATGAGGAACTTCAAAACTAGAATTAATTTTTTCATTAAACAAAACACTCAATTGACAAGATGAAAGATACTTTTGTTACTGTTCAGAGAGCTGCTTTCTTTATTCAAAACAGATCTTTTGGTGATTTATAAAAACAATTACTGTGTTTCCTTAAATCCAGTCCTCAGAAAACCAAAGTAATAAAGCTTAACACCTGGGGCTGGAGAAATGGCTCAGTGGTTAAAAGCACTTGCTCTTACAGAGGACCTGGGTTCAGTTCCCAGCATCCACGTTGGGTAGCTTACTACTGCCTGTAACTCAAGTTTCAGGGCACCTGATACCCTCTTCTGGGATCTTTGGGTACTTGTACATACATGGTACACATAAACTCAGGTAGGCAGACACACAAATTAAAAGAAAACAAAAAGCTAAACACTTAGAGACTGTTTTACCAGGCATGGTAGTGAAGAAATCACCACTGTTAGTAGGGTCAGGCACCCCCAACCTTTGGGTTATTTGAATCTTAGTTTCTGCACTGTAAAATGGGATTCTTGTTAAGTTACTCTAAAATTTAGCAGTAATATGCATAACTGGTCTAATTCAGGTTCTGGTATCTGATACCTATCAGCTGCTAAAAACGGTGGATGATTCCATCAAAAAGCATACTGACACTAATATGAGTGGGAAATTGAAAGTCACTCCCACAATAAAACTGAATTTGACCAGAAATTCATTATTACAGAAACTTCATAGGTCGAGAGTATTTATTCAGCAGCTTTCATTCTATGTAGTTGTTGATTCTTTCCCCTGAACCTTCTTTTATAAGAATCCAAAAGGCAAACAGAAACTCTTTTTATTATTATTTGTTCAACAAATACCTGTGTGTCTTGGCCATGAAATAATTTGAGGGTTTGCAAAGATGAGTAAGACATCTTGACCATGACCTTAAAGATTGTGTCCTAATTTGGCTGCAGTGTGGACTTCTTCCTTGGGCTACCCTTGAGAATCTGAAGAATGCAAATTCTTGGGAAATCATTTTTTTTCTATATGTACTGACAGTTGTGAAGGAGGTGATCTCCACTACATTGTTTATGTACATGGATTTAAGAGTTTTGGACACTATATATACTAAGGTCTTACTCTCATGTGTGTGAACAGTGCTCCAAATTTCAGACTGTTGGGGGTCTTTCTAAGACCTCACTATGGCATGGTGTATATATTAATCTCAAAGGAAACCTAGGTCATAGCCTCTTTGGGAGATAGGCGGGGAGGGTTTGTTTGCCAGGTAACTTAGGATCTTGCTCGTCAGTGGATTTGGGGATGCCTGTGGTTTGCTCTGAGCAAGGTGATGCCTTTAGGAGCCCAGAAGCCAAACAACTACTTTGGCAGCAGGCACGTGCTTCAGTTCTTTTGATACTGTTGGGGAATTGTGATTGGTACTAGCTCTTAATTTGATCAAAAAAGGAATGAGGTAGAAGACCCTGGCAACTGAGAACCAAATCCAGTCAACTGTCAGTGCCAATTCCATGCACTTGACAAGGTCTCAGTTCCTCAGTCACTTGCCATACACAGACACAGTTCTTGATAGACTAATCAAAAAATAAAAAAGAGGAGAATAGAATTCCTGAACCTGTAATTCCTCCTTAATACTACCTTGACTGGGATCCCTGGTGTCTGGGAGGTACCAAGATTCCATTTATGAGATGCCTCTTTGGAAAGCTCATTGCTCCCTTTGGATAACGGGAAGAATTACAGCTTTGCTGCAAGAGCCAATGTTGCCTGGGTATAATAGGCAGCTTTCTGTACAGCACAAATAATAGGCCGCGTCTATTTGCCTATTTGAGTGTGCTAGAAATGTATGTTGTCTCACACACCCAGAGGAGATCTTAATTAAAGCCTAATTATGTACCATAAATATGTTTTATTTTGGAACTCAGGAGGTGGGATTTTTCGATTTTAAGAAACGCCATGCCTAATAAGTAGTCAGGAAAGAGAAATGTAAACACCAACTGTGTCCTTTAATTCGTCCCTCCTCAGCATGGTCCTGGACAGATTTTCAGTTCCAGTGTGCTTTCAGTACCACCTGCCTGGTATCACCCTCTGAGGGTTGTCTTCCCTTGTGCTTATTTACATGGCCGAGAGTATTGTGCTTATTTACAAGGCCTAAGAGCCGCCTGATGGTGATGTTCCAAAGAGTGCCAGAGCAGGGCATGGTGGCTCTTGGGAGGCAGAGGCAGAGGCAGGCAGATCTCTGTGAGTTCAAAGCCAGCCTGGTCTACATAGAGAGTTTCCAGGCCAGCTGGGGCTCTAGGGAGACCCTGTCTCAAAAAGACAAAAAAAGAAGAAAGAAAAAGAAAGAAAGAAATAAAGAAAGAAGGAAGGAAGGAAGGAATAAAAAGAAAGAAAGAAAGAAGGAAAGAAAGAAAGAAAGAGAAGAAAAAGAAATCAAAAGGAGTCTCCAGAGGTGATGGGATTTTATTGACTTTTCATGCCTTGAGTTCTACAAGAAACTCATCCCAAGGAAATGGCAGCGCTGCCCCATCTTCCTGCTTCCCGAACACCACACCTCTGGTGACCTTCTGGCCCTGCTCCTGTCCACCTGCTTTCCGGTGTTCCCCTGTCCCTGACTCCTCAGTGCTGTGTGCCTCGCCAAGGGTGACTTACCATATGAGGTAAATTTTACTGGGCCTTCTGGGGCCGGGTAGGCACAACACAGGGGTCTCAGCTGGAGTCGGGGGGGAGATAGGAAAGTAGCAGAGGGATGCTGGAGACCCCGGCAGGGGGACTCGGGAGATGGAGGCTGAAGCCCTGCCGGGTACGGGGGGATAGATGACAGGAGGGAGGGAAGGGGGAGGGCCCTGGGCCACTGGAGAGGCAGGTGGAACTAGCGGCAGGAGGAGGCAGCAGTAATTGGTATTGGGCTGCTGGGTTGGGGAGAAAGCAAAGACGGAGCAGTAAGGGGAATATTCAACACTGAACAGGGGGTGCTCGCTGCTGTCACCTGCACAAAAGAAAAAGAGCAGTCAGGAAGCAGCACTCGCCGGGAAGGACATTCAAAAAGTGTGGATGACTGAAAACTCAAAAAATTGTTCTTTGGGGATGGGAGTCGGGGGAGGTCTTTGGTATTATTGGGGTAAGTGGACCTTCTTCCCAGGGGGCACCTTGTTTAGACTGGAGTCACACAGGAGTGAGCCACAGGAAAAGCCATCACCTTGGAACCCTTTTCCAGGCAATAGTTTCAGGCAGCCCTGGCAGATGTAGAGACATGCTTCCCAGCGACATCCCGAGGCAGCCGTGTGGAAGCTTCCGCTGTTTCCTCATCTCCCACCGCCAGCCTAACGAGCCGTTCTGGCGGCAACAGACGGCAGCCCACAGGGTCTCCCTTCCAGCAGCTTCTCTTCCCTAGTTCTCCCACTGCCCCTCGGTAGGAGGCTGTGGTCATGCCCCCCTAAGCCTGCCTTTTTGCTCCAGAGGGGAAGCTCGGGGAAGGAGAAAGAAGCGGAGAGATCCTGCTGGAATCACGGGGACAGAGGAGAGCCAAGGGGCTGGAGGCAAGGCAGGGGACCAGAGGGGTGTCCAAGTGAAATGAATGACTTCTTCCCTAACCCCACACTCTAACTGCCAACCTTACTGGAGGCAGAGTATCTGTGCCTGCTGGAGTCAGGATTCAGAGTGACTCCCTCATGCCCACCCCTAGCCTAGCCAGGTCACCTTGAAGCAACAGTGTAATTTCTCAGAGCCTGTTTCCTCGTCTGCAATGTGTAATGTCTGGCTGCTGTTTCCTCTAGCCTTGCTCCTAGTGGGTCCTAGACCAGCCCTGTGAACATCATCTGGGTCCTTATTAGAAATGCAGTCTCAGCTCACCCAAACCCATGGAATCACAGCCTCCATCTCATTGAGTGTTGCCCAGGAGCATTAGAATCAGAGAACAGGGCTCTGAGCTGTCTTCTGTATGCTGCTTGCCCCTTTATCGGAGATTCCTATGCTGCTGTGGTCAGCGTCCCCCAAAGATCGTCGTCGTGTTAATGTTTAGTGCCCAGAGTGGTACTACTGGGGTAGGGACCTTAGGTCATTGAAGAATCCCCTTAAAGAGGGTTTGTGGGACCTGGTCCCATCCTCTTTTTCTTCCTGGCCAGGAGCTGAGCCGTTTTGCCCCGGTATATATTCCTGTCATGACCTGTGATCTCCCCACAGGCCCCAAAGCCGTAACTCCACACAGTTTGGACTGGACTCCCTAAAAAAAAAAAAAAATGAGCCAAAATAAACTTATTTTTAAAGATAGATTTTTATTTATGTACGTATGTTTGCATGTGTGTGTGTGTGTGTGCGCCTCACATATGTGTGGGTGCATCTGGAGGCCAGAAGGTGTTGGATCCCTCGGAACTGGACTTACAGACAATTCTGGGTTGCCTGGTGTGGGCACTAGGAAGCAAACTAAGGTCTTCTGGAAGAGCAGCAAGTGTTTTTAACTGCTGAGCCATCTCACCAGCCCCCAAATAAAATTTTAAAACCTTCTAAAACATCTCCATTGTTTGCATCTGCCATGGAACACATGTGCAAGTCGGAGGACAACTTGTGAGAAGTGGTTCTCACCTGCTATAGTGTGGCTCATGGAGGTGAAAACTCAGGCTTGGCGTCAAGTACCCTCACCTACTGAGCTACCTCACCTGCCTCAAAATAAACCTCACCGGGCGTGGTGGCGCACGCCTTTAATCCTAGCACTTGGGAGGCAGAGGCAGGTGGATCTTTGTGAATTCAAGGCCAGCCTGGTCTACAGAGCGAGTTCCAGGACAGCTGGGGCTACAGGGAGACCCTGTCTCGAAAAGGCCCCCCCAAGGTAAACTTTTCATAGGCCACTCATCCCAGTTATTTCATTATAATGGCATGAATGACATGAAGCAAACACAAAATCTGTGGGTGAGGGATGGGAAGCAGCGACTGGAGTCTCAGTAGCTCCCTAGTAAGTCTTACCTTTAGAAAAAATGTGAGAAATGCTGCAGCCAAAATCAGTTCTGATTCTAAGAAGAATGGTTAAAATCAGAACCATCTAGTTGGAAACAGCACCCACAGAGTGGTCTCAGTCCACTGGTGGCTCAAGAGTGGCCTGTGTGAGAAGGACCACTGTGCGTCATCTGCTTGTTCCTGTCTCCAAGGGCAGTTCTCAGAACATGTCTCGCGCACAGTTGTCTCCGCTGGTCTTCCTGGACCTGTCCTGACCTCTCCAAGTCCCATCATCACTCCTTTTCCTAGTCTGTCCACTCTGAGAAGGGCGGACTCTTGCAGTGTCAACCATCTCCCCACTAAGGTCCTTGGGCTCCCGTTAGCAGTGGGCAGTTCTCTGATTAGCAGTAGACCTGGGTGCCCAGGGGCTTCCTGGCCTTTCCACCTAGCTCTCCAGGCTGTACAGAATGAGAACTGCTCTACTCTTGGTTTCTCAGGCTTGGCACGGACCGCCTTCATTGGCTACTTTTCCTGGAGGGATCTTCGAGTTCTCTTGGACCTTTCTTTTTCTCTCTCTCCATGCTGTGGTCAGTGTGAAGTGTGCCAGCCTGGCTGTATCCCTTCTCCAGGTGGATCCCCTTGGATGACGGGCACCCCATTGCCTTCAGCAGGTCTGCAAGGCCCTCAGAGACATGGTCCTTATCTACCTACCAGTAGGATTTCAACTTTATATTTTGTACTTCCTAATTTGCAGCCTGGCCCTAAACCAGAGCTTCTGAAATTCACACGGCATATGAATGAACATCCCTGAGATCTTAGGAAGTGTACCTCCTGAGTTAAGTCAGGACTGAGATTCCAGTTCTGCAGTTGTGGCATGTTTATTTGTATGAACACATGTGTGTGGACCCATGAGTGTGAGTGGGTGAATTGTGTGTGCGTGTTCAAGTGGGGTCCTGAAGTTGACATTGGGTGTTTTGTCAACCACTCTGCACTATAATTATTGATAAGGTAGGGTCTCGTGTTGAATCTGGAGCTCATCACTGATATGATAGTATTTTTTTTAATTTAATTTTTATTTTTTTATTAATTTTTATTTCTGTATGTGTATGAATGTACTGTCTGCATGCAAGTCTGTGCACCCGTGTCGTGCAATGCCGCGGAGGTCAGAAGAGGGTCTTGGATTCCCCTGGAACTGGAGTTCTCCTGGAATTGGAGTTTCAGACGGTTCTCGGCCGCCATGTGGGTGCTGGGGATCGAACCCGGGTCCTCTGTAAGAGCGGTCGGCGCTCCTAACTGCTAGGCCATCTCTCCAGCCCGATATGATAGTATTAAAGACAGGACTAACCTTTGCCTGAGCCCCACCTAATACCCAGGGACTTAACCTCCTTTCTACCCAGTAAAGTAGATAATACTGTAACTTTATCTTTCCGATGAGGAAACTTGAGTTCAGAGAAGTTGCAAACTTGCCTTTCTAGAAGCTAGAAAGTTGCAGAGCTGGCACTCTGAGCTAGGACTTTTACATACAGGCTCAGCGATACCCTTGAGTCTCAGGGGCATCTGCAGTCATTGCCCGAGAATTACGATTCTCTCCATAAAGCCAGCAGTATTCATTTATATCGTTTTTGCTTTTTTCTGACTTAGGTAGATAGCTTGGGGGAATTGTTGGACATTAACTGGACTTGCTGGGAAACCCATTAACCTTGGACTTTCAGAGAAAATCTTCAATAGCATTTCCTTGCAAGGTAAATTATGAAGATTTAGGATTTACCCTCGAATTTCTCTTCCACACTGCATTTAAAGCAAACATTTCCTAATCCAAAAGCAACCACAGTTATTTCCGATTTTTATCTTTTAAATCCTGAATTTACTGCTTTTGCTTAGTTTTAACAAGAGCATGTCTTTAAGAAAAGCCTCAATAAGGCAGACTAGGCCTCGCTCCTCCCGCCAATCAGAATTTGACTAAACGTTGAACTTAATAATAAGTGAGGATAATTTCAGAACACTTGGCTTTGTTTTAAAGGGCAAGCTTTTGGAAGCAGGCTCCCAGGACTGCATCCAGATCCATTTTCTTGGAAGATAACTACAGGGGGCTTTGCCCAAGATCCAGGTAAGAACAGAGAGCAGAAGGCCCAGCTGCTGCCCACATGCCTGGCTCAGGGTAGAGTGCTTCAGGGCTCCAGCACAGGAACCCCACATCACAATGACCTTTGGATGCCCCTCTATGTCCTGGAAAGGAGAGACAGTTCCTTTCTAAGCCAGGCTGGGTAAGGACTTGAGAGCATCTAGGAGTTGGAGGCCCTCACATTCCCCATGGGCCCTGAACGCTTGCATTTCCTGGGCCTGCTGACTGCTCTGTGTATCACTGATCCGCACAGAATTCTGAAATAATAAGCAGCCCTGCCAGGCTTGTTTCCCATCCTACCCCAGGGTTCACCTTGCTCTTGAAGGAGAGCTGCTGAATCAATCTCATGTCAGACTCAGCCGGGTCTTGACACACTGCCTGAATTTTCCATGTCTTTCTGGAGATAAAGAATATCTCTGGCTCAGTGAATGCTGTCTGATTATTCATCTTTTTCTAGTTGATGTCTTGCTGGGGAAACTCAGAATATAGTAAAAGTGTCTATAAACCTGCCTTCATGTGAGAGTTTAAAAACTACACCTTCGATTTTTGAGAAAAAAAAAAAGTAGGTGGGAACAAACTTTGGGCCCAGAAAATAAAGTTTTTAGTCTGTGTGTTCCTTACTATAGACTCTCATGTATTAGAAAACATATTGGGCTGGGCGTGGTGGCGCACACCTTTAATCCTAGCATTTGGGAGGCAGAGGCAGGAGGATCTTTGTGAGTTCCAGGACAAAAAAAAAGAAAACATATTGGACCACTGTAACAGGTTTGTGTGTGTGTGTGTGTGTGTGTGTGTTTATTTATTTTTGGTAGGATCTCATCATATGGTCCTGGATGGCCTGTAACTAGTTCTGTAGATTGGGCTGGCCACCTGCCTCTGCCTCCCCAGTCCTGGGATTAAAGGCATATGCTACTATGCCCAGCCTGAGCATATATTTTATCATGGAGTCTTCACAATAATCCCAGCCAGATAGGTTCTGTTTTTAACGCCCATTTCTCCAGGCGATACATGGAGGCACAGAGAAATTTCTTGACAAACTATATAAAATATATATATTAAATAAGAAATGGGGGCCATGCCCCAGGTCAGGCAATTGGATTCCAAAGCACTTCTCCATAAACGGCAACTACCACTGCCCCAACAGGGATAAGAAGAACATCAGGATCCCCCACACCCAGGAAATGGTTCTACAGAACATGGACTTGAACTTCAATGTGTGACCTCGAGAGAGAGAATGTGGTGCCCTCTCAGTGATGAGCCTGCCTGGTAGAGGGTATGGAGTGGTCGGATGTTGTTAATGCCCGTGCTTACACACAAACAGATTTTTTGTGTGTGTGTGATATAGACTATCATCATACAGGGTTCTGGGAAGTCAAGCCAAGTTTCCCAGTTACATTGTTCTGTTTGGGGAAAGCCTGGCACAGCATGACACAGTGGGGAGGGTGTCACCTGATGTGCATTTGGCACAAAGGGATCTTACTGGGTCCCATGCTTCCGTTTGCTTAGGTCTGACGTGGAAAGAAGTTTTGCTGGCATACTGCCAACTTTGGGTCACCCCTAAATGCTTTAGGAAAATATTTCTCTACAAAAATGAAAAGCAGGAAACTGGATTCAGCTAGTGAATTAGATCAGTGTTCAGATAATCCAGGAACCAAATCCTCTTTTCTGTCATAGCACGGTATTTATCTGAATTGAATTGTGTGCCTTGTCACCAATCCCCAGCTTGATTTGTCCTGAACAGACACAGCTTGCATTTTGCCGTGTTTTTAGCCTCTCATTTTGCTATACTAATTACGAATTTAGAGAATCTATAATCATTAAGTTAGTGGCTTGCATCCCACCAGTGATTGATTTTTAGCCAGCTGTCTCCTCATCTTCTTCTTCTCCCTCTGTTTCTTTTTTCTTATTTTCTTATTGAGATAGGGTCTTACTATTTAGCCCAGGCTGGCCTTGAGCCTGTGATACTCCTGATTCAGCCTTCTGAATTCTGGATTCCAGATGTGCCTACAGCACCCAGCCTGAGCCACCATTTTTCTTCTCTTTCTCCTCTTGGTGTAACTCTTCCTCCTCTTCCCCCTCTTCTCCCAATCCTCTCCTTACTTCCCAGCTTCCTTCTCCTCCTTCTGTGCTGCTTGGTGATTGAATCTAGGATCCTGTGCAGGGTAGGCTAGGGCTTTACTACTGAACTACACCCCAGCTTGATGTACCCTGCCACCCCCACCCCCCAGCTTCTACAGTGAAATCAACCTCAAACAGATGTTCTCACAGCTATATTCGGTCTTGGACACAAGTTAGGGAATAAGATGATAGAGATGGTTTACTACACATTATATCTTCCATCCGATGAAAAAGATATGCTTTTGCCAACTTGTATCTCTTGTCCAAACATTGGTGTTTTCAACCTGGTAATTCTTCAAATTTCATGTTTTATAGAATGGAAAGTGAATGAGTTCCCTGTTTGTCAGTCAGTGCTGTAAGTTCTATGTGGAGTCTGGACAGTTTGAAAAACATCTGTATTAATTAGACAAACCAAATAATAGAGTGGGCCTCAGTGGTCCATTTTAATGGCGTTCCTCAACAGATGACAAAGCAAACAACTACCAGGTTTTAGCAAGAAGGCTAACATTACAGTGAATGGATGGAGCTCAATAATTTAAACTTACTCCCAGATTTTGGCAATTAAATCATTTTCAATACAGAACATTCCAACTTCTACTTTGCAATATTTTCAGAATGACTTCATCTGCTCTACTCCAGCCTTAAGATAGTTGCATTAAGGGCTGGAGAGATAGCCTAGCGGTTAAGAGCACCAACGCTCTTGCAGAGGACCCGGGTTCATCCCCAGCACCCACATGGCGGCTAAGACCGTCTGTAACTCCAATTCCAGGAGAACTCCAGTTCCAGGGGAAATCCGACACCCTCTTCTGACCTCCGCGGCATTGCACGACACGGGTGCACAAACCTGCATGCAAACAATACATTCATACACATACAAAATAACAATACATAAAAAAATTAAAAATTAAAAAAAAGATANAAAAAAAAAAAAAAAAACTCCTCTACTTGTCAGTCTTCTGTGCAGAAGTCTCTATGAATCTACAGGTGGACAGATCATTATGCTCCGTGATGATAAATCATGTTTTAAAATTTAAGGTTTGGATATAGCCTTCAAACAAGTAATTATTGTTGTTCCATTTGTTTTTCAGAAAACAGACCACCCTCAGATAGAAACAGGCAGAGGATAAGACATAATGAATCGATTGCTTCCCCTTTCCCCTTTGATTCTGTGACTTAATGGAAATCTGTGAAAATTATTCTGAAATTTCAAAGATGCAGCATGGGGTCATTTCTGAGCATGAGATGAGTTCTCTATTTTCAACAAAGTGGGTATTTGGCCAACATTAATTCTGATGCTGGACACTCCGATGGGCTGACTAAAGCCAGTGCCATGGATCTGGGTCCAAGCAGAGCCCCAGGGAGCCTGGGACAGAATTTCTTTGCCAAACTGCTTGCTTACTTTAATGGGCCGAGAAGCCCACTCACTCAGGGCCTGGTATTTTAGCCTGAGATTTCCGACGCCCTCTTCTGACCTCCGCGGCATTGCACGTCACGGGTGCACAGACTTGCATGCAAACAATACATTCATACACATACAAAAATAAATAATAAAAAAATTAAAAATTAAAAAAAAGATAGTTGCATTAAAAGCCTACTTCCTAAAAGTCTTTCAAATGAGAATTAACTCTCATCCCCCCCCCCAATCCCCTCGCCCAGATTAAACAAGGAACAGGAGTTGGAGTTTTGCCTAAGAGGACATCGCTTTAGAAGTCAATTTGGTTTTGACTTCATTAAAGCAAGAAAGCGTGGGTGGTTAATCTGAGTGAAAGCTGCCATTTTCTACAAATGCATTCTGTCTGAACCAGGGTGGTTGCATGACAGCAGCTCTTTAGGATTAAGAAGAAGCTGTGATTGGGAATTTTAATGAATTGCACGTGATTTGCTATTTACGAATTCTTGGGCAGTTAGTTTGGATTTGTTCCCAGGAGGCAGACCTTTCCGCCTAGTTACCCCAATTGGCATACGGTTCCTGGAGGACCCGAGTTTGTCCTACAGATGTTGGCTTTGATGTGATGAGCCCGAGGGATTCTAAATTTTCCCACTGATTTTTGCTCCTTGCTGGATACTATGATGTCACTCCTGCCCCAAGCCGAAGACCGGCCTTGGCTTCAAAGGCAGCTAAAGAGTGAATTATTTACCAAATCGCACAAAAGGGAGGATTTATCAAGTTCCCTTTCTCTGGGAGAAGACAACCCAGGACTGGAGGACTTTATCACTCTTGCTCCTGGCTGTAAATTATGTCATTCACATGCTTTTGAAAGCTTCTCTTGCCTTAGTCATAAAACTTGATACCTGGGGGCAGACTTTATCCTGAGATTTGTGAGGAAGATGAGAAGGCAGCAGTTGCAAGGAGTGGAGCAGAGAATTAAGAATGTGGGCAGTGGGAGAATATTCTACTATGAAATTGATTTTTATTTATACATCCTAATTGGCCTTCTAAGACCTGAATTAGCCACTTGGAAAGCCCCTAGGCTTAGCTAGTCCCACCTGTTTGCTATGATCTTTAAGACAGGAATCTTAGAAGTGAATTTCAAGAAAGTGGCCACTCACCTGGAGTGCTTGGTTTGTTGGGGTTCACTTTCTCCGACTTCTTTATAGTCATGGTGCTTTTGTGTTTCTGCTTGATGGATGTTTGGTCAATGGCTGGGAGTCTGGAGTCATACTTATCCACAGGTAACTTGGTAGATGATCTTGGTTCATTCTGAGAATTTTCCTCACTAGAACCCTGCCAAAAATGAGAGCTTTGTGATTAGTGGCCCAGTGGTCACGTTCACGGCCGTCCAGTGACAGTGCTGAAGCGTCCTGCTGTGTGTGCCACTCGGCTCACCCTGCATCAGGGAGAGTGTGATAGATTGAGAGTACCAGTTTGGAAATCACAGGGAAGTTAATGACTCTAATTTGTAGAACATTATGAAAAGAATACATTTCTATGAGTCTGTTTGGGGAGCACATTATGATAAGAATATGTTTTCTGGTCCTTAAGTTATTTGATGACCAAGGAATAGCTTGTTCTTAAAGCTACATAGGAAGAAAGGAGGTATGTGTGTGGGAAAATCAGTGATTTAAATTTTTTTTTTTCTGTTTGGTATTTGAACTACTTTGGGGATGGGTGAGGGAACATGGTCCTTGTGTTAATCATGCACTTGACAATGAAAAGGAAATTTAGATCGTGTAGTGGAGACTAAGTCAGACCTCAGTTTCAGTATTTCAAATGATTGCACAAGACAGAAACTCTCTTAAGAGGGCCCCGCCCATGTCCGTCTTCTTTAAAGAAGTCAGTATAAATATCCACATGGACAAATCTCGATTCTTGCAATGTCAGACTATCTTAACCCAGGCTTACTGACACAGTAAAAATTATCCAGGCATTCAACAGTTTTACATTTTTCCACACTTATCCCTGACAAAGAAATGATGCAATCAATATAAATGACTGTCAGAATCCTGCTGGCAAAGAGTGATTTAAGCATAGCCTGTGGCTTTGTGTCCCAGCGCCAGGACACTTTGCAAGGCTATCCATTCTGCAACAAGCAAAAGTCCTAATGGCATCGCCCACCTTCAGCTGTATAGGGTGGTTCTTCTTTGACATGGCACATTTGTCCAGTACTCGAAAATTCTCTGAAAATGTGGTTCCTCGCAGGCATGCCGTGCTAAATTAATGTCCCCGGCACCTCCCTGACTGTTGCCATCTGTATTGATCTTGCCCATCGTTCTTGATGACAGTTGTGGCATTTTCATTTCACAGGCTCCTGACTCAGGAAAATACACTGAATAGCTTTGAATTATTGGGCACAGCATAAGACAAACAGAATTGAAAAAAAAAAAAAAAAAACTCCTCTACTTGTCAGTCTTCTGTGCAGAAGTCTCTATGAATCTACAGGTGGACAGATCATTATGCTCCGTGATGATAAATCATGTTTTAAAATTTAAGGTTTGGATATAGCCTTCAAACAAGTAATTATTGTTGTTCCATTTGTTTTTCAGAAAACAGACCACCCTCAGATAGAAACAGGCAGAGGATAAGACATAATGAATCGATTGCTTCCCCTTTCCCCTTTGATTCTGTGACTTAATGGAAATCTGTGAAAATTATTCTGAAATTTCAAAGATGCAGCATGGGGTCATTTCTGAGCATGAGATGAGTTCTCTATTTTCAACAAAGTGGGTATTTGGCCAACATTAATTCTGATGCTGGACACTCCGATGGGCTGACTAAAGCCAGTGCCATGGATCTGGGTCCAAGCAGAGCCCCAGGGAGCCTGGGACAGAATTTCTTTGCCAAACTGCTTGCTTACTTTAATGGGCCGAGAAGCCCACTCACTCAGGGCCTGGTATTTTAGCCTGAGATTTCCGACGCCCTCTTCTGACCTCCGCGGCATTGCACGTCACGGGTGCACAGACTTGCATGCAAACAATACATTCATACACATACGGAAATAAAAAAAAAAAAAAAAAGAAATAGCTCTACGGGCTGGAAAGATGGCTCAGTGGTTAAGAGCGCCCACTGCTCTTGCAGAGAACCCGGGTTCGATCCCCAGCACCCACATGGCAGCTAAGAACCGTCTTTAACTCCAGTTCCAGGGGAATACGACACCCTCTTCTGACCTCCACGGCATTGCATGACACGGGTGCACCAACCTACATGCAGACAGTACACTCATACACATAAAAATAAATAAATAAAAAATTAAAAAAAAAGAAATAGCTCTAGGCGAAGACTCTTAACACCTGTGTGGCAGCCCGGGTGCAGGAGTGTAGGGTGATATTAGCAATCAGCCCCAACTCCCCTCAACTGGGGCTGCAATTCCTTGCTTGCCTATGGCAGCAGGGACTTGGGAGGAGGTAGCAAAGGACTCTTTATGGGGTGGTTGTTAAGCCTCTGCATTCTTCCTTCGCCCATTCATTATTCCTCCAGCCTTTACTAGAAGCACTACAGAGGTGAAAGAAAGTTTGGCCAATTAACCTGTTAAGTATGGGACTGTGCCTGCCAAGTGTAGCATCTGGGTTCTTGATTCCATTGTCTTTATTTCCAGGTGGCCATCATTTTAAGAGTCTGTAAATTGCCACTAGAAGAGGGGTTTGTTTTGAGTTTTGGAGACGGAAGGGACAACAGCACAACCTGTGATACTAAGCCATCTTTTCTGGCTTGCCTTGATGAGCAATTTTAAACATGTCACTTCAGCAGTTATTTATTTATTTATTTATTTATTTATTTATTTATTTATTTTTTATGTGTATGAATGCACTGCCTGCATGTAGGTAGGTGCACTTGTGTTGTGCAATGCCAAGGAGGTCAGAAGAGGGCGTCGGATTCTCCTGGAACTGGAGTTAAAGATGGTTCTTAGCCGTCATGTGGTGCTGGGAATCGAACCCTAGGGTCCTCTGCAAGAGCAATCGGTGCTCTTAACTGCTGAGCCATCTCTCCAGCCCCAATTTTTTTTTTTTTTTGATCTTTTCAAGGCAGGGTCTCCCTTTAGTCCCAGCTGGCCTGGAGCTCACTATGCAGACCAGGCTGGCCTTGAACTCACAAGAATCCGCCTGCTTCTGCCTCCTGAGTGCTGGGATTAAAGGTGTGCACCACCACGCCCGACTTATTTAATTTTTTTGAGACTTTCATACATGAGTATTGTATTTACATAATTTCTACCCCTCCCAGTCCCTCCTCCAACTCCTCCCAGTCCCATCTCCAACTCCTCCCAGTCCTTCCTCCAACTCCTCCCAGTCCCTCCTCCAACTCCTCCCATGTCCCTTTCACTCCTCCCCAGTTTTTTGTCCACATAATTGTTGTTTCATATACACACATACATTTACAATACAAATACACACACATATATGTATATATATTGCACCAAGTCCATTTAGTGGTGCTTGTTATACATGTACACGTGTTAAGCACTGACCACCTAGGATTAGATAACCTACCAGGGAGCTCGTCCCTGGAGAAAACTGATTCTCGGAACCTCCCTCAGCATCCACTGATGGCCTACAGCCCTTCATCTAGAGGTATTTCCCCATCCACATTGGCCTGTCAGCTGGTTTGGTCATTGTGCAGACTTTGTTAGGCTACTGTACTGGGGAGATCTCTCCCGTCATGTCTAGAATGCATTATCTAACAGCAGGTGTCTTGTTCCTCTGGATCTTACAAGCTTTCTGTCTCCTCTTCCGTAATGTTCCCTGAGCCTTAGGTATAGAGGTTGCATTGCAGATGTACATACACAATTTATAAAGACATGTGCGTGTTAGCTTTTTAGTGTTCACATTCTGCCACTTCCAAGATTAACTAGCAAACTACTGAACAATAACTACCACAGTTGAAATCAAAGCCAAAGTTCCCAGTGAAAAATCTCATTGGACATTCCCAATCCAGGGAAATATGAACAGAGAGGGAGGTCAGCTCCTACATGAGACTCTTGATTTCTTTACAGATCACAGAATTTTTGATACTCATAATAGCCAGTTGAAATTCAACCAGCCTTAAGAAAATATGGAACAATTTTTTTTCCAGATAGTAAAGTTCTAATGGTAAATATTTAGCAATATCTAGAGATTACCAAATAAACAATGATTTTCTTAATGTAAAGTGGATTTAAAAAACTGTCTTTTGGGGCTGGAGAGATGGCCTAGTGGTTAAGAGCACCGACCGCTCTTACAGAGGACCCGGGTTTGATCCCCAGCACCCACATGGCGGCTGAGAACCGTCTTTGACTCCAGTTCCAGGGGAATCCGACACCCTCTTCTGACCTCTGCGGCATTGCACGACACGGGTGCACAGACTTGCATGCAGACAGTACATTGATACACATACAGAAATAAATAAATGCCGGGAGTGGTGGCGCATGCCTTTAATCCTAGCACTTGGGAGGCACGTGGATCTCTGTGAGTTTGAGGCCAGCCTGGTCTACAGAGTGAGTTCCAGGACAGCCAGAGCTACAGGGAGACCCTGTCTCAAAATAAAACAAAACAAAACAAAACAAAAACCTTTCTTTTGGGGCTGGAGAGATGGCCTTGCAGTTAAGAGTGCCGACTGCTCTTGCAAAGGACCTGGGTTCGCTTCCCAGCAACCACATGGCAGCTGAGAACCGTCTTTAACTCCAGTTCCAGGGGAATCCAACACCCTCGTCTGACCTCCGCGGCATTGCACGACACTGGTGCACAGACCTGCATGCAGACAGTACATTCATACACATAAAGAATTTTAAAAAACCTGTCTTTTCCTCTTATAATTTTGAAAATGACACTTTCCATTTCTTCTCCATATGTTCCCAAGTTGAAATGTCACATGGAGGTGGAGGCGGCAGCGCAATACTCTTCCTTTGGGGAATAAAACCCAGCTCTGTCTTTCAAAATCAAAGCCTAGACCATAAAAATCTAAACAAACAAATAAAAAAACTACAGCAAAAATCCAATCTATATAATACAAGTATAATTTAATACTGGGAATTTGATGCAAGTTCCAATAAACCATCTGAACTAAAATAAATTTATGGATAGAATTAATTTTTTTCTGGACTATTGTTAATTTTGGATACCAAGTTTTCCAGACTCCCGGACTTATACTCTGGTATCATATATAATAAAGTAGATTATATTAGGTTATACCAGCTTGATCAAAGGTGCAGAGGAAGGCTCACACTGGGACCTGATTAATTAGGAAATGTAATGCCAGGCACTGGGTAACAACTTAGTACCATAACAGTCTTTTAAGTTTCTCCCTCCTTTCCCTTCCTCCCTGTCTCTCCCTTCCCATCGAAGGCAGGTAAACCCAGAACACAGGTGTTCTGGGCAGGCAGCTCTGCCACTGAGGTGTTCCCTTAGTCCTGACTTGGTAACATTCTGAAGGTTTCAAATCAGACCTGGAAAGTAAGGACATGAGGGTGGAGTAGCGGAAGGTATTTCCTCCGAAAGCTGAAGGGACTAGGAAATGGGACCTAGTTGGATCTGAATGAGAAGGTGGTGTGATCAGAAGACATCCGACTCAAGTAGTCAGGAGCAGAAGAGACTTGAAGTTATTTTCCAGCTCTCGGCTGATGGCTCTTTTCCAAGGCCCAGGAAATTGGTCCTCACTTGTCCGCCCCCTCATCCATCCCCGGAGCTGTGGGGCTGAGGGCTGACGGATGTTCAAGCCCACTTTTGCCATGGAAGGCTGAGCTGAGTGGGTCTTCTGACATGGTGTAGATCAGATGAGGGCAGGCCTTTCCGTGAGGGAGAGGCGAGGATGAGTGTCAGGCTGGGGCCCGAGCCAGACTGTTGGAAATAAATTTAGTCTCAAGGGATTATGAAAAGCTGTGGTCAAGGCAGTAAGCCTCGGTAGTCAGTGTCAGCTTGGGAAGGCCGGCCAGGGCCTGTGTGCACAAGTGAGTCTCTTTAGCTTGCTGTCCCCAGTGTCTACATCAAATTGTGCCTCACACATAAAAACCATGTCTGGGAATTGAGGGCTGCTTTGGAACGATAAGATTCTGGTTGGGAGGTAAATCACTTTTATAAATTAAAGTATGTTTTGTGCCGAATGCTCTTATAATACAAAGCATGCTAAACTTTCTCTTGTCTAGAAAAAGGCTTGCTGGGAGTGGTAGCATGCACCTTTAAAATTTTTTTAATTTTAATTTTTATTTATTTCTGTATGTGTATGAATGTACTGTCTGCATGCAAGTCTGTGCACCCGTGTCGTGCAATGCCGCGGAGGTCAGAAGAGGGTGTCAGATTCCCCTGGAACTGGAGTTCTCCTGGAATTGGAGCCTCAGATGGTTCTCGGCCGCCATGTGGGTGCTGGGGATCGAACCCGGGTCCTCTGTAAGAGCGGTCGGCGCTCTTAACCGCTAGGCCATCTCTCCAGCCCTGTTAGCATACACCTTTAATCCCAGCACTCAGGAGGGAGAGGCAGGTGGATCTCTGTGAGTTCAAGGCCAGCCTGGTCTACAGAGTGAGCTCCAGGCCAGCTGGGACTAAAGGGAGACACTGTCTCGAAAAGACCAAAAAAATAAAAAATAAAAATAAATAAATAAAAAAGCTTAAGAAGCAGCAAAATCCTTCATGCACATTTAGATTTTGAGAACATTGAAACTGAAAAAAAGGAATTAAAAAAATTGCAAAATTGAACAATAATAAGGAATGTGAATCAATAGCTTTTTGGGGGGTTTCTTTGAGCTTGGGTACCACCCACTCAAATCAAACTGCTCCTCAAATTTATTCGTCTTTCCCACCATGAAGGCAGGGATGCAAGTGGGAGGTAAGACAGTTCCAAATGCAAAGGTGTTTAGCTGCTAGGTGTTCTGTGGAGTCAGCATAAAAATCATGGCCTGTCTCTACCACTGGGTTCTGTGCTCAGAGCCCCAGGCTGCAGCTTTCTCTCCGGTGACCACGCTGGGCAGGTTGGAAGGATTTGAAAAAAATTTTTTTTTAATTTAATTTTATTTTTTGTATGTGTATGAATGTACTGTCTGCATGTAGGTTTGTGCACCCATGTCGTGCAATGCTGCGGAGGTCAGAAGAGGGTCTCAGATTCCCCTGGAACTGGAGTCAAAGACGGTTCTCAGCCACCATGTGGGTGCTGGGGATCGAACCTGGGTCCTCTGCAAGAGCAGTCGGTGCTCTTAACTGCTAGGCCATCTCTCCAGCCCCATGGGTTGGACGGATTCTATCTGAGGATCTGATCCAAGGTTAAGCACTGTGGAACGGCTCTGGGTGAAGCTGAGAGTGACGTGCTGCTGAAATGGAAGCATTGCGCAGTTTAATAAACTATTGGGGACACGTGTCTGGTGTTTTCTAGATATAGTGGGATCAGCTCTGTGTGGTATTCCAGTGGGCAAGAAAACAAAGTGTTGAATTTTTAAAATCTAAACACTGAAATGCAGTGTTCATGTACATACTGCAATTGGTCTAAGGTTGGGTATTTTTGAAATAGTTAAATAGTTCCTCTCCATCCCTTATTTCAATGCATCTTTTCCCTCTAGCTAAAGGGAGCTTCTGAGACACAAGAAGGGCCTACCCATCAAATGGAAGTCAGCCTCAAAAAAGCCTTCCACTCAATCCAGTAAGTCATAAACTATGGAAGGCAGTTGAAAAGCATCACATGTGCCTGCTAGGTCTTTCATTTCATGCCAGGCACCAGAAAAGAATATAAAAACAGGGGGCTTACAGGTGGGAGGCAGATCAATGCCTTGCTAGTAAGGTTCAGAACAACATGTCATCTAATGGTAAATTGGGCCACACTGATTTTAAAGACCATGGGCATTCCTGAGAAAAGATGAGCAGTCAAGGGAGGGCCATGCTATGCATGCTGGGGCCCAAAAGATGAGTGGGACACAGTCGGGCCAGAGGTGCCTGTGAGCAAGGTTCAGATGGAGCAAAAGCATGGTACAGTTCCAGGGTGGTCAGCTGAGGGTCCAGAGCTGAGGGTAGAGAGGATGTGGGGTCAGCCTGTTGGGAACACTGAGATTCTAGCACATTGGGAACAATGTGATAGACTCAGGTCGACTGGACAGCCTCTGAGTAAAGAACAGTACTGAGATTTACTGTGCAGCTGCCTCCCTAGGAGAAAACAAGGCATCTGGCGAACATGCCAGTGAAATGGTCTCTGTTGCTCCCATGGCTTATTTATTGTAAAGTGTAAATTCTTTATTACAAAAGAAGTACGGAGTCATCATGGGATGGCAGAGACGAGCATAAAGAAAGAAAATCTGGGCTGGCACGACGGCTCCGCAGATAAAGGTATTTGCTGCCAAGCCAGATGACCTAAGTTTGATGCCCTGGCTCCCACATGGTTGAAGGAGAGAACCAATACCTACAAGTTGTCCTCTGACCTCCACACGAGTGCCATAGCATGCACACATGTGCATATACACACAACAAATACATGTAGTAAAAAAGGGAAAAAATATTTTTTTGGTGTTTTTGAGACAGAGCCTCCCTATAGCCCCAGCTGGCCTGGAACTCACTCTGTAGACCAGGCTGGCCTTGACCTCACAGAGTTCCACCTGCCTTTGCCTCCTAAGCACTAGGATTAAAGGCATGTGCCACCACGCCCGGCTTAAAGACAATTCTTAGCCACCATGTAGGTGCTGGGAATTGAACCTGGGTCCTCTGCAAGAGCAGTTGGTGCTCTTAACCACTGAGCCATCTCTCCAGCCCCATAAACAATAAAAAAAATTAAATGTTCCCTTTGTCATAAAAACTGTTAGCAAGTTGCTCTGTATTCTTCCAGGCCCTTGTCAACGTCTGGGATGGAGTCTATTAACTTTGCACTGAAATCTCCTCTAAAGACATAAGATCTGAGGCAGCGACTTGGCTGCCTTGAATTCTCAGCCTCCTTTGCAGGGACATGTGACCTCAGAAGGAAAGCCTCACCAGAGGGGCCTCAGTGGAACAGACTTGCAAGGCCTATGACAGAGCTGTGGCCTTGGACCTCTGCCTGCTCCCCCCTGTGAGCTGGAAGGAAGGTTTGAAAGTCACACGTTGAAGCAGCAGCCTGCGTCCCTGAAAGTCTGTGCAGAGAAGAGCTGCCTGCTGACCTGGCGCATCCAGCCAGGGCTGTCACCTGTGTAAGAAGTGGACTTCCACCTCGAGTGAGCCATTGTGGTTTTGCCACCCTCCACCCCACTGTAGTAGCTAACATTACTCTCATGTATACTTTGATGTATAGAAACAAAATAGAATTTTGTAAACTATGTTTTACTTAGCAATCTATTGCATCAAGACATACATACAACACACACATCTATCTATCTATCTATCTATCTATCTATCTATCTATCTATCTATCTATTGTCTTTTTGAGACAGGGTCTCCCTGTAGCCCCAGCTGTCCTGGAACTCACTATGTAGACCAGGCTAGCCTTGAACTCACAGGGATCTGCCTGCCACTGCCTCTGCTGAGATTAATGGAGTGTGCCACTACGTCTGACTGCATCAAGATATTTTTTATAATTTTTTTCCAATGTCATTTTGAAAAATTTCAAATTTATAGAGAAGCTAAGAGAACAGTATAAATAATACCTCTTATTTTTATTTTGCCTTTTTTTTGTTCTTTTTGCTTTTTTCTTGTTGATTTGAGACAGGATCTCTCTGGAGTCCCACCTGGCTTTGATCTCACAGAGATCTGCCTGCTCTGCCTCCTGAGTGCTGGGATTAAAAGTGTGTGCCGCCACATCCAGCTTGTTTTGCCAGTTTTCTTATTTTATCTCTATATATATCTCCTTCTCCTCTTCCCTCCTCCTCCTCCTCCTCCTCCTCCTCCTCCTCTTCCTCCTTTTTTGTGTGCATACATGTGCACATGCCACAATGTGCATGTGGCAGCCAGAGTACAACTCTGCAGAGCTGGTTCTGTCCTTCTAATGTATGTTCTGGGGATCAAACTCAGGTTGCCAGGCATTTAAGGCAAGCCCTTTTACCCATCTCACAGGCTCTCTATATTCTGTTTCTGAATAGTCTCAAAGTGGCTGTACTTCAAGACATTATGCCCTAAATACTTAAGGATGCATCTCTTTTTTAAAATTTATTATTTCTTATGTGTATGAATGTACCGTCTGCATGTAGGTTGGTGCACCCGTGTTGTGCAATGCTGCAGAGGTCAGAAGAGGGTGTCGTATTCCCCTGGAACTGGAGTTAAAGACAGTTCTTAGCCGCCATGTGGGTGCTGAGAATTGAACCCAGGTCCTCTGCAAGAGCAGTAGGTGCTCTTAACCACTGAACCATCTCTCCAGCTCAAGGATGCATCTCTTATTAAAACAGACACTTACCCACAAAGCTACAATACCTCTTACCTAATTTTTAAAAATAGTTCCATAATATTATCTACTATGGAGAACAGATTCAAACCCATTTGTTGCCCAGATACCGTTTTAGCGATCTGTTGAGACTGATGATTCACCCTGCATGCATGGCAAGTTATGTCCCTTTTAGTAGAATAGTTTTCTTGACCTTCTTACTTTTTCACCATTTTGGAAGAGCTGACCCATAGAGTGTATCTTCCTTTTTTTTCTGCTTGTTTCCTGGTAATAAAATTCACTTTATGATGATGAAAAGCATGTTTGGCAGAATGCATGAGCTCTGACGGGGTGGGGGAATGGGCGGGAACATGGGTCTAGATTTGTTAAAAAAATAAAAATAAATTTATGTGAAAAAAAAAAGGTGTTTGCCACCATGCCCGGCATTAAAAATATTGTAGGGGTTGGAGAGATGTCTCAGTGGTTAATAGTGCCGACTGCTCTTGGCGAGGACCTGGGTTTGATTCCCAGCACCCACATGGAGGCTAAGACCTGTCTTTAACTCCAGTTCCAGGGGAATCAGACACACTCTCCTGACCTCCACAGCATTGCACGACTTGGGTGTACCAACCTCCATGCAGACAGAACACTCATACAAATTAAATAATAAATAAAAATAAAAATAATAAAAAGGGAAAAAAATAAAATTCACTTTAATGTTTTGGGGTACGAATATCTTATAGGTGATGTGATGTCCTTCTTTACAATGTCAGCCCAGCGGTACATCCTTGGGTCATCCTAAGATAGCTAACCCTGTGATATCTAGCAAAAGGTGGACTGTTGAATTTCTCCAGTATAAAAATATAACATGTTTCCAATATAAATATGACATGTTTCCTGCTTTGTAGTTCATAGGTTAACTGTGGGGTGATTCCTTGACACTTGATGAATAGCCTGGCCTATTCCTCAACAATATTTCACCTAATGAGTTTAATATCTTCTGATATGCTTTGCCTAAATAGATACTTATATTAGGGAGCAAAGATGATTTTCTAATTCTACATTTCTTCTACAATTACTAGTTAGCATTTTTTTTTTCATAAAAGTGCTTTCTGGGGCTGGGGAGATGATTCAGTCAGGAAAGTGCTTGCCATGCAAGCATGAGGACTTGGGTTCGGATCCCCAGTACCCACATAAAAAAAGCCAGGTATGGTAGTGATATCTGTAATTCCAGAACTGGAAGGTGGCAGGGACAAATGGCTCCCTGGAATTTGCTGGCATCCAGCCTAGCCAGCCAGTGCACTACAGGTATAGGGAGAGAACTTGACTCAAACCATAAGGTAGACATCGTGAAAGAGGGGGCAGAAAGATCGAGAGGACCAGAATTGCATGACCACAAGGAAACAGTCTTCCGGGCTTCTGGGAACTTGCTCATTTGAACTTACAGTATGCATAAGCCCCATGGAAACTCAGACAAAAACCCAGGAGAGAGCTGGGTAAATATACAGGAGGCTTTAACCTTAGCTGAGGAACTGTTGGCAGCTGATCACTGGTGGGTGAGGTATAGCTGGTCTTCTTTAGGGGAGCGATGCTGGACAGGCTGACCAGGTCCCCGTGGTTGGAATCACACTAAGGGACATCTGGGGACAGAAAATTGTCTCAATAGCCCTTAATATATATGATAGGATGCATAAAATCCAGTGCAGATAGAGGAGGGTGTCTATGATTAAGATGCATGAAATGCACAAAAATTCAGTACAAATACATATTGAAAAAACATGGGGTGGAAAGTGACTGATGAAGACACTCAACATTGACTCCAGCCTCTGCGGACATGGAAGTAGAGAATCCCCGGGGCTTGCCGGCCATCCAGTCTTTATCCAGGCTCAGAAGAAGACTCAAAAAAAATACAGCAGGGAAGCAACTGAGGAAGACCCCTGAGATCGACCTCCACCCTCCACCTACGGGGCCACCCACTGTGTGGGAGTTCCCCACTCCTCTTTTTCTCATTTCTATTTGCTTACTTAGAATGTGGTCTTAAGGATATATGATTTATGCAATTCTATAAAATTTAAATTTTTATAAAAAACGGTGATCGGGGCTAGTGTATGATTCAGTAAGAGCACCTGCCATTGAGCCTGACAGCCTGCATTCAATCCCCAAGGACCACAAGGTAGAAGGAGAAACCTGACTCCCACAAGCTGTCCTCTGACCTCCACGTGTGCACCTTGGCACCTACCCATGGGCATGCATGCACAAGTGCACGTGGATTTGAGTCCGCTAAAGCTGCATTTAACTGAGTCTTTGGAGTAATACTTTGCTTTCTGGTACATGAAAATATCACAGTCCATGTCAGGCCTTACCTGTTTCAGTTCCTCAAGAAACTCTCATTCTTTTTTGGCTGAGAATGCTATTTAAGTTTTTGTCTTGTTTGGTTTAGGGGATAGAGTCTCCTGTACTCCAGGATGGCCTTGAGCTCATAATACTCCAGCCTCCACCACGGCTGGCTTGAGAATGCTATTTAGAAAGTGCTAGGTGTTCCCAAGCACTTGTGAAGCTGAGGCAGGAGGATAAAAAGGCAAAAGAAACCTGGGAAATATAGCAAGACTGTATCAAAAGAAGGAAAGAATAAAAGAGAAAAGGAAGAGAGGATAGAAGAGAAGGAAGGAGGAAAGACGGAAGATTAACTAGATGTGCCTGTCGCTGCTAGAGTGACTGTTCATAAATCCTTTCCTTGGGATGAATTAGAAACCATATATATATATGTATATATAAATATATGTATATATAAGTTTTAATCATGAATTTATAGCAATATTCATAATTAAAATTTGTCTTCTTTTATATTCCTCTCCTATTTAAAACCTTTATTCCTTAGTTATATTACTATGTTTATTCATTTGTTTTCCCCTGTAATAAACATAAAATATTTTCAAGGTTATGATATAAACATGACTCTAGGAATAAATCTGCCAGATAAAACATATTATTTCTCTGAAGTGCTTTGTCTTTGGAATATATTCCTCCTTGTATGAATATCATAATTCTTTTGTTGGTCGTGTTGAATGTTTCCAACTTTTTCCTGTGATAAATAACACTATGATGAATGTTTAAGTAGCTGTTTAGTTAAGACTTTAAGATCCTCAGAACGGGAATTTATCTCACTAGATTAAAAGCAGCACAAAGATTTTTTTTGTTCTAAATCATCCTTCAGAAATATTGCACCAATTTACATTTCAAGTGCATATGAAGACTCGTACGTTCCTTTCTTTTTTTTTTTTTTTTTTCATATAGTTTATTTATTTTGTATATGTATGAATGTTACTGTCTGCATGCAGTCTGTGCAACCCGTTGTCGTGCAATGCCGCGGAGGTCAGAAGAGGGTCTCGGATTCCCCTGGAACTGGAGTTCTCCTGGAATTGGAGTTACAGACGGTTCTTAGCCGCCATGTGGGTGCTGGGGATCGAACCCGGGTCCTCTGCAAGAGCGTCGGTGCTCTTAACCGCTAGGCCATCTCTCCAGCCCCGAAGACTCGTCACTTTTCATGGAAACTTTCTAACCGTTATCTTAAAAAAATTTTTGTCATTTTGGGATAAGATTATCATTTTAATTTGTAAATTTTATGTAATTTTACTATTATTATACAGGCTCACTTATTTATTTCAAGTATATATTCTACCGATTTAAAAAATATTACATCCTATTTATTTATTTATTTATTTATTTTATGTGTATGTGCGGGGGCATGCTGTGGTGTTCTTGTGGAGGTCAGGGGACAATGAGGAAGTGTCTGTTCTATCATTGGAGTCTCAGGGATTGAACTTGGATGTTCAGACTTGGCAGCAAGTACTAGAGTGTGAGGTAGCTGTTACATCTCATCTGCAGTCAGGGCGAGTGAAGAGTCTACATGCTTAACTAGCTCTCCTCTTTTTGTTCATCCCAGGACCCTAGCCCAGGGAACGGTGCTCTTCACTTTTACTGTGGCCTTCATCCCTCACAGGTGGGCCTAGAATCTAAATAATTCTTTACACATGGACCAGAGGGTTCATCTCCTAGGGAATTCCAGATTCAGCCAAGCTGATAATTAACGTGGACCATAAGGCAGATACAGCAACTGGAGACAGCAACTAGCAGGTCTGTAGAGAATCACTCCACAATTGTTTTAACTTCTGTTTTTGGAGGCCAATATAGTAAAATGTAGGAGGGGGGGATGAAGAGATATAGGTATTAGACTCTGGGGTGAACAAGGAACTTTGTAGATACTGCTTTATTTTCTCTTGTTTGGGTCATAATAAACACAAATTGCTCCCACTGGTTGAGGTGGTACAAGCTTTTAATCCCAGCACTAAGGAGGCAGAGGCAGGCAGATCTCTATGAGTTTAAGGCCAGCCTGGTCTATATAGTGAGTTCTAGGCCAGCTGGGGCTACAGGGAGAACCTGTCTCAAAGAGACCCTCCCCCCCCCAAAGGGGAAGAAATTGCTCCCTTTTAAAATTTTATTTATTTATTTATTTATTTATTTATTTGAATGTACTGTCTGCATGCAGGTATGTGCACCCATGTGGTGCAATGCCGCGGAGGTCAGAAGAGGGCGTCGGATTCCCCTGGAACTGGAGTTCTCCCAGAATTGGAGTTACAGAGGGTTCTCAGCCGCCATGTGGGTGCTGGGGATAGAACCCAGGTCCTCTGCAAGAGCAGTCGGCACTCTTAACCACTAGGCCATCTCTCCAGCCCCAGAAATTGCTGCCTTTATGCTGTCTATCATCTGGTAACAATGAGTGGTCGCTGGCCAATTCAAGAAAGTCAATATAAGACAAGTTTAATGCTTGCCTAGCATGCACGAGGCTTTGTGTTAAAACCCCAGTACCACAAAAACGAGTACATTTTCTCTCCTTTCTAAAAACTATCTTATTGGCTAGGTGTGGTGGCACACAACTTTAATCCTAGCACTTGGGCAGCAGAGACAGGCGGATCTCTGTGAGTTCAAGGCTAGCCTGGTCTACACAGTGAGTTCCAGGACAGCTGGAGCTACAGGGAGACCCTGTCTCAAAATTTGACCAAAAAAAACCCCCTATTTTTATTTATTTTTATTTATTTTTTATTTTTTATGTGTATGAGTATACTGTCTGCATGTAGGTTGGTGCACCTGTGTTGTGCAGTGCCACAGAGGTCAGAAGAGGGCATCGGATTCCCCTGGAACTGGAGTTAAAGACGGTTCTTAGCCACCATGTGGGTGCTGGGAATTGAACCCCAGTCCTCTGCAAGAGCAGTTGGTGCTCTTAACCGCTGAGCCATCTCTCCAGCCCCCCCCAAAAGAACTATTTTTATTATTTTTCTATGTGTAGTGAGTGTTTTGCCTGCATGTGTGTAATTGTACCATGTGTATGCAATGCCTAAAGATGCCAGAAGAGGGTGGGGTGTCAGTTGCCCCCAGAACTGGAGTTATGGACTGTTGTTAAATGCCACGTGATTGCTTGAACTCAGGTTCTCTGGCAGAGCAGCCACTGCTCTTAGTCTCTCGGCTATCTCTCCAACCCCTACATCTTCTCTTATACTTGGTATTTTAGGAAGTTAACCTGGCAAGAAGACAAAGTAACTAGTGCATGGGGAGATGAAAGAATGATGACCGTGAGCCTCTAGAGTTTATAGTCTGGGAGCGTATAATCAAATTGTTGTCAAGGGGCTGGGGAGACAGCTTCGTTAGGAGGGTGCTTGCTTTGCAAGCATGAGGACCCGAGTTCCATTCCCAGAACCCATGTAAAAAGTAAAAACAACAGGCATGAAAGGGCGTGCTTGCAATCCCAGTGCTGGAGGGCAGACAGGAGGATCCCTGGGGCTTGCTGCCCAGCTGGTGAGTCCCAGGCCAATGAGAAGCCCCTGTCTCAAAGGAGGTGGAAGACGCTCCTGGGGATGACACAGGAAGCTGTCCTCTGGGCTCTACATGCACGACACATACACAACTGCGCAGATTAAAAAGACCCTGTCTCGAAAAGACAAAAAAAATCATTCTTAAATTAAATTTACATGGGTCACAAATGGGGTGCGGTGGGGGGAGGCATAGGCAGCTGTGAGAACATGGGGAAGCAGTCCTGATCTAGTGGTGGGGAGAGGCAAAATCATTCTTAAATTAAATTTACATGGGTCACAAATGGGGTGCGGTGGGGGGAGGCATAGGCAGCTGTGAGAATACAGGGAAGCAGTCCTGATCTAGTGGTGGGGGGAGGCATAGGCAGCTGTGAGAACACAGGGAAGCAGTCCTGATCTAGTGGTGGGGGGAGGCATAGGTAGCTGTGAGAATACAGGGAAGCTGTCCTGATCTAGTGGTGGGGGGGGGAGGCATAGGCAGCTGTGAGAACATGGGGAAGCAGTCCTGATCTAGTGGTGGGGCTGCCACCCGAGGTGAGCTGACACTGGACGGCAAGAGCAGAGGACAAGCTCGTGAGCAGGAAGCACCTTCTACAAGGCACGAGGTCTGTTTAGACCAGCAATAGAGCAGCAAAGAGCTCCAGGTCCCACAAGGCCATGTTTACAGGGTGATGAATTCGATTTCTTATTCTAAGTGGTCTGAGCAGACAAACAAATGAACTGTGTTTCACCTGTCAGTGCCACTCTGCCATATGATGATATGGAAAATGGGATTTGGGGATAGGTGTGAGAAATGAGGATAGCTTCAGGAAGCCATTAAAGTAGCTCTGTGGTGGCGAAGACCACACAGATCCAGAAGATATTGAGGGCACACATCTGTAATTTCAGCACTCAGGAGGCTGAAGGAGGAGAGGGAGGAGCTTAAAGACAGTTTTTAAACTATATCAAACAGCAAAAAAAAAAAAGATAATAGGGAAGTAAACTGTGTAGGATGTGTTGTTGCTGCACTGAACACGGGTGGGGGGGGTGTGGAAGGAATGTCAGATTTTGCACCAGGGCCAAGCTGGGGACTTGAGTCTAAGGTGTCATTTTGGATTGTAATGAGGAGACAGGAAGATATTAGAACTGGAGCTCAAAAGTGAGGCTTGGCCTGGGAACACAGATTTGGAAATTATTGCCATTTAACCCTCAAATTTGGCAGTTAAAATGTTCATTAGAGCTGGGCTTGAGGGTGCAGGCCTTTGATCCTAGCACCAAAAGGCAGAGGCAGGCAGATCTCTGTGAGTTCCAGGCCAGCCTGGTCTACATAAGCAAGTTCCAGGCCAGCCAAAATCGAGACTCTGTATAAATAAATAAACAAATAAATAAACAAATACGTTCATGAGATAACTTTTAGGAGAATATAGAGGACAACTCTTTTTGTTGGCAAGGTATGAACTTGGATGGCAAAAATGTCTTTATAAAATTCCACTAATTTCTACCTGAAATCTAAACCACATTCATCTATGAATTCGGGCAATAAGCCACTGTAGTATTAGCAGGACCTGTGATTTTTGTCACCAATGGAAATCACAGATATTTTCACATCTCAGTAAATTTGTTGCAGATGTCTCAAAATACCCTTTACGCCCGTAACTTGTTATTTAATGTGTTAATAAGGAAGCACATACATTACTGAATCACAAACTTCTAAAAATATTTTGATGACTTTCAATAAAAGTGGTTTCCTTTGAAAGTCCGTGTGTCTTATTTTATGCATGTGAAAATAATTCTGAGGCGGGGGCGGGGGGAGGTCTACAGAGTTCGCCATGTGCCCAAAGAAGTTTGTGGTGCAAAGACAGGTTTAGGACCACTGACCCCTGTCCCTAGGCCCCTAGGTAGTGAGTTGAGAAGCAAAGCCTTAAGGAAACCCAGGATTCAGGGCTGGGGTGGAGGAGGCTGAGAAGTGGGAAAAGAGAATGCACCTCAGAGATAGGAAGCCAGGGGGAGGGTGGCTTCACAGATGCCTAGGAAGCAGTATGGCTAGGGACACCCAAAGCTGCCAATCAGGGACAAGAACTAGAAAGCCACTAAGGGATCTGCCAGATTCAGAGGTATCCAAGTCACTTGCCGAAGAGCACTTCTGGGGAATGAGGAGCGTGGAAGGCAGATTGGAGTGGGTTGAAGAATGAGTAGGAGGTGGGGAAATGGAGGCAGGCAGTGTAAACAATTCTTTGGGGAACTTGTGGTGTGAAGGAGAAGAAATAACTGGAGGGGAGTGTGGGATAAGGAGGCTGCTCTGGTCTCTCTTTTTAGATCATGATTAAATGCTGATGGGAAAGCCCTGGTACACAGTTGGGGATGCAGGCAGCTTGGAAGGGAGAGACTGGGGGTGCTGAGGAGGGCGAAGGCACGGATCCTAAGCACAGATGGGAAAGTTGGAAATGGGTGGGAATAGGGTGTGAGATGGAGGAGAGGAGGGGTTGAAGACTGGGGAAAAGGAAGGTTTGAGGTAGAAGAGAGTTGAGCGGAGAACCTGGGCAGAGTCGAGGACTGTCAGGAGGTTGGTGGCTGTGCAAAGTAGGGTGACTTTCTTTCGCTGTAACTGGTGGCTGCATGTGGCCCACAGACTGAATTAACAGAGCTTATGACAGGTGTCACAAAAGGGGAAAGGACTTACCCAAAGGGTCAAAATGCAGAATCTGAGCTGCCTGGAGGGAGGTGGTCTGAGCCAGTGGAGGAATGCGCAGAGCAGAGAGTGAAGGAACACTCGGAAGGACTGAGGGGCAGAGAGGCGATACCCTGTGATCTGGTGATGTGGAATCCTTAAGATGTGATGAGGGGCTGGAGAGATGGCTCAGCGATTAAGAGCGCTGACTGCTCTTGCAGAGGACCTGGGTTCAATTCCCAGCACTCACATGGCGGCTAAGAACCATCTTTAACTCCAGTTCCAGGGGAATCCGACACCCTCTTCTGACCTCTGTGGCATTGCACGACATGGGTGCACAAACCTACATGACACTCATACACATAAAAAAATAATAAATTTAAAAAATTAAGATGTGGTGAGGTCCAGATGTGCCCTTGAGACTGGGATGAGGATGTGAGATGGGGTGGGGTGGGGTGGGGCAAGTGTGGGTGAGAGGGGGGCAGAGTGGAAAGGAGGAGGCATCTGAGACACCTCAGGAGCCAGGAAGGCAGAATGTAGCAGGGTTATCTAAGTGGATGCTGAAATCATGAGATAACGTAGCTGAGATCTGTAAGTGAGGGGAGAGAATCTGAACTGCCTGCCAGAGCTTCCTTGGGTAAGGAAGCGTGCCCAGAAGACTCACAGGAGTGGAGAGGGAAGAGGACGGTGGAAGCTGACTGCACAAGCCGACCAAGCCTGGGAGCAGAGCTGTGGGGGCAGCACTGGGGACCCCTTATACTCCTTCTTCCTGGGCATGAGAGGGCAGGTGATGAAGGGGCTGCTGGAAGACAGGCGGGCAGGCAGGCACAGCCTCAGGGGAGGGCAGACTTCCGTTTACCAGGACGTGCATTTCCTGTGCTGCTTCTCTAGACCTGAGGCCGGCTGACCACCTCCCAAGTGAACCGTGGGCCTTCCCTCCACGTGTGATGTCCTCCCTCCAAGTTGCAACTCCCTATCTGGCTTCAGAATCTGTTTTTCTCTGTTAAACTTCCCTAACTCTGTTTTCTTATTCAGGGTCTCTCCATGTAGCTTAGGTTGACTTTGAACTCATGATCTTCCTGCCTTTGCCTCCTGAGCACAGGGATCACAGCAGGCTCCTTTTGCTGTTTCATTATTCAGATTTCATTCATCAGATATCGTCTTGAACTGCAGGCTTTTGTATAACAGCTTAGTTTAATAATACTGTGAACATGAGGGTAGGTGACGGTTTATTCATTACTGTACCCTCCTAGAAACTAACAGAAGTGTCTTCTACAGAAGTGATTTATAATTTCTTCATTTAGTTTATTATTTTTAAATTTAAATTTATTTCATCTTTAATTGACAAATAATTGTATTGTAATTTTTAATGAATAAAGCATTACAAAAATAAAAGGCTATTTTAGAGTGAAAGTACTGTGTGTTATAAAATATATTTAATGCAGGTATGCATCTGTACTTGTAATTGTAACTTGCAATTGGGAAAAATTTTTAATTTCAATATCAGAAATTTAATTGGTTTTTAACAAGTTTTGGGGTTTTCAGGAATTAATTAGAACCATTTTTTAGAAGCAGATAATTTTAATAAAATGCAGTACAAGTGAAATACATAGCATTACAAACAAAGAAAAAGAAAGACATTTTATTATAATCTCCTTCTTTGCAATTTCTGAGCTGCTAAGTCCAATTAACACAGGTAACTGTTTCGGTCAGAGGCCACCAACTCTTGGCACCAACAATTTCACTGAGCTGGCTTCGAAACTGGGTGCACAGCAGAGTCGGCCTGGTGCAAGGAGTCTGTCTTGCTTAGCTTTTGAAAGAGGCAGGACAACGTGCTGGAAGCAGTCCCAATTTAAAGTGACAGTTGGCCCATTTTAATGTCATGCCCTACTTTTAAATTACCTGGTGGAACTCAGACCAAATGCAGAAATGAAGAAGTGAAGCCCTGCTTTGCTTAGCCAAAGATCCAGTTGTTACTCCTCTGCCACAGGGCTGCTGTCGGAGACCTGCAGCTTTGCAGGCCGAGACGTGCTGCCACACCTGTTCGCAAGGAATCTCTAACCTAATTGCAAAAAAATGTCCAATCTGGGAGGACCAGATAACCACAGCTCAACCACAGGGATGGGACCCAAGTTGTAAAGTCCAAGCCAGCCCTAAACCGCCGCCATCCGGCTGTTCCTCATCTCCTAAGCTCTGTAGACTGCGGTTCTGTGTCTGTGTATTTTGCCTCCCGTGACAAAAGGAACTTACTCAGGGTTTGAAGGGAGCTACCCAGTCCTTTGCAGACTCGTTTGCCAGGAAACGAATGCTCAACTCAATCAGTTACTCTGGTTGCCACATTTCAGGAGTTAGTGGGTCCTAACTGCCTGCTCTTCAGACCCAAAGTAGTCATTACAGATTGGCAGCCTCAGTAAACCACACTCCTGTCACTAATTTCAAGCCAGGTCATGGCGCGTTCTCTCCCAGTGAATTGACATCCCTGTTCTGACTCTTATATCTGCATGATTCTGCCTAATATGTGATCATTCCTGGCATGTTAGCCATTAAACAAGGCCTGGGTTTCTATTGTATGACACACACTGGACCTGCATCAGTGAACAGTGTCTTCTCTTGACCACTTCCCTGCCTAAGGGAGGAAGCTTTACCCATGAGAGAGCATGGGCCCAGAGGGTTTTCTGAGACTACACAAGATTAAGTAAGAGCAGGCCCTGGACTCCCAGGAGAAACCTAGGAAACTTCCCAGACTGGTGCCCTAAGACTTGAGTATGTTGAAAGGTGAGTCAGATGAGCTGGGGAAGCCAATAAGGGTGTCGAGCATCTGCTAGGTGTTTGAACTGATCCCAAAGACAGCAAGGAAGTGAATATATTTTTAATAAAGCACAGTCATGTCATCCAGTTGTTTCTAGTAGGATCACTCTTATGGCAACCTGTTAGACTGCCTGAAAGGGGTGAGGTGAAGGACAAGATGGGGGGACTGTTGGGGTGGGGAGAGACAGGGCCCAGCAAGGGGGAAGTCGGTGGGCAGATTCTAGAGAGGAGATAGAAGCAGGGCTTGTTGTCTGCTGTGAGGTATGAGGAGGAGGAATAGATGGAAGAGGAGGAGGCGTCCAAAACAACTTCTAATATTCAGGCTGAGGTAGGAATTGAAAACAGGAAGAAGAACCAGTTTGAGGGGGAGATGATGCGTTCAGCCACTTGAAAATGAGGGGCTCCGAAGGACATGGGGGTGAATGGATCAACGGCTAAATAAGCTCAGGAAAAGTCCCACAGATCTGCACTTGTCAAACTGTGGGCTTCACATTCCCTCCCCATGACGTGCGTGTCAGCTTGGGAAGCCCTGTACAGAGCCCTAGTTACCCAGGTGCACCTCCAGGGCTCAGGGATCTGTGCTAGAGTTAAGAGGGCGACTGTGACAAACAGCACACCAGGTGTTAGAGATGACTCACAGCCTGCGTGGGCAGGGCCCTTTGACAGTTAAAAGCCCTGTGAGTGTGTGTGACCTGCCTCGTCAGCACCCCAGCCTGGGGCCAGGGGGAAAGAAAGGCCTGGCCCCCAAAGAACCCCACAATAGACAAGCAGAACTGAGAGAAATTTAAGAGTATGACTCATTGAACACAGATGCCACGTCCCAAGCCCTGGCTGTTGTCGTGACACTGATCCCACTGTGTCAGTGGGTTGACAATGACAGGTTAATGTCAGAACAACCACAGAAGAGCCCTTTGAAAGAGGAGAAGCCAGAGGCCTCACAGGATGGATGGGATGAATAGTTAGGCAGGTGAGCCAAGGAGCCATGCAAATGTACCCAGGTCACAGGAAAACACAAAATGCAAATCAATTTACCCTTCCCTGGACTGCTGGCTCACCAGCAAGCATTTGTAAGGAGCTATTCAGTGCGCATTATGTAGGTCCAGCTTCTGGGAAGCACAACTTTTTTGGTGAGTCTTGTTTTCTTTTGATTTTTGGACGTGACCATCAGCCGGAACAGTCTTGTCCCTCCCCAGTTATCTGCGTGGTCCAATGTGGTCACCACTGACCACATGGCAACTGAGCACATGGAACTAAATTTGAAATTCACCTAGACATTATGTGTGTGTATCAGGTAATTAAGCGTGTCTTGGTGCACGTATGGAGGTCAGAGGGACAATCTGTGCCCTTGGTTTTCTCCTCCTCCCCTTCCATGGATTGAACTCAGGTCACCAAGCCCTGCAGCAAGGATCTTTACATCTGAACTATCTCACTGACTCTACTTATTTTTATGAGTCGGGGTCCCAGGTAGTCCAGACTGGCATCCGTGGAGCTCACTGTGGATGACCTTGAACTCCTGAGTCCTCCTTTCTTCTATCTCCAGAATGCCGGGACTACAAATGAGCACTGTGCTCAGCACAGTTCTAGACCCTTGGTGTCCTCACTTAGGGATGGCTACTTTGAGGTGTGTGTGTGTGTGTGTGTGTGTGTGTGTTTAGGCCAGAGGTCTATGTTAGGGTGTTTTCCTCAAATGCTTTCTACTTGTTTTTATGAGATAGGGTCTCTGGTTGCTAGATTGGCTGGCTAGCAGGCTCTGGAGGTGCACCTCTGTTCCCCATTAACTCCCAAGTGCTGGGGATACAGACGTACCCCATAGGCCACCACAGCTGCTTTTACATGGGTCTTCATGCTAACCCAGCAGGCCCTGAGCCATCTCCCCAGCCCTGACACTCTGTTTTTTTTAATTTAATTTAATTTTATTTTCGTATGTGTATGAATGTACTGTCTGCATGTAGGTCTGTGCACCCGTGTCGTGCAATGCCGCAGAGGTCAGAAGAGGGTGTCGGATTCCCCTGGAACTGGAGCTAAAGATGGTTCTCAGCCGCCATGTGGGTGCTGGGGATCGAACCCGGGTCCTCTGCAAGAGCAGTCGGCGCTCTTAACCACTAGGCCATCTCTCCAGCCCCGACGCTCTGCTTTTTAAAGCCACTGCAGGTTACTTGAAGTGGCTTTGCGTTTTAATCTCCTGAGTTTGTGGGGATTCTCATGGACAATTACAGTGTTGATGTTGGGTCATACCCCTCCTCCCAGAAGCTTGCTTTGCTTGCTGGGAGGTTCAGGTGACCTCATTGAAGTAAACATCACGATGAGCAGGCCTGGGCCACAGCCAGCTCAGTATCCAGTTAACTGCCTTACACCTTCTCTCAGTGTAATTTTGGGTCTTTATAACCTGGAAGCTAAATATTTAGTTGCTCAGTTGTTGGGGGGTTGAAGGATGACAACTGTATTACTATTAGCCGAGCAAAGGGGACTCTTGAAAAAGTTTGAGCTTGGGGCTGGAGAGATGGCCTAGCAGTTAAGAGTGCCAACTGTTCTTGCAGAGGACCCGGGTTCGATCCCCAGCACCTACATGGCAGCTGAGAACCGTCTTTAACTCCAGTTCCAGGGGAATCTGATGCCCTCTTCTGACCTCTGCAGTCAGTGCACCAACCTGCATGCAGACAGTACACTCATACACATATAATAAATAAATAAAATTTAAAAAAAAGAAAAGCTTAGAGCTGAACCCCACTGTCCTTCTTAAAGTAGGAGACACTGAGGACAGCATGTCCTTAGGCCTTGAGTCTCTTCATACAGACTTGGAACCCCACCCCCACATCCAAAACTAATTAATCATTTCCTTCATCTTCCATACAGAAACCAGGGCTCCAAGCCCTTCTCTATTAAAGTTAGACAGGATGCAATATCTTTTATTTTATTTTATTTATTTCTGTATGTGTAGGAATGTACTGTCTGCATGCAAGTTTGTGCACCCGTGTCGTGCAATGCCACGGAGGTCAGAAGATGGTGTCGGATTCTCCTGGAACTGGAGTTCTCCTGGAATTGGAGTTTCAGACGGTTCTTGGCCGCCATGTGGGTGCTGGGGATCGAACCCGGGTCCTCTGTAAGAGCGGTCGGCGCTCTTAACCACTAGGCCATCTCTCCAGCCCCAGGTGACCCTGTTGATCACAGTGGGCTCACCTGCGTCAGCAGCCCTGGGGGCGGGACTAGGAAAGAAAAGTGCTACTCTCTTCTATCCAAAGTGCTTTGCTTTTTGTCTAATAAAGCGTCCAACTTCTGGTCGTATATGTGGACCTACACCATTTTCTTGTTAAATTCTAATAGGATGAAACCATTCACAAGGTTGTCCTGTGACCCCCGAGAAAGGTTTACAGTTATTACATTTGGCTTGGTTTTAGAAATATGGCCTGGTATGAGGCAAAGCAAAGAAAGGTGTTCTAGAAGCTCCAGAACCTGTTCCTCCATTGATACCTGTTGGAGCATCGTTTGCAGGAGAATTGGATAGCGTGATCTAATGTAAGCAGATCAGTTAGGAAGTTCCTTCGTGCGCACAGTGATCCCATGAGACAAACATAAAAATAAGTATCCCCTGAATGGGGGACTTTAGTGCTTGGGCTTGAAGTGGTTTGCCTAAACTCACACTTTTAATAACAGGCACAGGGGCCATGATCAATGTTTTCTCTGATGTCAAGTCACAAACTTACATGTATTTGGGAGGAACCATTTTAAAGAGCATCTCAGCATGAGTTTGGCAGAGATCGCTTCATCTTGGACTTAAAACAATGTCTACAGGATTTGAGATCTCCTGAGCCCAGGGGCAGGAAGAGGGGAAGACAGATCTAGTGGCTGTGGGGGCGGAGTTATCCTCCCAGCCGGTATTTTTTTTTTTTTAATTTTTTTTTTATTATTATTATTTATTTTTTTGTATGTGTATGAATGTATTGTCTGCATGCAGGTCTGTGCACCCGTGTCGTGCAATGCCGCGGAGGTCAGAAGAGGGTCTCGGATTCCCCTGGAACTGGAGTTCTCCTGGAATTGGAGTTACAGACGGTTCTTAGCCGCCATGTGGGTGCTGGGGATCGAACCCGGGTCCTCTGCAAGAGCGTCGGCACTCTTAACCGCTAGGCCATCTCTCCGCTTGTGTGACTCTTGAGATTTGAGATCTCCTGAGCCCAGGGGCAGGTGCCGGGGCGCGGGCTGAAGAAACCCCCCCCCCCCCAACTGAGATTACGAAGAAGGATCTGAAGGAGGCAAGCAAAGCACGCCTTCAACACAGGGAAGAGCATTCAGGACTCACATTGGAATACAGGCAAAGAGAGCCCATATGCCAGGATCACGAAGAAGAGGAGACTACACTGGAAAGGTGCAGGATAATCCCCCGCCAAGCTTTACCAACCCTATGGATGACTCCTGCAGTGGGATCCCCCCGGGATGCCCCAGGACACAGAAATCAGAAACACAATGGGAACATACTTAAAGACTACAAAAATCATAAAGAAACAAATTAAATGAACTAAGAAAAGAGAATGAGGACCGAGGGTAGAGAGAGGAGAATGACAAGCTCCGGNTTTTTTTTAATTTTTTCTTTTATTATTTATTTATTTTTTGTATGTGTTATGAAGTATTCTGCATGCAGCAGGTGTGCACCCGTTGTCGTGCAATGCGCGAGGAGCCAGAGGGTCTCGGATTCCCTGGAACTGGAGCTTCTCCTGGAATTGGAGTTACACGACGGTTCTTAGCCGCTGTGCGGTGCTGCTGGGGATCGAAACCCGGGTCCTCTCGCAAGGCGTGGCACTCTTAAACCGCTAGGCCATCTCTCCGCTTGTGTGACTCTTGAGATTGCAGATCCCGCACCCAGGGGGCAGGTGCCGGGGGCGCGGGCTTGAAGAAGCCGCCCCCCCCCCCCAACTGAGATTACGAAGAAGGATCTGAAGGAGGCAACCAAAGCACGCCTTCAAACACAGTGAAGAGGCATTCGGGACTCACATTGGAATACAGGCAAGGAGGAAGCCCATATGCCCAGGATCACGAAGAAGGGACTACACTGGAAAGGTGCAGGATAATCCCCAGCCAAGCTTTACCAACCCTATGGATGACTCCTGCAGTGGGATCCCCCCAGGGATGCCCCAGGACACAGACATCAGAAACACAATTGGGAACATACTTAAAGAACTACAAAATCATAAAGAAAAATTAAAGAACTAAAGAAAAGAGAATGAGGACCGAGAGAGAGAGAATGACCAGCTCCGGAAGGAAGTGCAGAAACACTTGAAAAGATCCCATGCTGAAAACGAAAAAGAAACCAACCAGCAAACAAAAGAGCTACAAAAAAGAGATCGAGAAGCTCCCAAAAAGAAATAGAAACACTAAAGAAATCAGAAGAGGAAATGAAAAAGGAAATCAAACACTCATCATTCAAGGAGGAAAGGAATGAAAAAAAAAAGCCCTCAGAAGCAGAATGGAGGAAGCCAGAACAAAGAATATCAGACCTGGAGGACAACAACAGAACAACTAAAAACCTCAAGGAAAGATTATGAAGAAATTTAAAAATACACAAAAAATGGAACAACCAGGCGCTGTGGGACACTTGAAAAGATCAAACCTCCGCATCATAGGAATAGAGGAGGAAGAATCCCAAGAGAAAAGTATTGATCAGATCTTCAACAGAATAATAGATGAAATACTTCCCCAAACTAAAAAAGGGACAAACCAATACCAATACAAGAACAACATAGAACTCCAAACAGACAAGATCAGAAAAGAAATTCTCCACGCCACATCATAGTTAAATATGCTGACACCCAAACAAGAGAAAAATTCCTTAAAGCACAAGAGAGAAAAACAACAAGTGACCTATTAAGGGGCAACCTATCAGAATAACAACGGACTTCTCACAGCAAAACGATGAAGGCAAGAAGAACCTGGAGCAAAGCATTCCCAGTGTTGAGGGACAATGGATGCCAGCCCAGGTTACTATACCCAGCAAAAATGTCAATCATTTGGACGAGAGAGGAAAAATCTTCCATGTACATAAACAACTTGAAAGAATACATGTCCGGAAAACCAACCCTTCAGAGAAATACTTGAAGCAATCCAAAGACCCAGAAGAAAGGAGCAACCAACCCAGGAAAAAAAAAAAAAAAAAAACAGAAGGAGAATCAATAAACGCATAACTGCAGAAGTAGAGAACCTAAATCAAAACCGCAGATGGATATAAGGCAAAAGGAAGCAACACAAACCATCAGTCATAACCTTAAATATTTAATGGACTAATTTCCCCAATCAAAGAGACATAGTCTGCGGAGGAGACTGGACTTAGGAAAAAACTGAATCCTCGTATATGCTGTCTACAAGAAGAAACACATCTTACCTTCAAGGACAGGCACCACCTTAAAGTTGAAGGGATGGAAAAAAATCTTATCAAGCAAATGGTACCAAAAAGAAAGCAGGTGTTGCTATTATAATACGGATAAAATAGACTTCAAGTAAAAAGAAATCAGAAGAGACAAAGAAGGCCATTACATTTTCTAAAGGAACAATCCACCCAGAAGATTTCACAATTATGAATATATATGCCCCAAATTCTGGTGCACCAAACTTTTATAAAGACAATTCTCCCGGCACCACAAGTCCAGACTAACCCCAGCATCACTATCATGTGGGAGATTTCAATACCCCACTGAGTCCTTTGGATAGGTCAACAGGACAAAAATAAACAGAGAGAACATCTGAACTGAACGATATGATACACCACAATGGGACCTAAGACCTCTACGAACATTCCATCCTAATACCAGAGGAATACACTTTCTATCATCACCCCACGGAACATTCTCCAAAATTGACCACATCTGGGACACAGAAGAGAAACCTCTACAAATACAAAAAGATTTGAAAATATTCATGCATCCGTCAGAACACAGTGCAATTGAACGCTCAACATCAAACAGGACAAGCCCCTCCTGCCTACAAGAAACACATGGAGACTAAACACACACCTCTTTTGAATAATGAATGGGTCCAAGGAAGATAAAGAAAGACAAGAAAAGAAATAAAAACATCTCCTGGAACTGAATGACAATGACAATACAACACAACAAAACTTAGGATACCTTAAAAGCAGTCCTAAGAGGGAAATTTATAGCCCTGGTGTGCCTACATTAGAAAAACAGAAAGAGCACAATGACGACTAACACTACAGCTAAAAGAAAAAAAAAAAAAACAAAAAAAACAATGAACCCTAAACGCAACAGACGGAGAGAAATACAAAAATCAGAGCAGAGAAATCAATGAAATAGAAACAAAGACAACAACTACAAAAAAAATCAAGAAGCCCAAAAAGTTGGTTCTTTGCGAAAAACTAAACAAGATAGACAGACCTCTAGCCCAGTTAACAAAAAGAAAGAAGGAACAACTCCCAAATCAATACAATCCGTGATAGAAGGGAATATCACAAGGACAAGGAAAGAATCCAGAAAATATATTATGGGAACTTACAAAACCTATATTCTACCAAGTTTGAAAAATCTAGAAGAAATGGATGATATCTGAATTTGGGAATCACCAAAGCTTGGCCAAGAGGAGACCCGCGCTTAACAGACCCATAACATATGAAGAAAATAGAGGATGTAGTAAGAAGCCTCCCAACTAAAAAAAAGCCCAGGCCCAGGGTTCACAGCAGAATTCTATAAAAATTCAAAAAAGACCTACAACCATTATTCTGAAACTGTTTAGAAGTATAACATCAGAGGGAACTCTCCCAAATTCCTTCTTATGAAGCCAACATCACTCTATTACCAAAACAGGCAAGGACGAACTAAAAAGGGGAATTATAGACCCATCTCCCTCATTGACACCAGATGCCAAAATTCTAAACAGAAATACTGGCAAATCGCATACCAGACCCACATCAAAGAAGATCATCCATCATGACCAAAGTTGGACTTAATACCAGAGACAGGATGGTAACATACGAAAATCAATAAAATCATCAAAACACATAAACGGAATCAACAGACAAAAACCACACCATCATCGCCAATTGATGCTGAAAAAGCCTTGACCAAATCCAGCATCCCTTCATGCTTAAAGTCTTAGAAGGAATTGGATTGGAGGGGATCATTCTCAATGTAATCAAAGCCCTATACAGGAAACCCACAGCCAATATCATCCTAAATGGGGAAATGACGGAAACTTCCCTTTAAAGGTAGGAACTCGGCAAGGCTTCATCCCCCTAGTCACCATCCTCTTAATATGTGCTTGAAACACTGCTCGAGCAATAAGGCAAGGAAAAGGATATTAAAGGAGTACTAATTGGAAAAGAGGAAAGTCAAACTATCCCTATTTGCCTGATGTATATGATTGTTTACTTAAGGATGCAAAAAACTCCACCAGAAAACTCCTAGAAACGATTAACGCTTCAGCAAAGTGGCAGGATACAAAATTAACCTTAGAAAATCAATGCCTTTCTTACACCAACAACAAGCAACTGGAGAAAAGAATTCAAAGAGACCTTCCCACTCACAATACCTCAAAAAACACAATAAGTCTACCTGGAATCAAACCTAACCCAAAGGACACCAAAGACCTCTACAACAAAAAATTTTAAACCCTTAAAGAAGAAATTGAAGAAATTGAGGAGGACCTCAGAAGATGGAAAAACCTCCCATGCTCATGGATTGGGGAAAATTTAACATTGTAAAAATGTCCATTTTACCAAAACTCTTGTATAGATTTAATGCAATCCCAATCAAAATCCCCAGAGGTTTCTTCACAGGCTTGGAAACAAAAGTCTTTAATTCATTTGAAGAACGAAAAACAAAAGACCCCGAATAGCCAAATCAATCCTGAGTGAAAAGAGCTACACAGGAGGGATCTCTATACCAGATTTTAAACTCTACTACAGGGCTATAGTCTAAAACAGCCTTTGGTACTGGCACAAAAACAGACCTGTTGACCAATGGAACAAAACCGAAAGATCCAAATCTGAGCACATACATTTCAGCCATCTCATATTTGACAAGGGGGCCCAAGAAACCACAATGGAGAAAAGACAGCATCTTCAGCAGTGGTGTTGGCAAACACCTGGATCACCACTTGTAGAAGAATGAAATTAAAACCCTACCTCTCGCCCTGTACAAAAGTCAACTCCAGATGGATTAAAGACCTCAACGTGAACCCCACAACTCTGATAGGTGATAGAAGAAAAAGTTGGCAGCAGACTACAAGACATAGGCGTGTAGGAAAAAGACTTCTAAATCAGACAGCAGCTGCACACGAAATTAAGGTCGACAATTGACAAAGGGGACCTCATCCAAACTCAAAAGCTTCTTCTGTACGTCAAAAAGAAACAATCAAGGAAGTGAAGAGAAATCCCACAGAGTGGGGAAACCTTCACTGCAGACATCTGACAAAGCATGATTTTCTCCAGATATATAAAACTACTCAAAAAACAAAGAAAAAAGAAAACAAACGACCCGCTCAAAGATGGAGCAAAGAAAAAGACACAAAAGAAATAGAATGTCTGAGAAAAAAAACAATGCTCAACATCACTAATCATTAAGGAAATGCAAATCCAAACCACTCTAAGATATCATCTTACTCCAGTAAGACTGGTAGGATCAAAGAAAACAAATGATACCAAGTGCTGGAGAGGTTGTGGGGAAAGGGAACACTTCATCCACTGCTGGTGGGATGTAAACTCGTACAGCCACTATGGAACGCAGTGTGGAGACCCTTGGAAGACTTGGAAATGAACTTGCCACCCGACCCAGCCATACCACTCCTGGGCCATGTACCCCTCAAGACTTATGCCACCACAGAGATACATGCACGGCCATGTTTATTTCAGCTCTCTTCACAATAGCAAAGAGCTGGAAACCAACCTAAATGCCCCTCAACTGACGAGTATAGAGAAAATGTCGGTACCTCTACACAATGGAGTTCTATGCAGCAGTAAAGAAAAGACGACATCACGAGCTTTGCAGGAAAATGGCTGGACTAGAGGACATCATGCTGAGTGAAGTAACACAGTCCCAGAAAAAACAAACGACGATGGATCCCTCATCTGTGGATGCTAGTGCCAATTACCCAGTTGTAGTATTTCTTGTGTAGGGCCCCCTGAGCTTCTTACAAAGCAGTTGGACATAATGCATTGGAAACAACAACAACAACAGAAAATACTGCATCAAAGAACTGACTGAAACAGTGAACCTTCTGCTCAAAAACAGTCACACGTCCCATGGAAATATTGAGAAAAGACTAAGAGATGGAAACGCATTTTGGCTGGAATGCCGAGCTGACGCGGGGTGGGGGAATGCGCGGGACACGGGTCTAGATTTGTTAAAAAATAAATAAATAACTACAATAAAAAAAAAAAAAAAAAAAAAAAAAAAAAAAAAAAAAAAAAAAAAAAAAAAAAAAAAAAAAAAAACAACAACAATGTCTACAGACCCAGGAGTTAGAGCTGCTGGGCGGTCACTGGGTTAACTGTGTTTGGAGGCTCTGCCCACCTCTAGGCTGGTCTCTGGAAATGATAGCTTGACACTGGAGCCATTACTTGATGGTAAATGCCTTGCTTGTTCCAGACTCGTCAGAACTGTGACAACTGGAGTCCAGGTTAAGAAATGAGCAAGTAAAGAAAATGACAATGAGTGTCAGAATTTGGTCTCTGCTTGCTTTGCCAAGTGACAGGACAGTGGAAGAATTTCCATGCATTCAGCAGTTCACTTTCAAATGTTCTACTCAATCAGAGGACACATCTGCCTCCACAAATCAGAGGTAAAATGTTAGGCAGAGTTTTAGGCCACTGCCATCTCTGGAAGGAAATGACTAGGTGGGCTGTTGCGGGGGAGGGGGTTCCATCCCGGAGAAGCCTGTTTAGTTTACAGCATCTCACAATTTTTCTCCTGCCTTCTTCTGATGGACTAAGGATGTCTTGCGATTCCAGCACCTGATGTGACATTCAATACACCAGGCTCTGGAAACTGGATCTGTCTGACTTGGCTCTCCTTTGAGAGATTCCAGCTTCCTTCCTTCCTTCCTTCCTTCCTTCCTTCCTTCCTTCCTTCCTTCCTTCCTTCCTTCCTTCCTTCCTTCCTTTCCTTCCTTCCTTCCTTCCTTCCTTTTTCTTTCCTTCCCTTTTTGTACCAAACAAAAGTTGGAATAGTGAGCCAATCAAGATAGACATGGAAAGCACACATGTCAGGCAACTGCTCAGGATGGTGCGTTTGGTGACACAGCCTCTCACCTTGCCCTTCCTTCCTCTCTTGCCTTGTCCTTCCTTCCTTTCTTGCCTCTTCCTTCCTCTCTCGCCTTGCCCTTCCACTGCTTTTGTGTCCAGAGGGGAATGAATGCTCCACTATCCCCCAAAGAATGTGTGAAATGACGAGAGCAAAGCAGAGGTGCAATTCGCTGTAGAAAATTCAGATTCTGTCCCTGTCCTCAATGAGAAGGCGGGGTCTTGGTGACACTCTTAACTACTGGGAATAAAAATTGATTTGCAAACTATGTGGCATGTTTCTGATGCACTGAGGTCTGGTGGTATAAGCACAATGTAAAAATCCTTGTCCTTGTCTTTTGATAGAAGTGGCCCGATCTATGCAATGTCTGTTGATACTTTGGGGTGAGTACAAGTGAATAATAAAATTCAGAGTTAGAGAATCAGATCTAAATAATCTATGATGGCGGAAGCTATTTCACATAATTACTTTTATAAGGACAGCCATGTCCTTGTTTGGAAGCGTTCTGAGGACTTGTGCAATGGATGATTGAAAGGGTAATTTTTATAGCAGGAAGACAAAAACTGTAGGACTCTGACACTCGCTTGCCCCCCCCCAGTGCTGGCAGAGAGGAACCTCAAAGACAAGTCCGGAGTGTTCCAGATGCGTGTGTACTGCCTTACAAAATTGCTGTGACCTGGCATGAGCTTCTGCATGAGAATGGGAGACCCAGCTGCCTATTTGTTCAGTAATTCCAGTCTAGGAAGATTGCTACGTGCTACTGTCTGACTTAAAATTACATTTTTGTATCAGTCCTTGATTTTTTGGTTTCTAAATGTAAAAATGTCAGAATTTTTCTTAGTGCTAAAAACGTGTTGTTTCAGCCAAACCAGATATAATTTTTGGATTAACCTCCTCGCTCTCTCTGTTTCATCAGCAGCAGGCATTATATTTAGTTCTTGACTAGCAGGAAGAGGCCCAGGCCAAGTGTTCTTGGAGCTGCCAGTGAACTGAGATGGTCTCTTTCACCTTCAGACTCTAGGTGGAATATTTTATTGTGTGCTTTTATATCCCTTAATAGGGGGGATATCTCTCTCCCAGGGAAACAGCTACGTCCATAAACATCAATCATTGGTGTTCTTAAGGTGTCCTTTGAACATTAAATAACCACAGTGCGAACATCATAGATTAAAGAAGAAATCTCAACAAGAACTTGATTGATGCCAGGTATCTGGATCTGTCTCAGGATCCATGCCACTGATAGGAAAGAGTCCCTCCTCTGGAGTCTGTTTCAGGCATAAAATATTAAATAAGAATTCATAAAGGGCATATTACTCATCTTAAATCAATTCTCTGTGCTAACAGCTAGGGTTGAATGCAGTTTGTGGTATTTAGCTCTTACACGAGATAAGTAAAATTCTCAGACCAAGAAGATCTTAAGGATGAACTATGATGGAACAGCTCAGCAGTTCAGAGCAATGTCTGTGGGGCCAGCTTGCCTGGGACAGGGTCACCACCCCATTGTAGATTGCCTTCGAAATCTTAGCTAAGCTTTCACAGAATGACTTAAGCCCAGTTTTCTCAACTGTAAAATGTGGCAAACACACACACACACACACACACATACACACACACACACAGGATGGGGGGTGGGGATGTCTCACTATGTAGTTCAGGCTGGCCTCAAACTGATGATCCTCTGCCTGTTGAATGTTGGGATTACAGGCATGTGCCACCATGCCCAGGTTACAAGCCAAGATGTGGTGGCACATGCCTGTGATCCCAACACTTGGGGTGTAGAGGCAGGAGTATCAGGTGTTCCAGGCTAGCAGCCCTGGCTATATAGCCAGTTTGAGGCTAGCCTGAGATACATAAGAGTCTGTCTCTAAAACAAAATAAAACAAAATTATATGCTTATATAAAGCAAGTAGATAGATCTACATATATGTATCTAAGAGAAATAAGCTTACATATGTATCTATATAGTGCTTAGTACAGTGTAATACTATAAGCACTCAAATAATTAATGCTATTACAAATACTATCATATTGCTATTATATTGCTCTTAACCATTATCATGTTTAACAAAAATATTTAAACAATTGCCAGTTACTGCATATGTAGTTATCTCTGTTCATTAAATAAAAATCAGAGCCAGCGATGCGTCGATTAGACCAGAAGCTATGAACACAGTGCTGAACTTGAGAAGGCCCCAGTGCCTTCAACTCCTCAATCAAATATCTGATGGACCATTAACGTCAGGTCCTTCACCCATAGGAAGAGAGGAGTGAGGCCCAGCAAGGGAGGCCACGGCTTCAGTGGTGTCCGGGACGGGAGTGCCGGGCCCATTTTTCTCTTGTCTCTTTCTGGCTGTTCTTTGGGATACTGCAACAGACTCCCTTTTAAAACTATTTAACAATTAATTTTTTGTGTGTCCATATGTGTGTATTCGTGTGTGTTTGTGTCTGTGTATGCATGCACGTGGAGGCCAGATGGCATTCCTCAGGCTCCATCCACCTTGGATTTTGTCGTTGTTTGTTTTTGAGACACGGTGTCTCATACCTTGGGGGTCCCTGATTGTGCTAGGCGGACTGGGCAGTGAGCTTTGGGGGTCCTGCTGTTTCCTCCTCCCAAGCTGTGGGATTACAAGCGAATACCAACATTGACTGCTTAAAAACCCCCCACAGGGGCTGGAGAGATGGCTCAGCGGTTAAGAATGCTGACTGCTCTTGCAGAGGACCCGGGTTCGATTCCCAGAACCCACATGGCAGCTAAGAACTGTCTTTGGCTCCAGTTCCAGGGGAATCTGACGCCCTCTTCTGACCTCTGCGGCATTGCATGACATGGGTGCACCAACCTACATGCAGACAGTACACTCATACACATAAAAAAGAAACCCACAATGCCATGCCAGGCATGGTGGCACATGCCTTTAATCGCAGCACTCGGGAGGTAGAGGCAGGTGGATCTCTGTGAGTTCAAGGCCAGCCTGGTCTACATAGTGAGCTCCAGGCCAGCTGGGACTAAAGGGAGACCCTGTCTCAAAAAGACCAACCAACCCCCACAAAACATGGGTTCTGAAGATTGAACTTGGGTTCTCATGTTTGTAAGTCAAGTACTTTACAAATGAGCTATCTCCCACAGACTCCTTTTTGAGTTGGCTTTTCTAACACACACACACACACACACACACACACACACACACACACACGGCAGTTGGAGTCTATCAGACTTCTCCATACCTGTTTGGAAGATGACCCGCTTGACAACCGGGTTCTCTCTGATTCTTGCCCCCAAAGCTGATCTGCTTTCTTCTCATTTGGGTCTTTTTTGTATTCGTGTCGTCTCAAACAAGCCTAGAGAACAAGTATAGTGACAGAGAAAAAGCTTCTTTAGTCAACGAAGGACGAGCATTGGCAATTTTAGGCTTAATAGCAATTTGAGAAGCCTGAGGGAAATGACGGTCATCTCCAACTGTTCATGAGGCGGCCATTACCAGGCAAAGACCAGGCATCATTCTCTCTTCTCTTTGCCCAAAATGCCAGATCAAAACTTCAATCAGTGCTTTAATAAATGTAAACAAATTATGAGGCATTTTACCATGAATAGTTGCTTTCGCTCTTTTTAAAAAGATATATTTATATATGTGTGTGTATATGTTTGCATATATATGTATGTTCAGATGTATGTGCACATGTAGTGTGGGTGCCCATAGAGGCCAAAAGAAAGCATCGGATCTCTTGAAGCCGGAGTTACAGGAGTTTGTGAGCCACCCTGTGTAGGTGATGGGATCTGAACTCTGGTCCTCATGACCTAGCACAAAGCACTCAACTTCTGAGCCATTAGTCTAGCCCCTAGAATAGTTGCTTTCTTAAGGAAGATATTGTACTCAATATGTCAGATCAACTTCCCCTTCTGGTCTCTTTGTCTTTATAGCTCTCCTTCTTACCACCTCTTGGGTTGATCTGCCCCTTGAGTTACCCTCTAGTTACAGGAGAATTGTCACGCATCGCAGCTTGAGCACACACTGTTCTCTCTGCTTGGAATAACGTCCCGGTGTTCCCTGGGCTAATCCTGCTGTGTGGAGCAGTCGGTCCTCATCTGTGGTTTCAATGGTTACCCATGGTCAATCTTGGTCCAAAAACATTAAATGGAAGATTCCAGGAATAAATAATTCATAAGTTCTAAATGGCACGCCATTCTGAGCAACGTGATAAAATCTCACTTCGTCCCACTCTGTCCTGCCCTGGGCATGAGTCTTCTCTTTGTCCAGTACAGTCCCATGCTAGATGCCACATTCCTATCTATTACTTCAGAGCTGTTTCATTCATCAACTCCACTGTGGCAGGATCGAGATGCTCTTGTTGAAGTAATCCATATTTCATTTAATGATGGCCCCAAAGTACAAGAGCCGTGATGCTGACAATGTACCAAAGTGCATCAAAAGAATTGTTGTAGTGGGGCTGAAGAGATGGCCTAGTGGTTAAAAGCGCCGACTGCTCTTGCAGAGGACCCGGGTTCGATCCCCAGCATCCACATGGCGGCCGAGAACCGTCTTTAACTCCAGTCCCAGGGGAATCTGACACCCTCTTCTGACCTCCGCGGCATTGCACGACATGGGTGCACAAACCTACATGCAGATAGTACATTCATACACATACAAAAATAAATAAAAATTAAAAAAAGAATTGTTGTAGTTCATGATTAGACAGTATTATTCATCTTTTCCTATGCCTAACTTGTAAACTCAACTTTATTACAGCTATGTATGTATTGGAAAAAAAAACCCAGAAGATGTAAATTTTGGCTCTGCTCTAGTTTGGTTTCTGCTGCTGTCACAGATACCCTGACAAAAAGCAACAGAGGAGAGGAAAGCGTTTATTCTTCTTACAATTACAGTGTATAAGTGAATTATTGAGGAGAAGTCAGGCAGGAACTCAAGCAGATGGTCACATCACATCCACAGGCAAGAAAAGAGAGACTAGATGCCATGCATCCTTGCCTGCTTGCTTCTGCTCATCTGGCTTTCTTCAGTGCAGAGTTCAGCTCATGACATGGTGCTGTCTACACTCAGGGTGAGTCTTCCCACCTCCGTTAATGATCAAGACAGTGTCCCACAGACACAGACACAGGTCAGCCTGATCAAGATAATTCCTAAAGTGAGACTCCACAGAGGATTCCAGGTTGGGGCAAGTTGACATTGAAAACCAACCATCGCTGGCACCATTTATGGTTTTAGGTCTCTAATTGGGGGGGGGGGGCTTGAAACGTATCCCCTCCCTGTATTAACACAACACCAACACACATAGCTTGAATTATATGTATTTTTCCATTAGAGTTATTGTTTTATACCTTTTTCCCCTGCTGACCAGCAAGAATTCCAAGAGTAAGAACCATTTCTTATCTTTTCAATTCTCTAGCCCCTTTTATCAAGTTTCAAGATAGTCTAGAAAGTAATGGATTTCATCACGTCACATGTTTTCTCACATATTATCACTATATTCTGCTCATAGGATCCTTGTTACCATTTCTTGTCACCCCTCTCCCCTTCTTCTCCCCAATCTCCCTTCTGCTTTCATGTCATATGTATATGTGTATATATGTTTTAAAACTTTTAGGTATTTTAATAAAATGTAATTTTAAAAGTATTTTTGAGAATTTGAGAATTTCATACATGAATACACTGTTTTCATAATTTCCACTTCTCCATTCCAGTTCCTCTTGTATTCTCTTCAATCCCTCTCAAATTCATGTCTCCTATAATTGTCTTTGTCATATATATGTAATATATGTTAAACCACTGAGTCATATTAATAGTGCCCATATGTATGTGTGTTTAGAGATGACCACTTAGAATTGGGTAACCTACCAGAGTGTGGTCCCCAGACAAAAACAATGGATTCCCCTCAATTGATTGGCTATAGGGGTGAGCCCTGGGAAGTTTTCCCCATCCAAGTTGGCATATCAACTGCTGTGATCTTGCATGTGTATATTATTAATCTAGATTCTGCACATGAGACAAAAACATGTAATATTTGAATCTGGCTTTGAATTATATTTTTTGCTTTGGAGAATATCAAGCCTTAAATGTGAAGTAGTAAAAATAAAGTAACCATCCCCCACAAATCTCCATATTTCTTAGCAAAATTAAATTAAAATCTAGTGCCAGATACTTTTCTTCTAGCACTGGGACTGAAGTAACCCAAGGATTTTCCATGCTACAGGGATTTCAATTGGTATTTTAAATACTCCCCACCCCCAAATAGTAAAACTTCCATACTTGTAGATCCAGTGACCTTACTTGCCCACGACCTGACAGGGTCAAGTTATTCACCATCATCTGGAGTAAAGACCAACAGTATTGTTACTAAAGTAGACCAGCCATCTCCCCGCTTCCTGTCTGGGCTGAGAAAGGAAGGATTTCTTTGACAGTCCCTCCCCCCCCTTCTGTTAGAAAAAGCATTTCCTTCTTGGATGCAGTAAGACTTCACAGAGTTTCACAGTGGGAAAAGCCTGCAGAGTTATGCTCCAAGAGTAAGAATAGAAATGAGCTGGCTGACCATGAAGAAACCACCAGGGAAGAGTCAGTCACTGCGCGTGACCGCACCCCGCTCCCCCTACCCCCCCCCCAGCTCACCAGATGGCCACCTGCAGCAGGTGGAGCCCTAAGTTTCAGGAGAAAGATGAGATTTCCTCTGGCCAGACTTGGAAAGGGAGAATACTCCAAAATGATTGGTTTGGTTTTTACTGCTTTCCCACAGCCCATCTTGTTTTCAAAAATGGTGTCACTAAGTCATTGAGATAAACACTGAGAAGTACTGCCAGCACATCTGTATGTTTTCATCATATAAGCAAGAAAACCCATAGAAGAGGCTGGAGAGATGACTCAATGGTTGAGGACACTTGCCGCTCTTGCAGTGGGTGGCAGCTCTGTTCCAAGCGCCCAGGTCTGATGGCTCATCACTGCTTGTAACTCCAGCTCCAGTGGAGCTGATGCCTTCTTCTGGCCCCTGGAAGTGCCTGCACTCACACGTGTACACACAAACAGATGCATGAGAGAGAAAGAGAAAGAGAGAAAGAGAGAGGAGAGAGAGAGAGAGAGAGAGAAACTCAAAGAGCACTAGATAGCACCTGTGAAAAAAAAACAACAACAATTTCAACAAACAAGCCCAACCAAACTCGAAGGGAGTGAAGTGAACTTTATGAAACTCAAGTAAATAAAAGCAGCCTTAAAAAGTTTCAAGTGATTATCTATTTATTTAGTTACTTATTTATTGGTGTGTGTGCCAGGATACACTTGTGAATGCCAGAGGATAACTTGCAGAAGTCACTTCTTTCCTTTCACCATGTGGGTTCCAGAGAAGCAAACTTAGGTTGTGAGTTTTGGTGGTGAGTATCTTTACCTACTGAGCCATCCTACCAGCCCTGAGCTATTTTTTTTCCCACTTTTTTTTTTCTACCATGATTTCAGATCAGAGAACATGTTATGGGGAGCCTGGGCACAGAGTTCTGCTTCCTAAAGTGGCAGGCGTATGTGTTGCCTTCACCTCTGGGTATTTGAAGTGATCTCTGCTGGACAGAAAGTGGAGGAGCCAGTATGAGCAAACAGAGGTGGGCCATGGCGCATTTTGGGGGATGAACAGAATTCTTGTGGGTTGAGTGTTTTTTGGAAAATTCTCTTCAAGAATGCATTACGACTTAAATATTTCTTTAAATTAATGACTTTTTTTGTCACTGATGATGGACATCTGGAACTGACCACTTGGCAGAAGGTGGGGTCCCCTGGGCAGGGAGGAGAAATCCTCTGGTAGTTCACGAGAGAGGGACCCTCCTTCCCCTTTTTCTCAGTCTTCTCCCACTCCATGTGTCACATTAGATGGCTGTGTTTCTACAGTGTGGCCAGACAGTCAGAGGGCAATTTGGAAATTTTCAGGTGACTTCTTGTTTCTTCCCTCCAGGGAGGGCCAACGCGTCTTCCTTCTCTTCCCCTTTGGTGGTGTTCCAGCCCCCAGCCTCTCAGTCCTCTCTGATGACAGCAAACGCAGCCAGGCAGCTTCTGTGTAGAAGCTTCCACTGTGGGGGGAAATCGCAGAATCTGTCTCTGGGGGGTGGTGCAGTGGTGTGGGCTTTGTGACTCACGCAGCTCAGTCCTGGTAAGCATGCCCAACCCTGGCTCTGCCACTTTCTAGCAGAGACCCTGCGTGAGCTGACTCCATTGATTGCAGCTTCTCTCAGTTGCGTGTGTGTGTGTGTGTGTGTGTGTGTGTGTGTGTGTGTGTGTGAGAGAGAGAGAGAGAGAGAGAGAGAGAGAGAGGGAGAGAGAGAGAGAGAGAGAGAGATCCCTGTGCTGTGAGGTTGCTAGGAGAAGACGAGATTATATCAGGATCTTAGCTGTGACAGGCCTGTGGGGAGGGTTGAATAAAAGGTGTCCCCCATCATCTTCAGCCCCCCATCATCCTCAGCCCCATCATCTTCGGCCCCCCATCATCTTCAGCCCCCCATCATCTTCAGCCCCCCATCATCTTCGGCCCCCCATCATCTTCGGCCCCCCATCATCCTCAGCCCCCATCATCTTCAGACCCCCATCATCTTCAGAACCCACTCATGTTCAGACCCCCATCATCTTCAGCCCCCCATCATCTTTGGTCCCCTATCATCTTCAGCCCCCCATCATCTTTGGTCCCCTATCATCTCCTCATTGGCCCCCCATCATCTTTCAGTCCCCTAATCATCTTCAGCACCCCCATCATCTTGGCCACCTCATCATCGTTCGAGCCCCCCATCATCGTTGCCCCCCATCATTCACGCCCCCCATCATCTTGGCCCCATCATTCCTATAGCCCCCTCATCTTGACATCTTTCAGTCCCCTATCATCTTCAGACCCCCATCATAGTCCTCAGACCACCATCATCTCGACCCCATTACATCTTCACCCCCTCATCTTGCCCCGCCCCCATCATCTTTATGACGTCCCCATCATCTTCAGCCCCCCATCATCCTCAGCCCCCATCATCTTACACGCCCCATCATCTTCACGCCCCCATCATCCTCAGGCCCCCATCATCTTCAGCCCCCCATCATCCTCAGCCCCCATCATCTTCAGAACCCACCATCATCTTCAGACCCCCATCTCCTTCACCCCCATCATCCTCAGCCCCCATCATCTTCAGACCCCCATTATCTTCGGCCCCCATCAACTTCGGCCCCCATCATCTTCGGCCCCCTCACTTCGCCCCCATCATCTTCGCCCCACATCGCCCCCCATCTTGCCCATCATCTCAGCCCCCATCATCTACACCCTCATCTCGCCTCTTGACCCCCCCATTCACCCTTCTCTCAGCCCTTCCTCGACCCTCATTCTCAGGCACATCTTGCCATACTTCAGCTCAATCTAGCCCCCATCATCTTACCTCACCAGCCCCAATGGCCCCCCATCATCTTCGCCATATGCCCCCACACTTGCCCCCCATCATCTTCAGACCCCCATCATCTCCATCACCGGCCCCCATCAACTTCGCCCATCATCTTCAGGCCCCCATCATCTTCAGCCCCCCATCATCTTCAGCCCCATCTCTCGACCATCATCTTCGCCACAACTGCCCCCCATCATCTTCGGCCCCCCATCAACTTCGGCCCCCATCATCTTCGGCCCCCATCACTTCGCCCCCCATCATCTTGTCCTAAGCCCCCATCAACTTCGGCCCCCATCATCTTCGGCCCCCATCAACTTCGGCCCCCATCATCTTCGTCGCCCCCCTCATCTTCAGCCCCCACGTTCCATCATCTTCAGCCCCCATCATCTTCAGCCCCCCATCATCTTCAGCCCCCCATCATCTTCAGCCCCCATCATCTTTGGCTCCTCATCATCTTCGGCCCCTCATCATGTTCAGACCCCCATCATCTTCAGACCCCCATCATCTTCGGCCCCCCCCTCACTCTTCACTCCCCATCATCTCTTCAGCCCCCATCATCTTCGGCCCCCCATCATCTTCGGCCCCTCATCATCTTCAGCCCCATCATCTTCGGCCCCCCCATCATCTTCAGCCCCCCCAATCCTGTTCCCTCCTCCTCATCACCATCATCCTCAGGCTTTTAATTCCTGTTTTCAGTTCCGCTTCCTCATTTATTTCTGTTTGGAAAATCAGCCTTTGCCAGAGCATGTGACTGTGATCTTGGTCACAGAAGACTCTGTCTAGGTCTGGGGCAAACTCTCACCCTATAAGGAGTGGTCTTGTCTCCCATCCCCCAGTTTGTTAGGCATTACAGCTTCCTGAGCCCATAGTTATGCTCAGAGATCTTTATTATCCGTCACCATCTGGGCTCCCAATGACTTAAGAAGCTGTGTCACAGGAACACTTTCTAACCACATGGTTGTGCTATCACAGGATGGTGCATGTCTTTAATCCCAGCATTCGGGAGACAAGGGCAGGTGGATCTCTGTGAGTTTGAAGCCTGCCTGGTCTACATAGTGAGTTCCAGGCCATCCAGGGCTACACAGTAAGGTTCTATCTCAAAAACAAACACTAATCACAAAAATAACCCACATTTTAAAGATCATGCTTATGACCATTTCTATTTTGTTACTTACATTTTAATTCTTTTGGATCAGGTCTTATGTAACCCAGGCTGGCCTTGAACTTTCTATGTTTATAGCCTATAATGACCCTGACCTTTTGAACTGCCTCTACCTCCTGAGATGGCAGGTTTAGATAGGCTTACCATACGTGGTATTGGGGATCAAACCCAGGACTTCATGCGCCCTTGGCATATACTACCAATTGAGTTGTCTTCCCACACCCACCACTTGACATTTCAGTCAAGAGTGGCATCTGTAATGTTGCTGTCACTCCAACCTTTAGGTGTTGGGGGAATAAGAAACAGCCAAAGCCTTTTTTTAGTTATTTTCTGTTAGTTCTTAAAATCTAATAGGCATAACCCACAGTTTGGGGTTTTAATTATCATTGGTGATACTATTAAAGTTCACTAAAACGTTTCACATGATAGTTCCTCCACGGTGAAGAGTAGAGACACATAGACCTCAGGTGAGACACAGTGAGGCCTTATGGCCCTGGGGTGGAATTTCAGCTATTTGAGAGGCTGAGGCAGGAAAGCTTACAAGTTCAAGGCTTTCCTGGGCTATAGAGTGAGTTCAAGGGCAGCTTGGGTAACTTAGTAAGGCTATGTAAAGAAAAGAAACACTAAAGAAAGTCCAAGGATATAACTCAGCAAGGCCCCAAGTTCAACTCCCAGTACTTTAGGATAAATAAATGGATAAATAAGGAAGAGACTCCTCTTCCAGACTTCTTGGGAAGAGGTGAATTGCAGTTGGAAATCCCTTATCTGAAATGCTTGGGACTAGACATGTTTTGGATTTCAGGTTCCCCCCACACACACCAGAAATTAGAATATTTGCATGTAAGACATTAAAGAGATCTCAGGAGGCTGAGATGCAAGTCTAAACCTGAAATTCATGTTTCACACATATCTTAAGCCACTGAAGGTACCAAGTATTTTTGAAGGTAATGTTACATATTTTTAATAATTTTGTGTAGGAAACAGATTTTCCTGGTGTGGAATTTTTCTACTCATGGCAGCATAATGTGGCTCAAAAAGTTTCAAGAGTCCAGAATAGTTTGGATTTGGGGTTTTCAGATTAGGGTTGCTCTACCACTCCTGCCCCAGCCCTTGCCACCTTGTATAAAGCCACCTGTCATGCCCTTCAACAAATTTATATCGTCATGTTTAGTTGTTTGATCTGCACTTGAAAGAATCGAGATGAGTAAGCGACATGAAATGAAACCAATTTGAACACATTTGAGAGATTACAGAAAATTGTTCTCAAATGGCAAGAGTAATCTTTCCTTCCAGCTTTCCAGTGGACATTAATGGCTAAGGCTAAATTCTGCCTCCAGTTACATAAATACACTTGAAGAGGAGAGAGAGAGAGAGAGAGAGAGAGAGAGAGAGAGAGAGAGAGAGAGAGTTAGTTTACCATGAGCATCCTTAAAGAAACCAAGCCAGATTCTGAGATGGCATATAATTATATACTAGTTACCATATTCTGAAATAGCATGTAATATGCCAAATAGATGTTTATTTCCTTTTTTTTCTCAAATGAGTCCCACCCAGCTACTGAAAAGAGTGGTATCAAAATAACTCAGGGTGGGTTTAGCCTCCTCTTGCCACTAGTCCAGGGACCTGTTAAAAGGCACTGCTAATTTGGTGCATGCCAACCTTTAGAGTATTTTGGGATAGAGCAGGAATAGTCCACACAGGAGGTTCCTAAAGGCTTCAATTTGAGCCAGTTCATTAAAGACAAGCCAGACACAGGAAGGAATATGTGGCAAATGCATATTATTTGGGAGTCGTATGTAGTTATTTAGGTCTTTACGCTATTTGTACACCCTGAAATGGGGAATTCCTGGTGTCCCAAGCAGATGATGGCACTGAGAAGGAGGTAGGATTCCCATTGGGTGTAACAGGCTAAACCCATAGCCAGTGAGTCTGACCTTCTGACACTACAACGTGATGTCATCTACAAAGTTCAGGCAGGAAACCATGCAATCATGGTTACCAAAAATATCATTAAAATAATCTCATAATATTTTATGTAAGTTTATGGTTTTGTGTTGGGTTACATTTGTAGCTATTCTTGGCCACATGCAGTGGGCTGGCACATCTGATTAGAGTGTCAATATCAACATCTACCTTTAGTAAATAATCTAAATAACCATTAGCCATATGGGACTAAGTTACTGGTTAGTCACTGAGGTCATTCGATTGAGCCTTTTCTCTTTTGTGACAGGGTCTTTTGTGACAGGGTCTTTCTGTGAGCCCAGGTAAACCTTGAAATCATGATCCTTTTTTTTGCCTTTGTCCACAGCTTCTCAAGACCTGGGGTTGCCAGGCAGGGTGAAGGGGTGCAGCATCATGTGCATGTGGGCTCTGTGTTTTGTTTTGTTTTTGTTATCGTTGTTTTGTTTTGTCTTTTTGAGTCAGGGTCTTCCTGTAGCCCCAGCTGTCCTATGTAGACCAGGCTGGCCTTGAATTCACAGAGATCCACCTGCCTCTGCCTTTTGAGTGCTGAGATTAAATAAAGACCTGTGCCACCACACCTGGCCCACCTAGTTTTTAATCATAATTTTAAAATCTTCCTCAAATAAGGCAAGGGATAGATTAAATAGTATTTGCTGTTCCCATTGAATTAGTTACTGTTTACTTATTTCAACAACCCTCAGGACACCTTAAAGGTATATTTATTTTTTTGTAGACCTTTTAGATGAGTGGTTTTGAAATGCTTAAAAAAAAAAAAAGGTGCATTTAGCTCTAGAACTAGTCACAAGCTAGTTAGACTCTGTCTGACTGGCACAGTTGGTTAGGTAGTAGTTGGTCAAGTTAGGTAGATTGGCTTTCATGAATGACAGTATTTGGTTCAGCATAGAAGAGCCTCAGCCCTTGGCCTTAAAGAGGCTGTGGTCAAGTTGAAGTGGAAGTGACCCAAAAGACTAGGGCAGGGGAATCTATGCCAGAGCCATTGAAAGAGTGCTAGGATTGGGATGATGGAAACGGCCTAGAACAAGGTGATGGTTTTGGCTGAAAATTCACTAAAAAAATCACTAATATTCTTTTTTTTTTTTTTTTTTGAGACAAGGTCTCCTTTTAGTCCCAGCTGGCGTGGAGCTCACTCTGTAGACTAGGCTGGCCTTGAACTCACAGAGATCCACCTGCCTCTGCCTCTCAAGTGCTAGGATTAAAGGGGTACACCACCATGCCTGGCTCCCACTAATATTACTCTTTAAAACAGGTTGGATTTCATGATATGTAAATGATAACTTGGTAGTGATTTTAGAAACTACTTTGTGCAGTGCTATATGAGATCAGAGGTTCCCTTTAGTGGTAAATAAAAACCATAATTTTTACTATCCTTGAAGAAGAATGTGGTAAAAGCAAGGGGCAGGGAGTATTTATGTAGCTTCTGTTTAGGTTAGTCTTGTTTAGGTTCTTGAGTATGGAGCCTGACTTTTTTTTTTTTATTTTATTTATTTATTTTTTTGTGTGTATCAATGTACTGTCTGCATGTAGGTTTGTGCACCTGGGTCATGCAATGCAGAAGAGGGCATCAGATTCCCCTGGAACTGGAGTTAAAGAAGGTTCTCAGCCTCCATGTGGGTGTTGGGGAATGACCCCAGGTCCTCTGCAAGGGCAATTGGCGCTCTTAACCGATAGGCCATCTCTCCTGCCCCCCAGCCTGACTTTAATTGAAAAAAAAAAAAAACACTAAAAGGCTTCATGTAGTCCAGTGCTATAGAGAGATGTCCATTCAGAGAGAGCAAGAGAATAACCTGGGCGACAACAGGAGCAGAGGAGGAGGCCAGTCGACCAGTTGGTTATGCGGCTGTTGTGACCGTCTAGGAGAGAAATCATGCAGGTTGGAATCATGGTGGTGGCACAGGTTCATGAGCACTTGGGTCTGCTTGGCAGGGAGGGTGCGGTAGCTGAAGCAGAGTGGGTGAGGAAGGAGAGGAGGAGTCGGGTTAGATCAGAGGAGGGGAGGCAGAGGGAGTACGCCTGTGGACACGTGGGATCTGAGATGCCCATGTGACATTCGGATGAAAATACCCCCAAATCAGGTACAGTCATGATTCTGGCATTCTGGGGAGGGAGGGTTCCTGGTTATCAGGAAGATAGGGACTGGAGAGATAGCTCAGCAGTTACGAGCGCTGGCTATTCTTGCACCCACACATCAGCTAACAACCATCTGTGTCCAGTTCCAGGGGATCCAATGGCTTCCGGCCTCCATAGGCATTGCACGCACATAGTGCACTTACATACATGCAGGCAAAACACTCAACACACATAAAATAAAAATAATAAATCAGCCAGGCCCAGGTGTAGTGGCACATGCCTTTAATCCCAGCACTTGGGAGACAGAGACGAGTGGATCTTTGTGAGTTCGAGGCCAGCCTGGTTTACATAGTCATTTTCCAGGCCAGCTGGGGCTACAGGGAGACCCTGTCTCAAAAGACCCCATAATAATAAATTAAAAAGAGAGGAAAAAAAAAACAGGAAGAGATGCAACAACTAACAATCTTGTGTATCAGAATTACGAAAAAATGACATCCTGTGGATGGGGAGTCAGCATTTGAGGGTACAGAGGAGGAGGAACTGGAAAAGAAAGTGGAGATTCACATGAAGGAGACAGGAAGAAATGTCCAGAGACTGTGACTGACATGAGAAAGCCAAACGAGGAACTTTTGATGAGGACAAGAGAATTAGACATTGGGCATCAAAGACTGTGAAGGTGTCACTGAGGTAGCTAACAACCTTAGCAGTGGTTGAGAAACAACATGAGAACGAAGTGGAGATTTAAAAGAAAGGAGAGGGAAGGAAGTGGAGATAGAAGGCTGCCTGACTGGAGAGGGCTGGGACAGATAGGAGGAAGCCAGACCACTGCTGGAGGTGGGCAGAAAGTTTTGTTCCTTAGTTCTTAGGATGGGAGATGTGAGTGCATTTGTACACTGCGCCAATATGATGAGAAGGTTGGGCTAAGAGTATAGTTGAGCTGGGTGCTTGCTTTGCACCATGAAGTCTTGGGTTTGAACTCCAGCACTGAAATAAATAAATAAATAAATAAATAAATAAATAAATAAATAAATAAATAAACAAGCCAGGCATGGGGGAACAATGCCTTTAATCCCAGTATCTGGGAGGTGGATCAAGGCAGTCTAGTCTATGTAGTGAATTCTAGGCCAGATGGGGCCACAGGGAGGCCCTGTCTGAGAGAGAGAGAGAGAGAGAGAGAGAGAGAGAGAGAGAGAGAGAGAGAAAATATGAGAATCTTATGGACAGAGAAGACTCAGCAGGAGAAGGGGTGGGCCAAGGCCTCAGTTGGTCACCAGAAGGTTAGAGGGTCACTCTATCATCAGAGATTTGAAGACTAGAAGGGTGTGAAGCCTAGGGTGGCTGTGGAAGAGGCTGCCGCACTGAGGGCCTAGGGTGGCAGTGGAAGAGGCTGCCCCACTGATGATGGCCTAGGGTGCTGTGGAAGAGGCTGCCGCACTGATGGCCTAGGGTTTTAGCACGGCGCCTGTTCTGCCAGCCTTCCCTGCCACCTCCACTCCTATGAGCTTGGTTCGGGACACTGTAGTCTCTCTCCCAAGTGTCCGTCAGCTTCTTTACATGTGTTCCTGCATTTTCTATTGCTCTTTTCAGTCCTTTCTCCACACAGAAGCTAAAGTGATTTTAAAAAAAAAAATCCCCATCAGATCATGCTGTTCCCCTCTCAAAATCATTTGATAATTCTATGATGTTTATCACAGGCCAAGCTTTGCCCTGTAAGACACAACCTGACCTGACGCTGTGGAACTTTCCCATCTCCTCACATTCTATGTTTTCCACTGGCCACTTTTACCTTCCCTTGTTTTCCTTGAGATTCCAGGGCAGCCTGCCTCAGGACCTTTGCACTCACTTTTGCTCTGGCTGGGATGGGTTGTGGGCTCTTTCCCATCATTCACATTCACAGGACACACAGGGGACTTTCTCAGATGTCTTCCCTGACTATGTCAAGGAGTGTTGCCCCTGCCCTCCCCCCATTTTATTTTCTCCATATATTTATTAGCAACTTCTATCATTGTAACAAATACTTGAGGTAAGTCCGTTTAAAGAGGGGAAAGGTTTATTTTGAGTCACAGCTTTGGAATCTGATCATGACCAAATGCTAAAATGAAATGGCCCTGTTGCTCTGGGCCTGTGGCCCCACAGTGCAGGAGCATGCACTCCAGGAAGCCCGTTCACCTCCATGGTCAGGAAGTGGAAAGGAGGGAGTTCCCATAGTTCCCTTCCAGGGCATGCCTCCAGAGCCCCAGGGCCTTCCATTAGGCCCCACCTCGTGAAGGTTCAGCTGTCTCCTCACAGTGCCAACCAGGGGACCAGGACTCTAACACATGGCCTTATGAGAGAACATTCTAGATCTAAACTAGAGCAATAAGTAAAATAATTTGCGTGCGTGCGTGCGTGCGTGTGTGTGTGTGCATATGTGTGTGTGTGTGCGTGTGTGTAGTTTGTGCGTGTGTGCGCATGTGTGCATGCATGCGTGTCTGTGTGTGCGTGTGTGCGTGCATGCGTGTGTGTGCGTACGTGTGGTTTGTGCATGTGTGCGCGTGTGTGTGCGTGTGTGTGTGTGTGCGTGTGTGTGTGTGTGTGTGTGGTTTGTGCATATCTGTGTGTGTGTGGTTTGTGCATGTCTGTGTGTGTGTGTGTGTGTGTGTGTGTGTGTGTGTGTGTGTGTTTTACGTCTCAAGCCTAGAATAAAAATCACTGGAGGTGCAGGGACCTTTTTTTTTTAGCACACAATAGGCATTTAAGAGATTAAATACTGGGTTGAATGGAACACACACACACACACACACACACACACAAATTGGCAATGTTGAAAACTTTTGCGAGATCAGAAAATAAAACTGCAATGACTCCAGGCCTGCCAGCGTATGGCTATCCTGAGCAGGGGCCACTCAGTACCTAAGACTGATTTCCTTATGTGCTCATTCTGGAGACATCAAACAAGGGCCTGCACACACCAGTCAGTGGTGGAGGGCATCTTCATGGAAAGCAGATGGGTTTCCGGGGTGACCGTTCATACGTCGACATTCTTGTCTCCCAGATTTTTAAAAATTTATTTAAATTTATTTATTTATTTATTTATTTATTTATTTATTTATTTATTGTCTTTTTTTGAGACAGGGTCTCCCTGTAGCCCTAGCTGTCCTGGAACTCGCTCTGTAGACCAGGATGGCCTTGAACTCACAAAGATCCACCTGCCTCTGCCTCCCAAGTGCTAGGATTAAAGGTGTGCACCACCACGCCAGGCTTAATTTTATTTATTTTTTTTATGTGTATGAGTGTACTGTCTGCATACAGGGTACTGTCTGCATACAGGTTTGTGCCCTTGTGTTGTGCAATGCTGCGGAGGTCAAAAGAGGGTGTTGGATTCCCCCTGGAACTGGAGTCAAAGACAGTTCTCAGCTGCCATGTGGGTGTTGGTGGTCATCTCTCCAGCCCTGTTTCCCATATTTTTTCCAGTCTTTTTGGATACAGGTTGCCAAGCTGTGGGAGGAAACTTCTGGTTCATTTCCGGCCCCAAAGCAGAGAGGTGCTGCTATTCAGGTGAAGCCAGGTTCCCAAGATGGGTCTGCTTTCCTTGGCGACCCAGGAGGCTTTGTTATATTTGAATTTTTTTTTTTTTGTCTTTTCGAGACAGGGTCTCCCTGTAGCCCCAGCTGTCCTGGAACTCACTCTGTAGACCAGGCTGGGCTGGTCTAAAGATCTGCCTGCCTCTGCCTCCCAAGTGCTAGGATTAAAGGCGTGCGCCACCATGCCCAGCTGAAATTTTTAAGAAGGACAAAAACCTGATAACGGCCAATCTGGACCTGTCTTCCTCAGGGAAGGAACACAGAGGCTGAGGATATGCCTTCTTTGTTGGCAAGGGTCACCGTTGGCTGGCTGGACATGATTGACATCTTCAAAATGCTCCCAGAATCCCACAACCAAGTTCAGCAAGTCTGTCCCATGTCGGCCCCAGGTAATTGCATCAGGACCTGTCAGCCTCCCAGTCATTTTGTTTTTGCATGTAAACACTGTAGCCATGGAGACTGGAAGTTTGCTTGTTGTAGAGTGACTGTGCTAACAACCACCTTTCTTCTGGCACCCATGACAGCAGTGGGCATGCTGTTTTGTAAATGGTAGGATGACTCGGTTTAACCCCTTAATGTATTTTTGCTTTTCAGTTGTTTTGTCAAATGTGAACCCTAATATCATTTATTGTCCAGGGTTGTAGGCCAAATAGTACACTAAATATTTGTGTGTGTGTGTGTGTGTGTGTGTGCGTGTGTGCATAGGTGTGCATGCCAGAAAATGGGGAGTATCCTGCTTTGTCTTATTCCTTTAGATGAGGTCTCTCACTCAACTAGGCAGGCAGCAAGCCCAGAGACCCTTCTAGCTCCGCCCCCCCCCCCCCCCCCACGGGACTAGGGTTACAGATGTGGGTGGCCCAGCCTGGTTTGTTTTTTTTTACACAAGTGCTAGAGATTTGAACTGAGGTCTTCATGTTTGCGTGGAAAGTGCTATTACCATGGAGCTACCTCCCAAGTCTGTGCACTGTTTTTTTAAATGATTATCTCATTTCATTTTTGTGACAAAATTATGAAATGGGTCCTGTCATTAGAACCATTTACAGAACAGAAGGTGAAGGATAATCCTCGCTTTCTGCAATTACCTGATATTCAGAGTCCACCTTATGCTGCATGTCCTGCAGATACTGAACATCACTGACGAACTTCTGCCTGTCCCTTGCTTCATGCAACATGATTCTTAGTCCCCGACCTGTATATGAGAGATAAGTGCGCTGTGACAGATGCCTTTGTGATTCTCCATATTTGGACTTATTTGAATATAACTGTGTATATTCTTTTGTTCATCTGTTCTCTGTTGTTTGAAAGGCACAAATACTCCTTTCTTGTGTTGATGGTGAAGCCCTTCCAGCCCTCTCATTTCAGCCATAAATAATGCAGCCACATCCATCAGTTGGCTTCAGTGATCCTGTCCTGGTTATTCAGAGGGAGTTAGGTTGACAGACACCCAATTCAGAAGCAGCTCCACAGCATGGCAGAAGAGAGAATACAAAAGCAGAGGTAGATCGGCAGTGACTGAAGCCCTGGGTTGCTTCAGTTCGTGGTTGTAACCGTCATGGTAGCCTTAGTCTGTCTCACGCCGCCAGGTGCTGGCAAAGCAGCCAGTCAGGCCGACCCTGCCTTTGTGTTGCCTGTGGTCTAGGGTGGAAAATGGATGCAAGACGACCCTAACTGCCAACACAGAGCTGGGCATGGGGTTCTTTGAAAGAAAATTTGGGAGAACAGAGCTGGCCCGGAGGGGTCAGGCAGGGACCCTGCATTTGATACATCACAAGTGAGGGAAAGTTTGGGAGAAAACAGTGGGTGCTTCAGGGATTGAAGGGGCAGGGGCGGATGAGGAACAGGGCAGAGGCAGGCAGCTGGGGCAGGGGGTGGGGAGCCGCACCAAGAGGGTGTGTAGGGGGGGTGTCTGCAGGGATCAGCTCCAGTGGGGTCTTGCAGGTCATTAATGGGAAGTTATATGAGGCCACTGGCAGGTTTCAAACTGGGGAGTAAGTGATTCTGTGTGTGTGTGTGTGTGTGTGTGTGTGTGTGTGTGTGTGTGTCCATCTGTCGAGGCTGACACCAGGTGCCATTTTTCGTTAGTTGCCTTCCACTTTATTTTTTGAGGCAGGGTCTCTCACTGAACCGGGAGTTCACTGATTTGGGAAGAATAGCTGGCCAGAAGGTCCCTGTCTCCACCTCCCCAGCTCTGGGATTACGGGCACATGCTACCCTGCCCAGCTTTTTAAGTGGTTGCTAGCAGGAATCTGAACTCAAGTCCTCCTGTTTATTCAGCAAGCACTTTATTGACTGAACTGTTTTCTAGCCCCTCAAGTTGCAGTATGAGGGGTGGGATGGGGTAAAATGTGGATTTGGGAACCTCCACTGGGATATATTGTAGAATCATGAGATGAGAAATGAGATGGTAACCAGACTTGGGTAGCAAATGTGGGAGGAGGAGGAAGGAGGTGGAAGGAGGAGGAGGAGGAGAGGGAGGAGGAGGAGGAAGGAGGAAGAAAAGGACAGTAGATGACAGAGGGGATTCACAGCTCCCACTTTATCCAAGCCTGAGGTAAGGCACTGTTCTGAAGATTTTAGTACCATTATATATATATATATATATCATATAATATAATATATATATATATAAAAATAAACTCAATCTTCACAACGCTGCTATAAGACAGTCACCATAGTTTCCTGCGACAGGAGATGTAAAGGAAGGAGGCATTCCAAACTGCCAAGAAAGATCCCAACCAAGAGCCAGCTGCTGATTTCTCCGTTATCCTAACTCCCTATCTACCTGAAATCAGCAAGAACAGCTTTGTGAGAAAAGAATGTGAAGTTGGAGGCATCTCTGATGCTGTAAATAGAGATGTCAAGCCAGCAGTTAGATGCAGGGCCCTGAGCTGATTAGATGGGTAAAGATTTAGCTATTGCCAGCATCTTGGTGACAACTGAAGTTGAAGGAGAATGCAAACTAAAAAGAGAAATGGAAANTCACAAGTTCGAGGCCACCCAGGGTGACATTACAAGACCTTGTCTCACAAGAACGACAACAAAAAAAAAGAATTCAAGTCTGTGCACAGGGAACTAATGCTAAGGCAGCTGCCACACACATCAGTGCTCACACTGGTGCTCTCTTAGAGCTATTTTTAGCTCTCACTTTTTTTATGTACTCCAGAAACTGCAAAGAAAAGACTTTATTGAAAGACTTAAAAGAATAAGTAAGAAATAACACTGGGTTTTCCTTTTTAAGTATTTCTTGTACTGAGAGCCACTTACAAACTGCACCCTGCTGCACAGGCTATTTTCAACACTAATGCCCATTCCATAATTCCCCATTTCCTATGTGGCTTTGTGTTTGATGGTCTCTCATTCAGCAGCAGAAAACGACACATCCTGTCTAAAGGTATAGAGAAGAAAACTGTCCAGATAGTAGGGGCAGTGGGAGGTAATGGTTTCCCTTTACGGTCCATCAGGCGTGCCTGGTCACACCTTCTCCTTACTTCCCTTCCAAAGCAACGAGGAGCTTTTGCCAGAAAAGTCAGGAACTGTCTTCTTGGACCTATCAGGAGACACTCTGGCAAGGCTCCTTCTTCTTAGGAGATCTTTCCCCAACTATGCACTCCACAGCTGGTCAAACTTAATAATAAGCAACTTCCCAGACTACTATATGAAGAACATATCTGTAAGACTTAACAGTTTCCTCAACACACTCACTGGGAAAAAAAAAAAAAAAAAAAAAAAAAAAAAAAAAAGATCTGACAACCAAGGCTGGGGTGTGGCTCAGTAGTAGAGCACCTGCCTAGAATCCCCTAGTGAGGGGCTGGGGTGTGGCTCAGTGATACAGCAACTGCCTGGAATCCCCCAGTAAGGGGATAGAGTGTGGCTCAGTGGTAGAGCACCTGCCTAGAATCCCCCAATGCAGGGTTAGAGGTCTGATTAGTGGTACAGCAGTTGTCTTGATCCCCCCAGTAAGGCACTGAAATGGTTCAGTGGTAGAGCTCCTGCCTAGAGTGAATTGAGGATGTGACTCAGCAGTAGAGGGCTTCTTATCATGTGTGAAGTCCTGGGTTCCATCTTTAGAACTGCCTAAACGAACCAAACCAAAAAACTTCTGACAATGAAATCCCCATCCTCCAAATCTGGCCTTTTGTGAGAGAATGAAGATGGGCTTTGAGTCAATAATAATAATAATAAGTTCCTTTGTGCATCATGGCTAGAAAGAACCAATTTAACGCTAAGTTTCTAAGACTCTATTTATTTATTTATTTATTTTTTTTGGTCTTTTCGAGACAGGGTCTCCCTGTAGCCCCAGCTGTCCTGGAACTCACTCTGTAGACCAGGCTGGCCTTGAACTCACAAAGATCCGCCTGCCTCTGCCTCCCGAGTGCTAGGATTAAAGGCGTGTGCCACCACGCCTGGCTTCTATACATGTTTTTAATGACTACGGTGTGACAGAAGCTGCTCTGAGCTCTGCAGAAATAGCAGGTGAGACAGACGCCATCCTAACCCTCAGGTGTATGTACTCTGTGGCTTTTCCTCCCTCCTCCGCTTTCTTCAGTGTGTAGAGATTGGCAGTCAGCTTGTCCCTGACTCATGGTGACCCAGCATCTGGTCTGGTAGTTATGAAATCTTACAACATTTATTGTTTTACCTCTGAACAACAGAGGAAACTTTTGCTGGTCCCTTGGGGACTATTTTCTCTCAACTATAGATAGCTGGTCTTTCTTTTAGAGTTAGGGTCTGAAATTACATATGTAGTTTCACAGTTTGTAAAGCATCTGAATGAGATCACACTGCTCCCCCTCTTAAAACCGGCCAATAATTCTGTGATAAGAATCAAGTATATCACATGCCAAAGCTTGATTCTGTAAGGCCCAATCTGATCTGGCTCTATGGAACCCTTCCATCTCTTCACCTTACACATTTTCCCTTGGCTACCTCTGCCTCCCTGTTTTCTCAAAGGTTCCAGAGTAGCCTGCCTCAGGGCCTTTGCACTTGCTTTCACTCTGCTTGGGATGGTTGGTGGGCTCTTTCCCGTCATTCACTTCCACAGAGCCCTTTCCTTCCTGTGTATAGGAGTATCAGCCTCACTACAATTTCAAAAATTTTCCTCAGGGGGCTGGAGAGATGGCCTAGCAGTTAAGAGCGCCGACTGCTCTTGCAGAGGGCCCGGGTTCAATCCCCAGCACCCACGTGGCGGCTGAGAACCATCTTTAACTCCAGTTCCAGGGGAATCTGATGCCCTCTTCTGACCTCCGCAGCATTGCACAACACGGGTGCACAAACTAACAAGCAGACAGTACATTCATACACATAAAAAATAAAATTAAAAAAATTTTTTCCTCATGTATTCATCAGGAACTGTGTTAGTCTTCCAGTTATTGTAACAAATACCTGAGATTATCAGCTTAAAGAGTGTGTGTGTGTGTGTGTGTGTGTGTGTGTGTGTTTCTGAGCATTTTAGTAATACTTTATGGACTATGTTTTAAAAGATCACTTTTAACTTTTCATGTAAATTTGTACCTGCATAGAATGGAGTTCAGTTCCCACCCTTTTAAAAAAAATGATGGGGTTAAAAACAGAAAGATGGACCCCTGCTGCTCTTGTTGGAAAGAGAAGCCTGTCTGAATATCAGTCAGGCAGCAAACATAAGGATTCATAATGAGAACCTGTTAATGGTCACTGAAAGGGCACAGCCCACAGTCTACTTGGGTGATACATTTTGGACATAAAGTTAACACAGCAAAACCAGTTCATCTATCATGGCTTCAGTGGAGTATTATTTTAAGGAAGCTTCTTAGTCAGGAGGCATGAAATAATTTGGCCTAAAGAGGTAGAAATAACACTATTGAATGACTTGCTCACTTCACAATCATCTACAGCATAAAGGACTTTAAAATCACCTGCCAGAGACTCTCCTCCCCCGACCATAAATTCTCCATTACATTTTACTAGAAAATAAATATTTAAGGCATCAAAGTGCCACATGGAGTTTCTTATTTAAATATATCAAGATCTTATGAGATTAAACAAATAGTCTTCTTCCTTGGTGCCTGTCTCATTAGAAACAGGCCAAGGAGATAGTAGGTGTCTAGGGTTAGGCAAATATTCTCCACATTCACTTGAACCTCAAACTGCACTGTAGATTTGAAAAACTGACCAGGATGAACAAGTAACAGAAATAACTATATAGAAATAAACAGGAGATGATGCCTCCTCTGTAGAGCTCCACTTTGTGGGCCTACTCAACCAGTTGGCCATTTGAAGCCAAGAATGTTTTTCTCAAGAACTATGGGCAGGTGGGGAAGGGAGTGGGGGGTCAGGGGAAAGAATGATACATGGTGGGCATGGCATGTGTTTCTAGAAAGGCATTCTGTATATTCTTCCATTGCTCACCTTTCATCTGCTTCTCGATTTGAATTTCACTCATGGTCAAGCACGCTTCTGTTTCAAGTCTCTGGTGATGACATATGGGGCCCAAATTTGTACTTTAGAAATTCATGTAAGAAGCCATATTAAGTAAGGAGAGGGAAAGGGCCCAGGGAAGAGGAGGCATGTGAGTGGCGAAGGACCAAGTGATTCTTCCAGGCCTCAACATTCTAAATATCTGTGAAATTTCAATGTGGAATATTCTAAGAATTCTGTGACATACAACCTTCTCTCTAGTGTAAGTTCCCAGGGAATTCAGACTAGTTTTCCTAAGGAGAACAGGATTTGATGGCAGAATGTACTTCAGTTCTGTAAAAGTTTCATACATATGTGTATACATACATACATACATACATACATTCATATGTGTATACTGTCCCATTCTAGGGCGGTGTTTGGCAAAAAACCTGCCTTCAAAGGAGCTCTTTTTTTTTAGTTTTCTGTTTTATTTTTTATTTTTTTGTCTTTTCGAGACAGGGTCTCCCTGTAGTCCCAGCTGGCCTGGAACTCTCTCTGTGAACCAGGCTGCCTTGAACTCACAAAGATCCGCCTGCCTCTGCCTCCCGAGTGCTAGGATTAAAGGTTTGTGCCACCACGCCCGGCAGGAGCTCTTTTTAAATAAGCTATTTTTGCTGTTTTCTTGCTGGGATCCCATATTAGAAATATCACTAAAATGATACTGCATTGGTTTTGGCAAACAGAAAAATGTAAATTTAACCTCTTTAGAATGAAGGTTCATTTGAAACAAAATTTAAATGGCTATGCTACCACCTGGCAATCAGGTTTATAAATTCCTCCTTTTCCACAACTGGCTTCTCAGAAGGATTTCAGAAGACTTTAATTCAACCTCTTCCACAATGAATTAATTTTGTAATGACAAGGATTACAGGATTTGTTTCGATATTAGCTTCAAAAAAATCTTGGCATTTTGGGGCTGGAGAGATGGCCTAGCAGTTAAGAGCGCCGACCGCTCTTACAGAGGACCCGGGTTCGATCCCCAGCACCCACATGGCGGCTGAGAACNGGTGCTTGCCAAACCTGATGACATTAATTCAATCCCCAAACCTACATGGGAGGAGAAAAACATTTCCAGGGGCTGGAGAGATGGCCTAGCGGTTGAGAGCGCCGACCGCTCTTACAGAGGACCCGGGTTCGATCCCCAGCACCCACATGGCGGCTGAGAACCGTCTGAAGCTCCAATTCCAGGAGAACTCCAGCTCCAGGGGAATCCGAGATCCTCTTCTGAACTCCTCGGCGTTGCACGACACGGGTGCACAGACTTGCATGCAGACAGTACATTCATACACATACAGAAAAAAAAAAAATCTTGGCATTTAAAAAAATCTCACTTTATAAATGCGGGTTGAACATAAGTAGCAAAATTTAGTGACTTAGGCCTTTCCCCCCTAACACTCATTGAACACAGCATTGGAAGACCTGGTTAAAGAGGGTTGGATACTCTGACTCTAGCAAGTTGACTTGGGAAACGGTGGAGGTGGAGGTGGAAATGGGATTTTTTTGGACAGTCTATCTCTGCTGTCAAATTAGATTACCTGGCTAGCACATATTGGCCAGAGGCGAGAAGAAAATGTGTAAATGGTAAACTTTAGGGGAGGTGACGCCACATGGTTGACAGGCAATTTGGTGCCATCGTTAATAACACCACCATCATCTTCACACTCAGAAAGTCCTTTCCTGGAAATGTAGGCCAATTGGGAGTGTATTGGGGCGGTATGTAGTTGAGCGGAGGCACGGGGGGGAGGGGGTGCTGCCAGTGTGCAAATCTGTCAGACTTCCCCCAAATCCTTTGAGGCAGAAATAAACTTGGGCTTAGGTCAGCTGGAGGCAAAGACGCCGGCCACCAAGTCCAGGCCTGATTTCCCCCAGAATCTTAGAGAGAAAAAGGAAAAGTTGACCCTGGGTCCTCCAAGTTTGGGGCGGATCCCAAGGGGCCCAGGCCCGGTCCGGCGCCGGTTACCTGGTGGGTCTGCACTGTCTCCCCTTGCCAGGGGCTATAGGGGCCGCAGGGCGGAGCGGGTGAGCGGATCCACAGCGGAGGAGCCGCCCATCAGTTGTGTGGGCGCCGGTCCTGGGCTCCTCTTCCTTCTCCCCCCCTCCCTGTAGCGGCCCCTCTTCTTCTCCTCCCCGCAGCTTTCCGCTATGGCCGCGGGCCTTTCCAGGGGCGGAGACGGTGAGGGCGGCTGCCTGGCGTCCTCCTGTTTCCTTGACAACAGGGCCTCCTCCCTCCTCGCGCGGAGTTTGCGCCCCCTGCCGCGAGCGTGGAGCGTGGGGGCGGGGCGGGAGCGGCCTCGGTGGTCTCGAGCCCGCACGTGGGCGGCCTCACCGGTTGCCGTGGGAACGAGGAGGGATGCTCTAGGAAAGGCGAAGCCGCGATGGCTGCGGGCTTGGAAGAGATCTCCTGGAGGCGGTGGCTCGTTGGTTTTGTCTTTAGACTCAAGCCCAGACCCAGTGCTGTTTTTTATAGGAAAGAGATTAGAAAACGGGAGGGGAAGAACGTTTTAACTGAATAAAAAAGGCAGTGTATGGAAAGAGGGGAAGACTCGGAGTCCTAGAGATTGAACTGGTAGGGGCTCCCCAACCAAACTGCTGCCGTCCGAAGGTAAAAGAATGAATAAATGACTAAGGGAGGCACTCAGTGAGCGCAGAGTGGAGGTCAGCACCGGTCCCTTAGTTCTAGCTTCCTTAGGAAGAGGCATTTGGAGGCCTCGGTCAGGGCCCAGCAGATCCCCGGCTCACCTCCCTGTCTCTCCGCCAGGTTTATTTCTGGCTGAGCTTCTCTTAGGCATATCTAGGTGCTCAGTAGCTCGCAGCTAGTGTCAACTAAGGGCATTTCAGACTGGGTGACAATAGAAATTCTTGGAACTTTCTTTCAGCAGTGCTGAGTCTCCATATGTCTGGGGTGTGGGAATCTTTGCCGTCCCCAGGTCCAGGTGGAGGTCATTCCCCTGAGACTATGGCACACACCCCACCCCCATCCCCGACATTTTTTCTATTCTTATCACCATCCATCCTAATTTGAGACAACACTGCTTCTGAACTGGGCTAACGTATGGACTTCTAACCACAACCCGAGCCTCAGCCATTCAAACGCCAGTCCACCATTTCCATTAGCAGCATAGGTTCATGCTAAGAAGCTCTCGGATTCCTCTCCACCTGTGGAATGAGCGCCGAGATTTTGGCTGAGGCTTCCCTGGGTGTTGCTTACTTGGTTTTTCTCCTTGAGTGCTCCTTCAGTCATTCTTCCCCCAGTTGGGACTCTGTGACAAGCTGAACCGTACTCTCCACACCAACTTCTAATACATCCTTGCCAGGTGTGGTGGTACAAACTTTAATCCCAGCACTCAGAAGAAGAGGCAGGCAGATCTCTGTGAGACTGAGATCAGCCTGATCTACCTAGCATGTTCCAGGCCAGCTGGGGCTACAGGGAGACCCTGTCTCAAAAAGCCAAAACCAAAACTAAAAACAAAACCTCAGCTTCTAAGGCATTCCGCACCATGCAGGGACTAGACAAAAGGACTTCAGTGAAGTCTTTGGGGCGGGGTTCTCATCTGCCCTTGGCTGCCCTCCCAGTAGTTCCTAGAGCCTTTCCAATCCAGATTCTAATCTTTAAAAAGTGTAACATTTGAAGGCTGAGTGTGGTGGCTCATGCCTTTAATCCTAGCACTTGGGAGGCAGAGGCAGGTGGATCTTTGTGAGTTCAAGGCCAGCCTGGTCTACGGAGTGGGTTCCAGGACAGCTGGGACTACAGGAGACCCTGTCTTGAAAAGACCAAAAAAAAAAAAAAGAAAAAAGAAAAAAAAAGTGTAACATTTGATTACTTTTATTGTGATGAGGCATGTTTGAGGACAAATCGGAGGAGTCGGTTCTCTCCTTCCACTACATGGGCTGGAGGGATCAAACTCAGGTTGTAGGCTTGGTGGCAGGTGCTTTTGCTGGCAGAACCATTTTGCCAGCATCACATTCTACTCTAGTTCTCAGATGGCTGTCAAATATTCCTTATTAAACCATTAACTGATAAGGACAGAACGGGGAGCCTCTCTCCATGGTCTTTGTCTTACAGAAGTTGAAGAGGCACTTACTGGGGTTGTTGCTTGGTTTGTAGAGTGACCACCTGGCATGCATATATGAGGCTCTGGGTTTGATCTCCAGCACAGCATAAACTGGGTGGGGTGGGGCATGCCTGTGATCCCACCACTTGGGAAGTAGCCGTACGAGGCTAATGCAGGAGGGCCCTGGATTGAAACTATAGTGGTAAATGATGGTTAGGGAGTTTGTTCTGATGGATGATCTACTTCAAAATAATTATGATAAATAATAGTAATTATTACTGATAAACAGAAGAGGACAGTGAAGACTAAATGAAGTAGTTGAACAGAAACAGCATGGCCAAGAACCCCTGAGAAGTACAAGAAGCCGCGCTCGAAAGCAAGACTCCCCATCTCAATCCCTTGACATTGCTCACCAGCAAGAAAAAATACTGGTTAGGATTTTCATCCTTTTACTTTGAGAACTACTTGAAAAGAAAACACTGCTTCAGACGACTGCTGTAGGGAGGAAGTGAGAGAGGGCAAAGCATTTAACATTGTGCTTTGCACATATAATTGGTAGTTATGTTTCTAAGGCATATTTTAAGACTATAATACAAATGAGTATAGACTATAAATATTTTATGATTTTTAAAAAATATTTTATTTTGTGTGTCTGAGTGTACTGCCTGCATGTATGTAAGTGCCCCCCATCTGCGTCATGCGATGCCCAAGGAGGTCAGAGGAGGGCATTTGGATCCCCTGAAGCTAGAGTTACAGATGGTTGTTAGCTGCCATCATTGCCGGGAACTGAACCTGGGTCCTCTGCAAGAGTAGCCAGTGCTGTTACCTGCCGAGCCATCTCTCCATCCCAATATTTTAATATTTTTAAACAATGAGGTTCAGAGAAGTCACTCATACCTCAGGTTGAGAGTGTCTTGTATCTCAAGTGGTTTCTGTTATTTTGTGTCTTTTTTTGCAGCTGGGGGGTGGGGGGTGGGGAGGTGGAGGGGTGGGGGGCTGTCTTTATAGTCCAGGCTGACTTTGAATTCATGGCCATCCTGTTTCTGCCTCTCAAGTGCTAGAATTACAGGCATGAGCCACCAGGCCTGGTCCCTTCTGAAGTGTTTTTACAAGTTAAGTTCCATGGAAGAATCATGTGCCCTTGAAAGAAAGGGACAAAGGTCAGCTCATAAAAAAGCTATAGAGCAAGTCCAGCTTCTGCGTTTCAAGAGTAAACTTAACCTTGACATGTGAATTAGAACATAATTTAAAAAGCAAAGTGCTACCAAAGAGAAATATTAAAGCAAGCAAGAAAAACAGTTCTGGGTTGAATTCCTGTTCTTCATTACCTTTTGCACAATGGTCCTGATAAGTGATGCGTAAATGAAGAAAAATGGCTTCAATGGGCACAGGTTCTAGTCACTGAGATATTTGGTGCTTGCAAATAAGTACCAAGTAGTTCTTTACTTGAGCCTGAGCATTCCAAATAGGGCAACTTAAAATATACTATTTCAGATGAAGACTGTATGAGGTTTTAAAAACACAATATTTAAAATACTTTTTAGATTTATTTAATCTTATTGTATGCGTTTGAATGTTTGCCTGCATGTACGTATGTGTACCATGTGCGTGCAGTACCCACAGAGGCCAGAAGAGGGTGTCAGATCCCCTGGAATTGGAGTTACAGATGGTTATAGTTACAGATAGTAAGCTACTATATAAGTGCTGGGAACCAAACCTGGGTCCCCAGCAAGGGCAGTAAGTGTTCTCAACTGCTGATCCATCTCTCCAGCCCCATAAAAACAAAACTTTTTAAAGAAAATATTTAATTTGGTGTAAAATGTGAGTTTCCCAGAGAGAGCAAGTGATTCTGTATAAACTTTTCCAGGCTTTTGATGCTGTGATGTCCAGAAGCCTCCTGTAGACCTGGCCCAGGTACTCAATGGACCTGAAGCTGAAATAGCCAATCGAGAGAGAGAGAGAGAGAGAGAGAGAGAGAGAGAGAGAGAGAGAGAGAGAGAGAGAGAATAATTAGGTCCTTGTCAGTGTACAATCAGGAGCTCTCCAACAGGGCCCAGAGTTTCATGCCAAGTGGCCACCCCCACATACAACCATACAACTTAGGGTCGTTTTGCCTTGAGCCTCGCATGACTAATGGCTCCTGTTCTCATCGGCTGAGGTCATTGTATTGGTGTTGCCTTCATTCATGCTGGGCATGAACCAGGGTGTTTGTTTGTTAAAAAGAAAAAAAAAACTAGGCTGGGTATGGAGGTACACTCCTGTGATCCCAGGGTTCTGGGGGTGGAGGTAGGAGCATTGTCAGATAATGGCTAGCCTGGACTACATAGTACAACCTTGTCTTTAAAAATAAGCAAACAGGAGGCCTGGAGAAAGGGCTCAGTGTTAAGAGCACTTGCTGAGTTCAGTTCTTGGCACCCACATCAGGTGGCTCACTACTGCCTCTAAGATTCAGCATCCTCAATACTGGCAAATCACATACAGACCCACATCAAGATGATCATCCATCATGACCAAGTTGGATTCATACCAGAGATGTAGGGATGGTTCAACATATGAAAATCTATAAACATCATCAAACACATAAATGGAATGAAAGACAAAAACCACACAATCATCTTAATAGATGCTGAAAAAGCCTTTGACAAAATCCAGCATCCCTTCATGATTAAGGTCCTAGAGGGAATTGGATTGGAGGGATCATTCCTCAATGTAATCAAAGCCTTATAGAGGAAACCCACAGCCAATATCATCCTAAATGGTGAAATGACAGAAACATTCCCTTTAAAGGTAGGAACTTGGCAAGGCTGCCCCTGTAACCATCCCTCTTCAATATAGATGCTTGAAACACTTGCTAGAGCAATAAGGCAAGAAAAAGAAATTAAAGGAGTACTAATTGGAAAAGAAGTCAAGCTATCCCTATTTGATGATGATATGATTGTTTACTTAAGAGATGCTAAAAACTCCACCAGAAAACTCCTAGAACCGATTAACAGCTTCAGCAAAGTGGCAGGATACAAAATTAACCTAAAAAAAAAAAAATCAATGGCCTTTCTTTACACCAAGAACAAGCAACTGGAGAAAGAATTCAAAGAGACCTTCCCACTCATGATAGCCTCAAAAACAATAAAATACCTAGGAACAAACCTAACCAAAGACACCAAAGATCTCTACAACAAAAATTTTAAACCTTTAAAGAAAGAAATTGAAGAAGACATCAGAAAATGGAAAAACCTCCCATGCTCATGGATTGGGAAAATTAACATTGTAAAAATGTCCATTATACCAAAACTCTTGTATAGATTTAACACAATGCCAATCAAAATCCCCAAGAGTTTCTTCACAGGCTTGGAAACAAAAGTCCTTAAATTCATTTGGAAAAACAAAAGACCCCGAAAAGCCAAAACAACCCTGAGCGAAAAGAGCTACACAGGGGGGATCTCTATACCAGACTTCAAACTATACTACAGGGCTATAGTCATAAAAACAGCCTGGTACTGGCACAAAAACATACCTGTTGACCAATGGAACAAAACTGAAGATCCAAACCTGAGCACATACAATTTCAGCCATCTTATATTTGACAAGGGGGCCAAGAAGCCACAATGGAGAAAAGACAGCATCTTCAGCAAGTGGTGTTGGCAAAACTGGATCACCACTTGTAGAAGAATGAAATTAAACCCCTACCTCTCACCCTGTACAAAAGTCAACTCCAGGTGGATCAAAGACCTCAACGTGAAACCCCAAACTCTGAAGGTGATAGAAGAAAAAGTTGGCAGCAGACTACAAGACATAGGTGTAGGAAAAGACTTCCTAAATCAGACAGAGCCCTGTGCAAGCATAAGGTTCAACAATTGACAAATGGGACTTCATTAAACTCAAAAGAAACAAAGAAGAAAAAAAAAAGAAATACAGAAATAATCAAGGAAGTGGAAACTTGAGAGAGAGAGAGAATCCCACAGGTATTGGAGGAAACCTTTACTGCAGCTACACTTCACTGGCAACCTCAGATTGATTTCCCAGAAACATATTACATATTCTACTCAAAAAATAACGAGATATATACTTACCGCACCAAGAGCATGCACTGCCACTCCATCGATGGAGCAACAGAAGCTGAACTCAGAGACTCACCAATCGACGGAATTATAGATTGGCTGCGAGAATGAATACCCACCTTTAAGAAGTGTTCAACTTCATAATCATTAAGGAAATGCAACTCAACACCACTTTAACGCTATCATCTTACTCCAATACGGGACTGGCTAGGATCAAGAACACAAATGATACAAGTGCTGGAGAGGTATTGTGGGAACACGGGAACACTCATTCACTGCTGGGGGACAATGTAAACTCGTACAGCCACCGTGGAAAGCAGTGTGCGAGAACCCTTGGAAGACTTGGACATGACACCTTGCCACCCAACCCAGCATACCACTCCTGGCATTCACCCTCAAGACTCACCCCACGCAGAAGATACATGCATGGCTACGTTTATTTCAGCTCTCTTCCCAATAGCAATGAGCTGGAACCAACCCAAACTGCCCCTCAACTGCTTGACGTGGATAGATGAACATGTTTCTCCGGTCAATACACAAACCCGGAGTTATATGAGCCAGTTAAAGAAAGAAAACATCGCGGCTGGAGAGATGGCCCTTCCCCCCCCCAACTCATCCCTCCAGCCGTGGTTGAGTGCCGAATGCTATTGCAGAGGACCCGGGTTCGATCCCCCAGCACCCACAATGGTGGCTGAGAACAGTCTATGAAACTCCACTTCAAGGAGAACTCCAGTTACAGGGGCAATCCGAGGACCCCTTCTTTGACCTCGCGGCATTCACAGAACTGGGTCGCAACCACAAACTTGCATGCAAGACAGTACATTCATACACATACAGAAATTTTTTTTTTAAAATTAATTAAAAAAAATTTTTTTATTAAAAAGACACACATCATGAGCTTTGCAGGAAAATGGCTGGAGCTAGAGGACATCATGCTGAGTGAAGTAACACAGTCCCAGAAAAACAAACGACAAATGGTATCCCTCATCTATGGATGCTAGTGCCAATTACCTAGTTGTAAGTATTTCTTGTGCACGGCCCCTTGAGCTTTTGTCCAAAGCAGCTGGGAGTGATGCATATTGGAAACAACAACAACAACAGAAACGACTGCATCAAAGAACTGACCGAAACTGTGAACTTCTGCTCAAAACAGTCAACTTCCACATGGAGAATATTGAGAAAGACTAAGAAAGAGATGAAAAGCATGTTTGGCAGAATGCATGAGCTGTGGTGGGGTGGGGGGATAGGGGGACATGGGTCTAGATTTGATAAAAAATATATAAATTAATTAATTAATTAAAAAAGATTCAGCATCCTCTTCTGGCCTCCTACGGCACCCACAAACACATAGCAGGCATGCAGATGCATTTTTTTTTTAAAGAATTTCTTGAGTAGCTTTCCTGAGAAGGGAACTCGAGGCATGTTAGACCCTTAGAACTCTTTGGGAATTCACTTGGAATTAAAAAAAAAAGTATTACATTTATTTGTTTTGTGTATGGCAGGAGCCATGCATCATGGTGTACAGGCGGAGGTCTCAGAACGACTTGGGGAAGATCTCTCTTTCCACTAAATGGATCTCAGGGATCACACTCAGGTCATTGGGCTTGGTAGCAAGTACCTTTACTTAATGAGACATCTCACCAGTCCTGGATTCATTTCTGAAACTAGCTAATGACTAGCTGTATTGTAGGCTGCCATGATAGTCTACATTCGTGCTTTAGCCATGTTTTATTAGATGGGTAGCAATGCAACAGTTTCTTAATATCACCCATTAAAAGTTGACCTATATTAATGACATTGAGATAACTAGAAAGGGCTGGGGAAGTGGCTCAGTGGGTAAATCCAGGTGGGAGGACCTCAGTTAGGCTCCCTGGTACTCATGGAAAAAGCTAGGCATGGTCACATGTGTCTGTAACTCTAGCACTTGCAGGGGGTAGGGGTAGGAGTAGGCTGAAGACACAGGAGGATCCCTGGAGCTCACTGGCCAGCCAGTCTAGGCAATTTTTGAGCTCTGTGTTCAGTGACTAAGACACTCTGCCTCAAAAGATAAGGCGAAGAGTGTTCAAGGAAGACATAACATTAACCTCTGGCCTTGGCGTGTGTGTGTGGGGGGGGCAATTTGAATGAGAATGTCCCCCATGGGCCCCAAGTATTTTGACATTTTGTCCCCAGTTGGTGGTGCTATTTTAGGAGGTTATAGGCGGTGTGGCCTGGAGGAAGTATGTCACTGGGGGCAGGTTTTGTGAGTTCTCAAGCCTTGTTGGTTTTCCAGTCAGCTCTGTCTCCTGTGCCTGCTTGAAGATGTGAGCACTGCTTTCTGCTCCAGCCACTTCCTGCCACCGTGGCTCCCCACAGTGATGGGCTCTAATCCCTCTGCAACTGTAAGCGCAAATAAACTCTTCCTTCTAAAGCTCCCTAGGTCATGGTGAGGGTTTTATCACAGCAACAGGGTATCAATGTGAAAATAGAAAAGTAACCAATTCAACATTCATAAGCATACATATAAATGTGCATCAACATGTCCATGCATACATATACTACACACACACACACACACACACACACACACACACAATGAGTAGAGTGCTTAGTATGCTTAATGGGACATGAAAGATTCAAGATTTCATCCTTGGTTTTATAAGATCAGGAATCCATTTGTGAGTGTGCATGTTTTGTGTGTGTGTGTGTGTGTGTGTGTGTGTGTGTACCTGTAGGAAGATCCAGTTTGAATTGCAGCTAGCTCTCAGCTAGCCGGCCTCAGGGCACAGCGTGGCCAAGGGTCTGACCCTGCCCCAAGGAGGAGCAAACAATGTGGCCTAGCTGGGTGGTGCTGGGTGGGGCAATGGTGTGCAGTGGCTAGGAGTTGGGGGCCCTATGATTGGCTCTGGGAACTGACATCATTTTAGTTTATAAAAGCAGGCTGTAGCAAGGAGTAAATTTGAATTTCCAAGTATTCTTGGCTGTTATTTTTTATTAATTATTGCGCACATAGGGGCCAAGGTAGGCCTGCATTTCGTTTGGGTGGCCAGTGGGTTGGAAAAACGTCCCCTTGTGGACCACCAATCTGGGTAGCTGGTGTTGTGAGTGGACATAGGCTGAAGATAAGCCATCAGCCATCAGCCTGAAATTCCTGTCCAGGGTTCAGCAGTCTCTGGGCAGGTGGGAAGTCACAGCCAAGAGTGGAACACATGTATCATGGGTCCAGGCTAAGGGCCTGAGTTGAAAGTACCACTCAGGCCGGGCTATGGGAAATAGCCTACTGGCCTCTGCACCAAGGGGTCAGCTCCCCGCAGTGTCTACAAAGCTGGCACTGTGTTCCCCCTCCCCTTAGCAGGACCACATGGTCCCTGTTCAGCATAAAAAGCTTCCTACATGGGCTGGAGAGGTGGCCTAGAGGTTAAGAGCGCCGACCGCTCTTGCAGAGGACCTGGGTTCGATCCCCAGCACCCACATGGCGGCCGAGAGCTGTCTGAAACTCCAATTCCAGGAGAACTCCAGTTCCAGGGGAGTCTGACACCGTCTTCTGACCTCTGCGACATTGCACGACACGGTACACAGACTTGCATGCAGACAATACGTTCATACACATACAGAAATAAATAAAATTAAAAAAAAATCTTCCTACATGGACCAGGTGTACACGCACATGTGTACATGTGAGAGAGTGCAGATGTGTGTGGAGGTCAGACAGATGTCAACCTCAGATGTCACTCTCAAGTATGGGCTACCTTTCATTTGAGCAGTGTCTCTCATTGGCCTAGAAGGTCAGCAAGCAGGCAAGGACAGCTGGCAGGCTAGCGTCAGGAATTTTAGTATCCCTCTCTCATCTCTCCATGGCAGGGATTACAAGTGCCGGCCCCTGAGCCCAGCCTTTGATGTGGGTTCTGGAGATCTGAACTCAGGTCCTCATACTCGTGAGGCAAGCACTTTGCTGAATGAACCATCTCTCCAGCCCCAGGAATCCAATTTTGTTAACTCAGAACCAACCATTTTAGGAACTGATTCCCAGTAATCTCACTGAACAGAAACTCTAATTTGTCTCCCACCTACCAACTTGGTATTTTTTTTGCAGACTAAAGCTGCCAGGCTGACCCTGGTTAGGCACACAAGGCAGTCCCTCTCTGTGGAAAAGCATCCCCAGGAGATTGAATTAAAGATCAGAAAGCTTGGTACATATTGAATTAGATCAAAAGGAATTGCATGCTCTTAAGGAATTTATCCAGCAGGTTGAGGAGACCTTAAGGAATAACCTTCCTCCATCCAGGGACATTTCCTTTTGGGTAACTGAGACTTTACAACGTCTATGTTTCAGTTAGGGGCCCTCTTGCTCAGCCTCACGAGGTAATTTCTCCATTAGCAGTGGAGTGTGGCTTTGAGAAGACTTGGGTTAAAACCCCTCCGTAGTCGTACTTGCTATATGACGATGAACAGCTTTCATCACCTTTCAAACCCCACAGTCCTCATAGTTAAAATGGGACTAATCAGAGCCTTCCCCACAGGTTGCTGTGAGAAGAATGAAATAATGTAGATTTTTCTGGCACTGTCAATGCCCAACACATGGTACTTATCAGGACTGCTTACACTGCTGTGTAGATTCTGTTCTCTGTGAGATGTGAGGACACCCAAATGTACACCATCTACAACTTTAAAGGATGTATTTCAAGGCTTATTACATCTTTAAAATGTTCCTATTATCTTTGTGGCTAATTTTATATTATTTTGATGCTGAATTTCAGAGAAGCCTTTTATTATGACCTTGTCCGTAAGTATGAGGGTGTATCTCATTTGAGGCTTGCAGCCATCCATGAATGATATGAAATTTAGTAATGTCTGTTAGATTTTCAAAGATCAGATATTTGAGATCCAGTTCTTCTGTGGGATAAAGTAGACTCTGTTAAAGATTGGCAAACTCGGGGGCTGGAGAGATGGCCTAGCGGTTAAGAGCACCGACTGCTCTTACAGAGGACCCGGGTTCGATCCCCAGCACCCACATGGCGGCTGAGAACCGTCTGAAGCTCCAATTCCAGGAGAACTCCAGCTCCAGGGGAATCCGAGACCCTCTTCTGACCTCCGCGGCGTTGCACGACACGGGTGCACAAACTTGCATGCTTGCATGCAGACAGTACATTCATACACATACAGAAAATAAAATAAAAATTAATAAAAAAAAAATTAAAAAAAAAAAAGATTGGCAAACTCCCTACAATTAATTTGCTAACAAAGCATGTCCTTTAAGGAGGGTCCTTAGAACACTCCTCATTTGGGGCCATAGCTGGTCTATTGTGTTTGACAAAGAGGAAGCAGATTCATTAAAGGTTTGGATCCCCCAGTGCTGAAATGCTTCTCCAAAGTTCCATGAAGTTTTTATTTCTTTATCTATTTTGGAAACTTTGGACTGTTCAAAACCTTTCGTTATGGCAATTCATACATGTTATGTAAGATTGGATATGATTGTAAGAATTTTGAGAATAGAAAACATACTGCTGTTTTAATTTCTGAAAAATGATTACCAAAGGAAAGGCTTGACTTCTGTCCAGGAGGAGCATCTGATTTATTTGGACTTTGGATAAACTCAGGCCATACATGTTTAGCCAAAGGTTGAAGCTGTGGGCTGATCCTCAAGCCTCTCCTGCAGAAGCCTCAGCCTTGAGAAACTGTGAGCAGATTAGGAAGAATCCCACATGGGGACCGGGGACTAGCTCGGTAGTAGAGTGCTTGCCTCTTATGTGCAAAGCCCTGGGTTTGAGCTCCCAGACTGTGTGGTTGGTGTGTGAGTGTCTAGAATCCCAGATGAGCATTAAGTATGTTTCTGGACAAGTAAGTGCTTAGGCCAAAGCAACCAAACGAAAGAGAATCTTATGAAGCGTCCATGAGCACTTTACCAAAAGAGAACCTTATCATCCTTAGGAGTACCAAGCAACTCCGCACGGGTGACCTGTACAGAGCAAGAGAGACTAGAGCTCTCTCAGGCAGTATGTATGATCCAGGAATGGGACAAGTGGCCTCCTTTTGAAGTACTGTCTTCCAACGGTTGCATCACAGAGCTTTGGCTTCACAGTGGCATGTGCACTCGCAGGTGACCACACAGGTGGGCATTCATCCCTGACACAAACATTTCCAACATCTGCCCTCTTTATCTTCTTCTTTTATGGTGTGTGTGCATGTGGGTATGTGATGTGTATGCTTGTGTGTGTGTGTGTGTGTGTGTGTGTGTAAGTTCAGGCACATACGTGCCATGTGTGGAGGTCAGAGAACAGCCTCGGGAGTCAGTCCTCATCTTCCACCTTGTTTGAGACTCGATCTTGCTGGCCTCTGAGAATGCCAGGCTAGCAGGCCTGTGGGCTTCTGGGTATTCCCCTGTCCCTGTCTCCAGGTTCCACTTAGGAACACTGGGATTACAGATGTGTATCACCATGTCCAGCAGCTTCTGGGGATTCAAACTCAGGTCTTCATGATTGCAGAGCAAGTGCTTTTCCCCATTGCGCCATCCCCCAGCCCGATAATTTTTCTTTTGTAGTTCTCATTCTGTTTCTGTAAAGCACATCAGATGAGTTATTCTCATTTCTCTCTTGAACAAGATCTCCTCTGTTCCACCTCAGCACACCCACTCACCTTCCTGTCCTCTAGGTTTAGGTTGTTCACAGGCAGAACAAACAACATCTGGACTCGGAACAGCCAGGAAGAGAAGGAGACCCAATAGAGACGGGTTATTAGAACCTGCTGCCAGTATCAAAACTGTAGATAGCAAATGCGTTTGTTTAATCAGCAAATGATTGTTGAATGGCTATAGGTAGCAAGGAAAATTTACATGTAGACAAGTCAGTAAATACCAACACATGGTAATTAGCACCTGTTACTAGGATACAGTGAGGGGACTAGGTAACAGTGGGGAGATAGGAGGCCATTTGGGCAGGGTAGTTGAAGATGGCTTCTCTGAGTGAAACCTTAAGGATAAGGGGGATATTTCCAGGTGTGGAGATAAGATTGGAAAAGTTTTAAGGTAAGAGAAAGCTTAGGAACCAAGGAAATGAAGGGAAACCATAACAGCCAGAGCACTGGTGTAAGGAAAAACGGATAAGGTCGGGATCATATTTTCTTCCAAGTACAATAGAAAGCCACAAGATGGGCTAAGTTTATTATCTTCTTTAAACATTTTTTATTACTTTTTTTGCTTATTTTGCATGTGCATCTGAGCTTGTATGCTATGGCTTCGTTTGGTGGAGGTCAGAGGACAACTTTCAGGAGTTGATTGGCTTCTTCTACCATGTGGGTTCCAGGAATCAAACTCAGCCCCCCAGGCTTGGGAGTGAGTGTCTTTATCCACTGATCCATCTTGCCAGCCCTGTTTCTTTTCTTTTTGTGGTTCTAGCAATCAAACCTATGACCTTGCACATGGTAGGCAAGCACTCCACCAGCAAGTTACATCCTTAACCCTTTAGGAATTTTTTTGTCCCTTCCCCTTGTAATGCTTTAAAAAATATTTAATATTTATATATTTATGGTGTAAATGAGTGTCTTGCCTACATGTGAGTACACTCATGCACGTGGAGGTCAGAACTCCCCTGGATCTGAGTTACAGAAGATTGTTAGCTACCATGTGGGTGCTGGGAATTGAACCTGGTCCTCTGCAAGAGCAGCCAGTGCTTTTAACCACTGAGCCATCTCTCCAGACCCATGCATCCTGATTTTTAACTTCCAGTCTCCCATTACAATTACAATGTATTCCCTCATTGTGTGTGTGTGTGTGTGTGTGTGTGTGTGTGTGTGTTTGTGTGTGTCTGTATACGGAAGCCAGAGGTTGTATTGGGTATCTTCCTTAATTACTCTCCTCTTTTGTTGCTTTGGGGCAGAGTCTCATGAATCCCATTCTGGCCTCAAACTTACTATGTAGCTGAGGATGACACAGAACTTCTGATTCTCCTGTTATACCAGTTCCAAGTTCTGGGATTATAGGCATGTGCTACCATGCCTGGTCTGTGAGGTGCTGCAGATTAGGCAAACACTATTAACTCAGCTACATCTCCAGCCCTCCACCTTTGTTTTTTTTTGGAGATGGCTCACTGAACCAACCTAGCGCTTATTGATTCTGCTGGACTGGCTGGCCACCAAGCCTCAGGGCTCCTCCCGTGTCCACCCCCTCAGCCCTGGTGTTACAGGCACACATTTCCTCCTGGCTGTTTTCTATGGGTGTTGGAGATCTGAACGCAGGTCCCTGTGCCAGCATAGCAAGCACTTTATCAGCTCGGTGTCCCCTCCTCCATGTCCCTTGTTAATGCCCTTGGGGTGCCCACCGAATCTGGCTCAGTTTACTTCTTTTCTTGATCTCTGCCTTGCCTTCCTTTTTTCTCCCTACCCCCTCATCCCTCTTTTCCCCCTCTTCTCTCTGCCTTTCTCATTGGAGTCAGTGTTTGTTGCCAAACCACAGCTCTTAGATTTCTATTTTTCCCAAACAAATTTCTTGGCTGGTTTTGTAGACTTTGGTCATTGGTCCATTCCCCCCCTCCGCCGCCCTGTCGTCCCTCCCACCCCCCCATACCCTTTCCTCCACTCTCCCCACATTCTTCAGTCTAACCCCCAGGTCACAGGTTTGTTTGGTTGGTTTTTTAGTAACAAGAAAAGCAATCTTCCCCTTCTTTGTGACAGGAAGACATGACAGGGTTAACTTCCATGAATGAGGTAACCTTGTGAGCCGCATGGGTCTCCTGTCCTCTGTAGAAAGGAAGGTGATTCTTGAGAACCAGACAGCACAGAAGGTATCGCTGTGCAACATCTCTTCTGTGGCTCACTGTACCCTCTGAGTCAGGATGATGATGCGAGAACATTCTTAAAACATGACTTAACCATGCTCCATCCCCAGACAAATTCCTGGATGTGTGTGGAGTGCGCTTTCCTGCAAGCCTGAGCACGGGCCTGCTGCGGGGTAGGCTTGTTAACAACCCTCAGAGCTGCTGCCTGCCCCCAAACCACCTCCCAGCTGGTTAGTCTGCACTAAAACAATGTTTTCCAAACGTAGCCAGTGGATGTGTTCACAGCCACAAGGTGGGGCCTCTTCCAGCCTTGTTTCTTTACTTTCATATTGCAGTGGCAAGGTCTCTACCTTAAGGTTTTTTTTTGGGGGGGGGGCTGGACTTAATAAGAAGTTTTAGAAAAATTATTGTCAAGTAGAGGAGAAAAGGAAACAGGATAGTGTTCATTTTCAGAATAAGGCAATCATACACAATTGGCAGTCTGTCCTTTATTTCAACTACACCTCTGCATGCGTGTGTGTGTGTGTGTGTGTGTGTGGTGTGTAACACAAGTGACTTAGCTCTGATTTTTAAGAAATTAATCTAATTGAAAAATGATTAAATTACAAAGAAAGGAGAAAGCATTTGGTTGCTATCATCTGGGGTCAGAGGCCACTGTTAATGCAATATTTCATCAATTGACTCATTGCTATTCTTTCATTGATGTGATTTCATTTCTCAAATAGCTCTTATCGTGGCAGACTTGCAGGCGGTACATTGCACAGATGCCGTATAATCATTACAATGTGTTTACTGAAAAAATTTAAAAGCAATTAGGCAGTTTAGAATTGTGTGTGTGTGTGTGTGTGTGTGTGTGGTGTGTACACATCCACAGAGATTTTACAAATGCTCAGACAAGGGCTCTGAGTGAACACTAGGACAAGTGTTGAATTGAGACACTGAGATGCCCTTCATGCATTTCAAAGAGCTGCATGCAGACTAATGTTAAGCTTTTTTCATACCCATTGAATATACCATTATCTCTCTTTAATACACTGAAGAAACCAGTGGACAAAGAGTCTCCCTGTGTTCCTCATCCAGGGCCACATATCTGTTGCTGGAGGCCAGAGCTTTCTGAGCACCAGCCACACACTTGTAGCATATCTCAGATGCTGGCCAACACTTGGGTCACTTTGCTAGAAATTATGATAACCCCAAGATTATGGTGAAAGTTTTGCTCTATTTTGTTTTTTTGTTTGTAATTTATCTTGAAGGTCCTTTTCATGGAGAACTAGTGGGGTGGGGGTGGGAGGTAATGCAGGAAGGCAGCTCCACAGGCAAGGGCAGAGGCAACATTTTGGCAGTGGATAAATGGGTATGTGTACACATGGGTGGTGATATCTTCATGCCCTGACATGCCCCGTGCCTCTTCCCATTCATCTTTGTTTAAAAATGTGTCTAGAGTTTAGAAATGTAAGCCTCGTTTGATGCAAAGGTTTGCAACCTCCTTCACTTGAGTGCCACAGCAGGTTTCTTGGTACCTTCAACGCACAGGCAAACCTTATGGGTATAGTCCTTCATGAAATGCTTGTGGGCCCTTGAGTGCCAAGTGGTAGGGTTCCCAGAGGACTAAGATGCAGGGTTTGTGCTCCTAGGGGAGGAAGGAAGATAAACTAAACGGTGGAGTCAGCCCTACAATAGAGGTGGGTGTGGGCCTGAGGGAGGGGAAGGGAAGAAGACCAAGGGGAAGGTTCTCACGGTGTGAGCGCGAAGGGCCTCCAAGGACTACTCCAGACTCCGCCATCGAGCCCAGTGCGTCAGTTCCCTTCCTGTGGAAGCATTCCTCCACAGCGCCAGACGCTGGCTAGACTGCAAGCTGGGTGACGTGTGTAGTCAGCTCCGCCAGTCCTTGCGCCCTTTTCCTCCCTTTCACCTGTTTCTTCCCCTCCCTGTCTAGAGGGAGCCTCCATAACATTTTTATCAAAAGCTGCCTAGGGCAGCCACACATAGTCAGTCAGCCATTATTTATTGAATACTATGGGTTCCGAGCTGTGTAGTAGTCACGGTAAGGAAAAGGTGACTAATCTGGGGTGCACCTGGAGAATGAGTATGCATCAGGATAATATCCACAGATCTTTTAACTAGGGAGAAGAAAGTTCCTGAGAGGGCTGCAGGCTCCTGGCACCCCTTATCCATGCATTCTGGACTGATGCCTGCTCTTTCTGCACTTGGTCCTGGCCCTGTTTCCTAGCACTTAGTCTGACAGGCTGTTCCCTCCCAGCCCTCTATTGTGGCTGCATGATAAGGCCTGGGTGGGGGCTGATAAAGGCTAGTCTCAGACCTTCGGGCTGGAAATCCCCCAAGGCTGGAGAAACAACTGCTTTGAAACCTTGGAGAGACCAGTCATGACAAACACTGTTTCAGGAGTGGCACAATTAAATGCTGTCCTCTCCGAAGGCACCCTCTAATTTAGTTCTTTGTTTACCATTTGTATGCTTCCTATTTGAGGACAGAACGAGCTAAATGAGCCTGCAAATGAGCAAAGGGTGAAAACAGGTAGATGTTCCGAAATAGCACACCTCAGGGGGGAGGGGAGGAAGAAACGGCCAGAAGCTTCACACACACCGTTCCTCATCAAACTGCTGGGATTGTCTCCAGGGCCATATTTGAGTGTACAACAGTGTCCACCCACATCATGTGTAGTCAACTCTCCAGATTCATAGGCTCTGAATCCATGCATGCAACCCACTACACACACACACACACACACACACACACACACACACACATGCACACACATACACGCATATTTGAGACAAGATGTCATGCAATCCAGGCTGGCCTTGAACTTGCTATGTAGCTAAGGATAAACTTGAACTTCTAATCCTGATCCTCCCACCTTTACCTCTTGAGTGCCTCAACAGGCATGTATATACCACCGCACCGTGTTTATGTGATGCTGAGGATTGAACCCAGGGCTTCACACTTCTTAGGCAAGCACTTTAGCAACTGAGCTACATTTCCAGCCTTAGATGGAAAATGTTTTCTGATGGGTCTATACTGAACATGTAGACACTTTTCTGATGGTGCTATACTGAACATCTAGACACTTTTCATTTTATTAGTTCCTAAACAATGTGCTATAGCAGCTATTTCCATAGCATTTATGTTGTACTAGATATTATATGGATTCTAGAAATGATTTAAAGTGTATGAGGAAAAGCAAGGCATGGTAGCACACGCCTGTTGATTCCTGAATTCAGAGGTAGAGGCAGGAGGGTCAGGAGTTCAAGGTCATCTTCTGCTACATAGTGACTTCAAGCCTATCCTGAGATACAGGAGGTTCTGTCTCAAAACAAACAACAAACAAACAAATGGGAGGACAGGCAGAGGACACACTGTCCCATTTTATAGAAGGGATTTGGACATCTATGGATTTCAGTATCTGAGATGGGTCCTAGAGCATAAAACACAAAGATACTGAGGACCAGCTCTACTGCTTCAGATTAAAGGATCTCCATCCACCCAAGGTCATGCAGCTTAGTCAGTCTCCTTTGCAGGGAAAGCCACGAGTCTACACACTCCTCTACAACTGGTTCTGCCAAGGCAGGGCCTTGCACCTTGCTTGTATTGCACACTCCATCCTCTGGGTTATCTTCAAAATAGAGAAACATGCCATTTCCCCCTCTGATATGACTTCTCTTTTTTCTTTTTCTTTCTCTTCTTTTCTCGTTTTTCTTTTCTTTTTCATTAAAGATTTTTTTTTATACTACCTATATGAGCGTATTGGCTGTGTATATGTAAGTGTACCTGTGTGATATCATGCAATGCCTGAGGAGGTCAGAAGAGGTCATTGGATTCCCCTGGAGTTAATGGACAGTTGTTAGCCACCACATGGGTGCTAGGAATTGAATCTGGGTCTTCTGCAAGAGTAGCCAGTGCTCTTAGCTGCTGAGCCATCTCTCTAGGCTCTTTTTCCCTTTCTTTCTTTCTTTCTTTCTTTCTTTCTTTCTTTCTTTCTTTCTTTCTTTCTTTCTTTCTTTCTTTCTTTCTTTTTTTGAGACAGGGTCTCCCTGTAGCCCCAGTTGGCCTGGAACTTGATATGTAGGCCAGGCTGGCCTCCATATCACAGACATCCATCTGCCTCTGCATACTGAATGCTAGTATTAAAGGTGTGCCCACCAAACCCAGATTGGTTTGTCTTTTCTTGACTGTGACTATAACCGTGTCATCCACACCAGCACTGGGCAATCTCTTCATTGGCCTCTTGAATCCCTTCCCTGAAATGACACACAGAGTTTAGTCTGTGATGTTGTCAGTCAAGTGATCATAGTTCCTACCCAGCTCCCAGCAGAAGACCCAGGAAAACTCAGAATATTACAGCATAAGGCCTACCACATCCTTCCTTCATCTTGAATGCTTAAAATTGTTTTAGTATCTTTTAAGTAGCAAAAATTTAGATTCCATCTCAGGATACATTTATTTACAAGGTAGGAGTCAGACAACTGATGCTTAGATGAGGTTGTGGAGAGAGAATTGAAGCCAGTGGGTGTTATAACTTGGTTTTCTAGTCCGGAACTCTCCAAGCTGCTGGGTGTGATGGTACACAACTATAACCCCAGTACTCCAGAGGCCGTGGCAAAAGGATCCTCCGCAAGAGGATCACTGTGAGTGCCAGGCTAGCCTGAGCTACCTAATGAGTTTGAGGCCATTTTGGACAACATAATAATTTGTCTGGAAGGCTGGGGAGATGGCTTAGAAGGAAAAACACTTGCCACACAAGCCCAACAACCTGAGCTTGGATCCCCAGAACCTACATAAGAAGCTGGAGATAGTAACGCAGGGTCTAGAATATCACTGTACTCCTATGGGAGATAGGAGGCAGAGACGGGAGGATGGATGGAAGGCCCTGGGCCAGCTAGCCTGGTATATACACAGCCGTGGACAGTAAGAGAGAGATTGTCTCAAAACATGGTGGAATTTTGCTGGCAGTCTGACATAAAGAAGCAATTCACAATGTGAATGACTATTCTGTTTTCCTGGCACTTGCTCCTAAGCTACTAAGACCACAGAACTGGGGGATGGAAAGGACTCTTGGAGGTCCTAGTAAATCAGGTCTTTTCTCCCTCTCTTTGTGTTAGAGTCTGTTAAAGAACATCTAGAAAGTATTGACTCCTGACCTTCCTTTCAAAGCATCAGATTCTGTTGGCCTGGGGTGAAGTCAAGGCAATAACATTTTTTTTTCAGGTCCCCTATGTGATTCTTTTTTTTTTATTTTTTTTTTTATTTTATTTATTTCTGTATGTGTATGAATGTACTGTCTGCATGCAAGTTTGTGCACCCGTGTCGTGCAATGCCGTGGAGGTCAGAAGAGGGTGTCGGATTCCCCTGGAACTGGAATTCTCCTGGAATTGGAGTTTCAGACGGTTCTCGGCTGCCATGTGGGTGCTGGGGATCGAACCCGGGTCCTCTGTAAGAGCGGTCGGCGCTCTTAACCGCTAGGCCATCTCTCCAGCCCCCCTATGTGATTCTAATGCCCAGCTTGGCTGGGAGAGATGGCTCTGCTAGTGGAGTGCTTGCTGTGCAAGCGTGAAGACCCAGATTTGGATCTGCAACACCTATGTAAAAAGCTGGGCCCGAAGGCCTGTGTCTGTAGTTCCAACACAGGGGAGGGGGCAGGTAGGTTCTGGAAGCTCGTTGGCCAGTCACCTGGCTGATTCAGTGAACGTCAGGTTCAGTGAAAGATCCCGTCTCAAAAAATAAAGTGGAGGGTGGCTGAAGAAGACACTGACGGCTGCTTCTGGTTTCTGTGTGCACCGCCGCGCATGCGCACACACCAACAAGCGCACCACATACACGCACACCCTGAAATGAAGGCCCTTAACTTTTAGAGTCCAAATTAAGTGACTTGTCTCAGGTCCCCTAGCTTGAGAGAGGCAGAGCTGAGCCTAGAACCCAGCAGTTCTCTACTCCCTCTGTCTTCAGAGAAACGGTGCAAAAATCCATCCATCTTGGGCCATTTCCTGTGAGATTCCCTAACTCAACCCAGAGTAGACATAAGCTTCAAGAAGGAGCTCAGGGCCTTGTTTCCAGAAAGGCTTCCAAGAAATGGTGACTTAAGGGACTATGACTCTGAATGTCTCCTAGTTGGGAGCTGAGACTCTATATGCAGGAACTCTAAGGAGTAAACACTTGGGTCTGATCCGTTGCTTCTTTACCTTCTTAGCCCAAGCCAAAGTGACTTATTCACAGGGTCCCACACATAAACCATTCAGGTACCCTGCAGGAATAAGACACCCCTGCTTGGAGGGAAGCTCCTTAAGATACAAGATGTTAAAAGGGTGAGGGGCTGGAGAGATGGCTCAGTGGTTAAAAGCATGTATCGATCTTGCAGAGGACCTGAGTTCAGTTCCTAACATTCACATATGGCCTCTCACAACTGCCGGTAACTCTGGCTCCAGGGAGATACGACCTGTGTGGTCCCTGAGGGCCCTGGCACTCACATACATGCACAGAACCTCCCACCTCATACACATAAGTAAAAATAACAAAATAAATTGGGCTGAGCATGGTGATGGTGAGCACCTTTAATCCCAGCCTGCAGGAAGCAGAGGTTGGGATATCTCTGTAAATTTGAGGCTTGTCTGGTCTACATAGAGAGTTTCAGGACAGCCAAAGATACATAGTAAGCCTCTGTCTGAATATCCCCCCCCAAACCCCCAAACTCAAACCCAACCCCCCCCCCCAAAAGCAAGCTGGGGCTGGTGGCATACACCTTTAATCCTAGCATTCAGGAGGCAGAGGCAGGCAGATCTCACCATGCCAATCTGATCTATATAATGAGTTCTAAGCCAGCTGGGGCTACAGAGAGACCCTATCTCAAAAAGAAAAATCCAAACAAAAATAATAAATCTTTAAAAGGGGATAAAACAACAGGGAGGTGAAACTGTATCCTGCTGGAGAGCCCATTAAGCTCAGGAAGTAAACAACGCAATAGCTTTAGGAAGTCCCTGAAACTAACCAGATTCACTAGGCCCCTCTGTCGGCAAGCATGTATACATGGCCTTAAGGAGCCTCCTGAAGGGACACTGTCCAGCTACCTGCAGGCTGTGCAGTGTGCTCCAGATTTCCTGATCTCCAGAGCCATCACACGTGCTGGAGTGGGCTTCTAGGAGCGGTGCACCTGCCTCTGAATCACTTCTGCTCCTGTGTAACCCCTCACCCATATTCCTGTAATAACCCCAATAAAACTGATTGGTTCACCAAGTTGGACTTTGCTAGTATCTTTACTTTGGTTTTCCATCTGGAGTGAGTAGATGTTTGTTCATCTCTCTGTCATAAACTATGATGTGCACAAGAAAGATGGGCTGGTGGGGGCGCAGGTCAACTAGCTGGGTGTGCCTCTTGGAAGAGGGAAGACCTTCTCAGCAGGCTCCATTTAGGGGATCATGGCAGATCCACCATGACCAGCTCTTCCCAGTGAGAAGAGAAGAGAGAAATTAGGATTTTTCTGAAATATCATGATTTGTGAATATTGCTCACAAATTCGACTTTTAGGAAAACACTGTAAGGGGCAAAGAAAACAGGCTCATGAGCTTCATTCTGCCCGCAAGCCTTCAGCACCACTGAAGTAGTTCAAGACTTCTTTAGATTCAGCACTGAGGTGTGTGTGTGTGTGTGTGTGTTTGTGTGTGTGTGTGTGTAGACCAGAGATCCATCTCTTGGGTGTCATTTTGAGGGGGATGGTCTTTTTGAGCCAGGGTCTCCCTGTAGCCCCAGCTGTCTTGGAACTCACTGTAGATCAGGCTGGCCTTGAACTCCCAGAGATCCGCTTGCCACTGCCTCCCAAGTGCTGGGATTAAAGGTGTGCATCACCACACCTGGCTGGGTGTCATTTTTTAAGAACCATCCATATTATTTTTTCTACCTTTTTTTCTTTTAAAGACAGCATCTCATTGGCCCTGTGTTGGCTGCTTAGGCTTGGCTGGCTGACAGCGAGGCTCAGGGAGTCAGCTGTCTGCACCTTCCCAGCACTGGGCTTACAAACCTGTGCCACTCTGCTGACCATAGCTAGTTGACTTGTGGGTTCTAGGGATTCAAATTCTGGGGTTTTTTTTTGGGGGGGGGGTCTTTTCGAGACAGGGTCTCCCTGTTAGCCCCAGCTGTCCTGGAACTCTATAGACCAGGCTGGCCTTGAACTCACAAAGATCCACCTGCCTCTGCCTCCCAAGTGCGAGGATGAAAGGCGTGTGCCACCACGCCCGGCTTCAAATTCTGGTTTTCATGCTTGCAGGGCAAGCACTTTACTGACAGAACCATCTCTCTAGCCCCTTCCCTGAGCTCCCATACCATTATACTGTGCTTGCTGTAGGGCCTGTAAGGCTGACAGGCATGAGCATCAGTACCAGAAGGGGAAAGAATACAAGGCTGCCCGAGTTCTCCTCTTAAAGTTCGTTCATTTCCCCACTTCCCACACTATTACGTCTTTAGGGTGCAGCACCTAGGCGGTGCCACAGAGTTTCATAAAGAAATGAAAATGAAGGCTGAATGCAGTTCCTGAGATCTAGTTCAATTTAATTTTAAGTTCTTTCTGAGTGTATCATGAGTCAGGTTTACTAACAACACCAGAGAATATATGCTAGTTCTGCTAAACACAGCTGTAAAGGAAAAATGTTTTCATACACTGTAAAATAATGTGAAAGTTTCCATTGTAGCATCTAGGGAAATGATAGAGAAATACAAAGCAAACTTAAATGTGTAGTTTATTTCAAGAAGAGAACACCCTGTATGGGTTCCGGGAATGCCACTGAGAGCCCATGACTTGAAATAATCTGAGGTATTGATAATAATGGGTAAATATTTCTTAGTTAATACTTGGGCTTGGTGCTAAATGATCCTTTAATCTGAAATATGTATATAGTAAGCATAGATATAAATTATTTTTGAAGGATAAAAGAGACACATACATAATATACAAACTGTCATTTGCTTCTTGGTGTTTTTTTTTCCTTCCTATACATGACCTTGAATTCTGCCACAGTTCTCTTTTTAAAATGTAAAAACCTCTAAAATTAGAATGTGTGCGTCTGAGAATCTATCTCAGGTATATTTTTGTGAGCAGCTCCACTGTCCTCAAATAACCAGAGGTAGGTAATGGTTTCTGACAAAAAAAAAAATTAAAAAAAATTTTTAAAGCTAGAGGGAGCAGGATTAAACAAGAATTAGAGTCATTATATTTTCTTTATCTAAACCCTTGAAGTCGTTGGAAAGCTGCTGGGTTTCTATTTTGAGCCAGGCTGCCCACATATCTTAACAACAGAATTTTTGCATAATTTTGCTCTTCTTCTTTATATCTCTGTTTGGGTGTATTTATTACTTTGTATGAGATGATGCAAGGCCTGTTAAAAGGTCCATTTATATTCCTATCTGCATGGGGATCGAGCAGCTATCCCCACACTGTTTATAGAACTACACTATAATATTCAGATTTGCTGGCAGCCAGCCCTTCCTGGCACATACATATACATACATACATTCCATTCTCGTTGTGACTCTATTCATGGGAGTTTATGTGATGTCATCGAGGTTGATAAAGGCAATGTAAAAGATAGGTCAAGGATTTATCCTTCCATGGAGTTTTAGCACTTTCAGGGGGAGGTTTATCTCATGTTCTTTTTTCTCCCCTTTCAATTTAATTAAAACAACAACAAGAAGCAATGAGTGACAGTTGGCAGATCTGCATTATTCAACTGGAGAGACTCCAGAGTTTCTGATGCTTGGAGATGGACAAGTAATTACCTCCTGTCTGTTACTATTTTCTACCAGGCTAAGCCCAATGTTTATTGTAAACTATCTGCCATTAAAAGCTGTAATACCAAGCCGTATGTTCCCACACCATAAATTTGACTTCACTGTTTTTTATTTACCTTAATGTTTTATTATATCCTTTGAAATGTTTCATTTTCAAGGGGAGATAACAGAAGAATGAAAATTGAACAAATTCCAAATTCACACTTGAAAAAAAAAAAAGATATGCTGAGCTTATACTCGGACAGCCTGACAGCCACTTTCTGGATATCCATAGTTTCTGTGTAACTATTAGATGTAGTTGCTGATTGATAGTGGATCACTTGTTAAATGGTCCAGAAAGGAACCCCAAAATTGAAATTTAAGCAGACCACACTGACCTAAGGTAGTGGTTATCAAAATTTTTTCGGTTTCAGGAGCCCCTTTATACTCATAATATTTTGACTTATTTATTTTTATTTTATGCGCCTGAGTGTTTTGCCTACATGTAGGTAAGTTCACCATGTGCATGCAATGTGTACAGAGACCAGAAGGGGGCGTCAGATCCTCTGGAACTGGAGTTAAAGATTGTTAGTTTCCATATAAGTGCTGGGAAACAAACTCCAGGTCCTCTGCAAAAGTATTATCTCTTAACCTCTGAGCCATTTCTTCAGCCCCCAAATAATTTTTCAGACTCTTGAGATTTTGTCTGTAGAGTTATGCATATATCCACATTTACTGTATAAGAAATTAGATGGGCTGCAGATAGAGCTCAATCAGTAAAGTGACTACTCTACAGGCATGAAGATTTGAGTTTGACTCTCAGAATCCACATAAAAAAGCCAGGTATGGTGGCACTGGGGTGGAGATAGTCAGATCCCTGGGCATCTTGGCCAGCCTAACCTACTAAGAGAGTCCAAGATTCCAATGAGATCCTATCTCAAAACACAAAGTAGACAGCTCCTGAGGCATAATGCCTTGAGCATGACCTCTGGCTTCTCCATATATTCATACACATGCGCACCTACACTCATGCAAGCAGGCATACACAGATAGAAAAACCAGAAAGCTGGGGGATGTAGAACATATCTATAATCCCAGCACTCAGGAGGCTGAGGCAGGAATCACTGCGGACCAGAGGCCAGCCGGGCTACACAGTATCACCCTGTCTCAAAACAAAGTAACAAACATGGACATGAAAACTGAGATGTTTTCAATGGTGATTTATTGACTCATTTAAAAGAGGCAATAAATCAGTACATTAATAACATTAAAAGTCTTGATTTTTTTATGTGTATGAGTGTTTTGCCAGTATGTATGTATGTATGTATGTATGTATGTATGTATGTATGTATGTGCACCCATGTTGAAATGCTGATGGAGACCAGAAGAGGGCCTTGGAGTCCCTGGAACTGAAGTTATAGATGGTTGTTAGCTATGATGTGGGTGCTAGAAACTGAACCCAGGTCCTCTGGAAGAGCAGTAGATGCTCTTAACTGCTGAGCCACTTCTCCTGCCCTTGCTGGGCATGGTGGAGCATGCTTTTAATCCTAGCACTTGGGAGGCAGAGGCAGGTGGATCTCTGTGAGTTCAAGGCCTGCCTGCTCTACAAAGTGAGCTCCAGGCCAGCTAGGACTAAAGGGAGACCCTGTCTCAAAAAGACAAAAAAAAAAAAAAATTAAAATAAAATAATTGTACTTTCTAAAACAAAAGGCTTAATGAGAAGAAGACAGGGATTGTTTTAGATTTCCTTTGAATCAGTTGAATTCTCCTATCTGCTTCTTCATTCGCTCTGTTATAATATGCTGCTTTGCCTTAAGTATAGGAAGAAAATCTGTCCCTACAGAGCTATGCAGTTGGAAGAGATGGTATTGTAGCAGCCTTTAAAACTAATTATGGATATTCTTCTTGAATTCTAAACCAAACCTCAACTAGAAATAGTTTCTTAAAGGTCAGCCACAATTTAGTCTTAAATGTTATTGGTGGCCTGAAAAATTTTTTAATTACATTTATTTATTTAGTGTGTCTGGACATATGTTTACATGTATGGGTACATGCCTACCACTGCATATTTGTGGAGGTCAGAGGACAACTTGTGAGAGCTGGGTCTCTCCTTCCACCATAGTCCTAGAGATCTGAGGATCTCCGGTGGTTGGTTTTGGTGGCAAGCACCTTTACCTGCGCAGTCTCTGGCCTCGCACTCCCGCCCCTCCCCCTTTGTTTGTTTGTTTGTTTGTTGAGAGAGAATCTCACTTTGTGGCCAAGGCTTGCCTTGAACTCACTGTGTATCCTAGGCTATGCCACAAAACCAAGTTAGACTTCAATTTTGGAGCAGTTTTAGATTTGAAGAAAACTAACTAGACAATCAAAGGATTCCTATACATTCCTTCATTCCATTCCAGTATTAACATCTAGTTTTATTGTATTATTTTGTATATAACTGATGGTGCAATATTGATGCATTATTATCAGTTCAAGGCCACAGTTTACTTTGGGTTCTTTCTTTCTGGGGTGTACAGATCCATGTTGTGATGTTTAATTTCAATGGGTAGTTTGATGAGATCTAGAATCACCCAAGCGAAAGCCCTCTAGGCAGGCCTGTGGTACTGACTAGGTAAATTGAATGGTACAAACTGCCCACTGTGTGGGGTCTTTTTCTGGGCTGAGATCCTGGAATGTATAAAAAAGAGAAAGACAGCTAAACAAAAGCATCCATCAAAAAAAGTCCTCTAATTCAAGTGATATATATATATATATATATATATATATATATGTATATGTATATATTTATGTATATATACTGTAGCAATACAAGTTGGCAAGAACAATAACAGAAGAACTGAAAAAAAAAAACCTCTTGAAAGACTCAGAAAAAGATGCAGGACATGTATGGCAGAGTACAGGGACTCGGGTGGGGTGGGGGGGCATGAAAAGGGAAGCAACTCTAGATTCAATTGAGAAATGATGTATGACTTATGGAAAAAGTTTAATAACAATAAAAAAGAAAAATATTTTATTTGCTCTTTAATTTTATGAATAGGAGTGTATTGCCTACATGTGTGTAAGTGCACCTATGTCATGCAATGCCCAAGGAGGTCAGAAGATGTTGGATCCCATGAAACTTGAGTTATGTACAATTCTTAGCCACCAAGTAGGTGCTGGGAACCAAACCCAGGTCCTCTGTAAGAGCAGCCCATGCTCTTAACCACTGAACCATCTTTTCAGCTCCATTCTCTGCTTCTTTTTTTAAATTTTATTTATTTTTGTATGTGTATAAATGTACTGTCTGCATGTAGGTTTGTGCCCCTGAGTCGTGCACTGCCGCGGAGGTCAGAAGAGGGTGTCAGACTCCCCTGGAACTGGAATTAAAGATGGTTCTCAGCTGCCATGTGTTTCTGGGAATCGAACCTGGGTCCTCTGCAAGAGCAGTTGGTGCTCTTAACCGCTAGGCCATCTCTCCGGCCCCCATTCTCTTCTTCTTGATTATGGAGACAATGTGGCTGGCTGCCTCGAGCTCCTTTTGCTGTGACTTTTATGCCATGATGGACTGTACTCTTGAGCCATCACTTAAAATAAGCTCTTTCTCCCTTGAGTTGTTTTGTCAGGGTATTTTATCACAGGATCAGGAAAAGAAAATAAGATACCTATCCATCATTTGTCTAATCACATTCCTAGATAGGACAACTCTTTATCCAAAAAGAGTTGAAAACAGAAATGTTTGAGGTAACTATATTTATAATTACTCCAAATTGGAAACAACCAAGATGTTCCTCAAAAGGTGAATGGACAAACAAAACTATGGTTCATCTCTAAAATGGAATATTACTCAGTGTTAAAAAGGAATGAACCAGCAACCCAGAAAACATTAGTGGAATAAACTAATTTGAAAAGGTATATATAGCATATGATTTCATCATATGACATTTTAGAAAACTAAAACTTACAAAAATGGTAAAAGAACAGTGATTGGCAGAGGGTCAGGGCAAAGAGGAAAGAATGAAGAGGCATACAGGGAGTTTTTAGTGCAGAGAAACTAGTCTGTCTGGTTCTGTAGTGGAAATGCATGTCATGCATCAAACCTATGTATCTTAGTTTCTTTCTTGATGCTCTGATAAAATACTCTGACAAAGGAACTTAAGGGAGAAAGTGTGATTATTGGAGCATATACTAAGAGTGTATTTACTCCACAAGAAACTCCAGCCAGGTGTGGTCATGCACATGCTTATAAGCCCAACACTGTGGTGGACAGAAGACAAGATCATGGGGCTTGCTGGCTGCCAGCCTGGCTCCAGGTTCAGTGAGAGAACCTGTCTCAAAGGAATAAGGTAGAGAATGATAGAGCAGGACACCTGATGTCTTCTTCTGGCCTCTGCTTGCACACATGCATAAGTGGGCATGCATCTGCACATACATTAATGCATAACACACACACACGCACCCACACACAAATAGCAAACCACCAGACTGGTTTCTGAAGTGGTTGAATCATTCCGCATTCTCACTGGCATCAGCTGAGTTTCTATTGTCCACATTCTGACCAGCATTTGGTATTATTATAAAATAGATTTTATCTGTTCTAATTTCATGTGTATTGATATCTTACTGTAGTTTTTGCTTGCAATTCTCTGATGACCTATGATGTTGATGATGTCGAGTACCTTTGCATGTATATTGCCATCTGTTCAGATTCTGTAGGAAGGTGTTTATTTATATCTTTTGCCCATTATTTAACTGGGTTATTTGTTGTTGAGTTTTAAGAGTTCTTTCTATATTTTGAACAGTAATGCTTTATGAGATGTGTGTTTTGCAAATATTTTCTCTCTGTCTATGGCTTGCTTTTGATTCTCTTGAATAAATGGATCTTTCATATAAGTTTCATGCAATTTTGTACCACGATTTGATTAATGCTAAGGTGTCAGCACTTTACCTACCATTATTTGTATAATATCAGTGCAAATTTCAACACACAATATCTCATTATTATTGTGACTGTGGTTTTAATTTGTGAACTCATGCCCAAGACAATGGGGCATATCTTGAGAATTATTGTCTTAGGGCAAACAAGGCCAGCCTATACTATTTAGTTTAAGCCTCTGTAAGATTAAATAGAACTAGAAATCTGAGTTTCCCAAATGTAAAAATGTTAATTTTGTTTTCTGAAGAAAGGATTTGCAGAGTACATAAGAAATATCATGCACCAAAGTTGGTATTCTAATTCATTGGGTAAAGTCAATTTTGTTTACACTTCCCCTCAGTGATCCTTGGCAGAATATAATTTGTTTTATTTCTCAAGAAATGCATTGTGTTCTGTATAAGTGTATAGATATAGCAATTAAAGTTTATGGGCCACTGGGGCTGGAGAGATGGCCTAGCAGTTAAGAGCGCTGACCACTCTTGCAGAGGACCCGGGTTCGATCCCCAGCACCCACATGGCGGCCGAGAACCGTCTGAAACTCCAATTCCAGGAGAACTCCAGTTCCAGGGGAATCCAACACCCTCTTCTGACCTCCGCGGCATTGCACAACACGGGTGCACACACTTGCATGCAGACAGTACATTCATACACATACAGAAATAAATAAATAATTAATTTAAAAAAATACGACTTATGGCTGTGTAGGATGAACTGGGGAATGCCAGCAGAGAGGTTGACCCATCTGAACATTAAGGAATGAGGAACCTCAGACTGCCTGAGTCACGGACACTGAGCATCTCTCTGAATAATATTGGGGTTAACTGTTTATAATGGACCCTAACGAAGTTTACCTTCCAGGCGCTGAGAAACCTTCCTACCTCTCCCCCTTTTTTTGGAAAAAGAAAAACATGATGGTAATGAAACCACTCCCTAACTGTAAACTAGAGCCAACTGTTACAGTGGTAATTTCCTATAAAACAGGCAAAACGTATTAACTGATTGATAGGCATAGGAACTGTGAAAGGATATTTCCCTAACTAGAGCCAAATTCAATAGTAAAGTGTTTATAAGTTGTGTAATTAAGCAAAATATATTACTACAGGAAAGCTCTGACATCAGCAATGAATTATTCTGCCTAGGAGATGTTGGCTAGGGGATTCAAACCC
>VZQC01007443.1:1680412-1717905 GCA_009823505.1 Rhizomys pruinosus | reverse complement strand
AACAACAACAACAGAAAATACTGCATCAAAGAACTGACTGAAACAGTGAACTTCTGCTCAAAACAGTCAACTTCCCCATGGAAAATATTGAGAAAGACTAAGAGATGGAAAGCATGTTTGGCAGAATGCAGGAGCTCTGGTGGGGTGGGGGAATGAGCGGGAACATGGGTCTAGATTTGTTAAAAATAAATAAATAAATTTATGTGAAAAAAAAAAAACTTTCCCCAAAGAAATCTCCAGGCCCAAACTGCTTCACTGGAGATTTGCACCAAACATTTAAAGAATTAATCAATTCTACATTATCTCTTTGGAAAAATAGAAGAGGGAAGACATCTCAATTCATTTTTATAAAGCTGGCACTACCCTATACTAAAAGCCAACAAAACACTATGAAAATGAAAACTGTAGATACAAAAGTCTCCTGAACACAGACACAAAATGTTTATCTATTTATCATCTATCTATTTATCTATTATCTTATCTCATCTAAATTTATCATCTAAGTCTATCTATCATCTATCTATAATATATCATCTATTTATCTATTATCTTATCTAATTTTATCATCTAAGTCTATCATCTATAATATATCATCTATCTATCTATCATCTATCTATCATCTATCTATCTATCTATCTATCATCTATCTCTCATCTATCTATCTATCATTATTTTGAGACAAAGCCTCACTAGAGATAGCCTAGGCTGGGATCAAATTCATTGCAATCCTCCTTCCTCAGCAGCCTCCCGATTGCTGGGATTATAGGTATGCCCCACCACACCTGGTACCAACTGATTTTTTTTTTCCACCTGATTTTTGACAAAGATGTAAAAGCCATTATATGGCAGAAGTCTCAGCCTTTCAGAAGTGGTGCTAGTGCAGTTGGACATCATAGGTGCAAAAGGAAAATGAACCTCAACTAGAGGGTCTCACATTTTATAAAAACATTAAATTCATTTATTGGTGTGTGTGTGTGTGTATGTGTGTGTATGTGTGCATACATGTCATGGCACATGTGTGAAGGTCAGAGGCAATTTGTGGGCATCAGTTCTCTCTACTATGCGGATCCCAAGGATTGAACTCAGGTTATCAGACTTGGTGACGAGTACCCCTACCCAAGGTGCCATCCCACTGGCCTGAAACTTTTGTCTTAAAAAGATAGTCTTATTTTAACCCCAGCCCTCTGGAGGCAGAGGCAGGTGGATCTCTGTGATATGGAAGCCACCCTGGTTCACAACATAACTCCAGGCAGTCTGGGACTAGGGAGACCCTGTCAAAAACAAACAAACAAACAACAAAAAACAATAAAAAAATAGAAAAAAAGAAAAGATACCCTTAAAAGGATTAAAATACAAATGTATCTACAGAGAAAAATATTTGCAAGGCACATGTCTGACACAGAACTGGTACATAAATAATTCTCCCAACTCAGCAGTTAAAAAAAAAAAAGCAGAAAAGCTGGGTGTGGGGGCAGGTGCTTTTAATCCCAGCACTTGGGAGGCGGAGGCAGGCAGATCTCTATGAGATGGAGACCAGCCTGACCTACAAAGAAAATTCCAGGACAGCTGGGGCTATAGGGAGATACTATCTCAAAAAGACCAAAAAAAAAAAAAAAAAAAAAAATTCTGTTAGAAGATAGTGAAAAGACCTGAAGAAGACAATACAGGTGACAAGTCAGTCCAGGAAAAGATGTTCATGTCATTAGCCATTGAGGAAAGGCAAATGGGAACCTCCTTGAGCTGCCATCACACGCCTTCGCAGTGGCTAAGATTAAACGGTGACAACATATAGAACTGGGGAGGACCTAGAGAGACGGGATTACTGTCACACTGCTGGCAGGAATGCAGAATAGTGCAGCCAAGCAGAAAAACAATTTGGTCATTTCTTTAAACACTAAGCATGCAACTACCATACAAACCAACAACTGCACTCTGAGACATTTATTCCCCCCCAGTGAAGACTGTGTTCATACAAAATCTTGTGCATGAATACTAATCACAGTTTTTTTCACAGCAGACAGAACCCAGAAGCAGCCCACATGGCATTCAGTAGAGGAATGATTAAGCAAACCGTGCGATATCCAAATACTACTGAGCAATGAATTAAGTCAATTCTTGTTGTTTGATTTTTGAGTTAGGGTCTCATGTATTCAGGCTGGCTTGGAACTCACTATGTAAAATGATGAACTTCTGATCTTGTTTCCTCTACTTTCTGAGTGCTGGGTTTACAGATGTGTGTCACAATGTCCAGTTCTATGTGGTGCTGGACATGGAACCCAGGGCTTCATGCATGCTAACAAGCACTCTACCAACTGAGCTACAGCCTCGGCCCTTTAGTCATTTTTCAAAACAAATTATGGATAAACCCAACAGTCTCTCCTCAAAGATTTATACTTAGTAATAAAGCCAATCCTTTCATATCGTGTAATATAACCACTTTTTTTTTTTCTGGTTTGTTCTGTTTTGGTTTTTTAGAAGCAGGATTTGGGCCCAGTGACATGCATGACTGGGTAACGGTGTTTGCCACTGAAGCCTGCGTTGGATTTCTGAGACCCACATGACAGAGAGAACCAGCTCCTGCAAGTTGTCCTCTGACCTCCACATGTGTGTCCCACCGCACACATGCACACGGAATATATAAATAAATAAATAAATACATAAATAAATAAATAAATGCAATTTTTAAATTCTGGAAGAAAGAAAGAAAAGAAAGAGAGAGAGAGAGAAAGAGAGAGAGAGAGAGAGAGAAAGAAAGAAAGAAAGAAAGAAAGAAAGAAAGAAAGAAAGAAAGAAAGAAAGAAAGAAAGAAAAGAAAAGAAAGAAAGAGAGAGAAAGAAAGAAAATCTCCCCTCTCTTATGCAGATTGGTTTAAACTCCTGGGCTCACATGGTCCTCTTTCTCAGCCTTCTGGGTAGCCAAGATGACAGATACATCCCACCACACTCAGATCTGTATAATATTCTTGAAATGAAAACTATAGAAGTTGATGAGTGTTGCTAGGGGTGATAGAAGTAAACGAGGCTATGGAAAGGCAGCATGTACATCCCGGTGGTACGGAAATGTTCTACTGCTGTGGCTTCCCCTCTCTGCCCCACCACCTCCCTTATCTGCTCTTCCCCCAACCAGATTTCAATTTGTCCACAGCTAGGGCTCCCTCAGGGGTCTGTTCCATTCTAAAAGGAACAGGTCTCACACAACAAGTCTTGTCCCTAACCTTGCGAAGTGGTACATACCTGCAATCTTAGCTACTCAGGAGGGTGAGGCAAAGCAATTAGTTGAGCCCAGGAGCTTGATACTAGCCTGGGCAATATAGTGAGAACCAATCTCAAAACAAATGAACAGAAAACAGAAAGCAAATAAACAAACATACTACAACAGAGTAACCAAAAATGTCAAAGTCAACCCTTTAGAGATAGGCACTATAGTATTGAGAGATGGGTCAGCTTAAGAGTGCACTGAATTCCAAGCTGAGGAATTCGGTTGTGTTTTGAAGGCAAAGGGTGTCTGATGAAGGATTTTAAGTCCAAGTATTTTAAGTTGAAGTAGCCACATGATCCAACTTGTAATCTTGAAAGGTCATTGAGATTTGTCCCCTATCTTTAATAGCCAAAGAAAGTCCCCAGTCACAGGGCAGCATTCTGTTGTCACATCTCCTTAGTCACTTTTAATCTGAAATGCTTCCTCAGAGCTTTGTCTTTCATGAACTCGACATTTTGAGGAGTCTGGCTGGCTATTCTGCAAAACACCTCTTGATTTGCACTTGTCCGATGATTCCTCATAATTAGACTCGGTCTATGCTTCCTGACAGAAACAGGGCAGAAGCAGGTCCCGTCCTTGGTGCGTCATAGATGATGCTAAGGGTTCTATTAGTTACTGTGTTAATTTGAGTCACTTAGTTAAAGCCTTCATTGCAGTTATTATATAGTATATAATTTTCTTTCTAGTTTATAAATGCATTCTCTCTCTTTTGTGTATAGACATTCTGAAATTATTACAAACATCCCATTATTCCTTAAGTTCTTACTATCTAGCTTTAGTAGAATGTAATGATTCTTGCTTGATTCCTTTAATACTCTGGTGGTCAAGTGGCTATTTTCTGCTTACAGCCTTCCTTTTGTGTTCATTAGTCAGAATTCTCCTATAAGGTTTCACTTTCTCTTGTCATCCCCCCAGAGAGAGAGAGAGAGAGAGAGAGAGAGAGAGAGAGAGAGAAAGAGAGAGAGATTTGTCTGTCATGTACACACATAGGAGAGAAACGCCTGTATTCTTATTTTAGTCAATAAATCCCTTGACTTTTAATCTTTCTGTAACATTCTGTTTTTAGGGGTTTCGTTTATAAACAACAGGTAGCTAGATATTTTGTTCCTCAGACTAACTTTGTAGTCTTAAAACAGTAAGTTTTACTCATTTATATGGATTGTGAAAATAATGTATAGAGATTTAGTGCTACTAAAAATGCAGTAGATTTACATGCATTGAAATTGGGAAAAAATGTCTAGGATGTAATCTGAAGAAGAACACATTGCAGACAAGTGTGTGTGATATGAGCCCATCTGTGGAGGCAAGGGGCTATGAGTGTGAACTCCACAAGAACTGTGTTCAGCTGGACTAGAGACAGGGGCTATTTGTAGCTTTATACATGATTTGAATGTTAACTTCTGTGGACAGGTATTCCTTGGACCATTCAAAGGCCCAATGTCGGTTCACAGCCTATAGCAAAGACAGACCTACATTTACCGGAGAAAGGTAAGCCCAGGCTAGACGCTGTGAAAGCAGCAGGGTGAGGGGTCAGGGAAGGCCCATGGGGAAAAGGACATCTGAGCATGGTTCTGAGGTGAAGCAGCTTGGCTTCAGATAAAGAACGTAGGCCCTAGAGTCCTGCAAGCCTAGATTTGAGTCTACTCTCACTATTAACTTGTGCAAACTTAGGAGTTTCTACAAGTTCCCCAAGATTCTTAGGAGGATTAGAAATTATAATAGATGTGTAGAGGGCCAAAGCATTGCTACATAAACAATCAACATTTTTGAGGAATGAGTAGGTGTTAACGAAAGGAAGATAGGAGGCCGGGGAGTTGGGGGGCATCCCAGGAGGATGTGGTTCCTTTGCCCAGGTTTGGGTGTTGGCTTGGGGAAACTGAATAGAGGCACTAGAATTGACTTACTGAGTCTTTGATTGAAGTTTGGAGCTATTTTTTTTTTAATTTTATTTATTTATTTATTTCTGTACGTGTATGAATGTATTGTCTGCATGCAAGTTTGTGCACCCGTGACGTGCAATGCCGCGGAGGTCAGAAGAGGGTGTCGGATTCCCCTGGAACTGGAGTTCTCCTGGAATTGGAGTTTCAGACGGCTCTTGGCCGCCATGTGGGTGCTGGGGATCGAACCCGGGTCCTCTGCAAGAGCGTCGGTGCTCTTAACCGCTAAGCTATCTCTCCAGCCCCGGAGCTATTTTAAAGGCAAAGAGTGTCGATTGAAAGGTATTAGAAGTCATTACAAAAGTGTTGTACAGGATCCTTTGAGCCACACTGCCCCCATCTTCACGAGTTCATGTGCCTGTTTGCAAAAGATTATCACAGCTGGGCTTGTTGACTCGTAGAAGGAAGAGTGGGAAGTGTTGTGGGATTTTCACCTGAGTATCCAGCTCACCTCCTAATCAGTTGTATGCAATTCTGCCCTAACTGCTGTGGCCTTGTGTGTGTGTGGCAGGGAGAGGGCTAGAGTATACAGGCTGGGAAGGACTAGAGGAGAGGGTTCCATCTATGTAGCCATGGAGCAGCCATCATCCATGCTGGGTACAGACCTTCCAGTGTGGCTCCTTTAGGGTCACCCATGCTCCTGCCTGTAACCCCTCAGCCGTTGATTTGTAAGTAAACCTAATAAACTCATTGGTCTGAATGAACTTTGGTGGAATTGTACTTTGGTTTCTCATTGGAACTGTAGAAAGAGAGGGAAGAGGCATCACCTAATCCCTGTCTCCCCAACACACATGACCAGGGCGAAAAGTTCCACAACAAAGATCAGATTTGTAATTTTGAAAGGTCATTGGCAGAAAATTGAGGAACAAGACAGAGGGTTAAAGGTGAAATTAGGAAGGCCATCTAGAAGATTCTTGTAATCCAGAGGAAGGTTGAAAAAGACCTTAATTAAACCCTTAGCAATGAAGACAGAATCATTACAATCTGAACATCTTTTGGAAGTTACAAGCAAGAAGAAAGAAGGAAAAATTATGGAGACGTTTGCTTTGAGCAACTGTGTGTATGACAGCAAATAGAGATTCAGGAGAGGCGAGTCCAGCATCAAGCACGGTAGTTGAAGGTGTCTTGGGAACATATGTAAGAGGTGATTTAGTAAACTGCTAGACATGTGAGGCTGGAATTCAGAAGGAAAGTGTGCTTGAATTAAACTCTGCTTTGCTGGTGCAGGGGAGGATGGGTGGCTCAAAAGGCAACAGTTATTTTGAGCAACGATCAAGTAGGACAGGATTATGAGACTTGGTGGATTACTTGATCTTAAGTTTCTAAACAGAGAGCTGATTAACAGTTTCAGTGACAACAATCAAAGTCTAAGGGAGTGTCAGGGACTTAGGAATGACACCAGGAGGCCTTTGCTAAGGGTTATGAACATAAAAATAACCTAATGATTTTGAATATCTTCAGCAAAGGCCTAAGTGTCTGCTTTTGTGAGTAACACCATTAATATAACTTCCAGTGAAACTCTTTGGCAAATGGTAGACTTGATATACAACTGACAATTATATTATTTATTCTGATTATAGAGCTGAGGATGTGGATTGGAGATTAGCCAATAGAAGCTATTAATCATATTAATGAGAACATTAATTTGAAATGAGAATAAATATTTGAAAGCCCATGTTCAGAACTTTGGGTGTGAGCTGGATGTGATAGCAAACATCTATAGTTCCATCATTCCAGGAGGCAGGAACAAGAAGATCTCAAGTTCAAGACCAGTCTGGGCTATCTAATGAGACAGTGTCCAAAACAACAACCTTTGTCCCCTTAAAAAACCAACTTTGGGTATGATTCATTGTAGTTCATAGCATCATTCCTGTGAGGAGAATGAGGTAAAATGATTAAAGCATTGAAGGAAAATTAAGAACCTAATCTTCTACCTTCACAACAAATGTCTCATGCCACTGACAGGTTAGGTTGAGGGTAGTTGTTGTGAACTGGTAGATATTTTACTAGGGAGGTTTCCACCCGAGTACCAGCCTGAGCCTTCTTCATCCACAGACTCCCTCAGGTCAATTGCAAAGTATTAGATGACCACATAGGTTCACATGTTCTAGGAAAAAAGACACAAATCGCTATGGTCACTGTTGATCTCTTCCTTTCTCTGACTTCATTCTTCCCTTTATATCTTTTCCCATTTCCCAATTTCTTGTCTATGCTTTGTGCTTAACAGGCCATGGAAGGAAACTCCTTACCTCTTTGGCTAGCCTCGTTCATCTTATATATGGATAAAATGATTGAAGACTCTTGGCCTAGAACAGTAAATTCTAAATAAATTTGGTAGATAAATAATTAGACAGACAGACAGGTGAGACAAAAACTTCCCTTGGGATTTTTCTTTTATTAAATAAAACACTACATGGAAAGTGATAAGAAACCAATTAAAAATATAATAAAGAGGCCAGGTGTGGTGGCTCATGCCTATAAGCCTAGTACTCAAGAGGCTGAGGTAGTTTGAGACCAGATGGTGCTATGTTCCGACATTGTTCAAATACAGCCTGGGTTATTAAGTGAGACCTTGTCTCAAAAAAGTATATAACTAAAAACAAAATAGCATTTCACGTACATGGTACATTTACATATGTGCAGGCAGAGCACTCATACACAATAAATAAATAAATAAATAAATAAATAAATAAATAAATAAATAAATTTTTAAAAGAGAGGCTGGGGAGAGATGGCTCAGTGGTTAAGAGTACTGGCTGCTTTTACAGAGGACCAGGTTCAGTTCCCAGCACCCATATGGCAGTAAACAACCTTCCAGTTGCAGGGGATCAGATACGCTCTTCTGGCCTCCATGGGCATTGAATGCATGCACTTACATGCATGCAGGCAAAACACACATACACATAAAATAAATGTATTTAAAGACTAAAATTAAAACAAATTTGAAAAGTTAAAAAAAAAAAAAAAGGAAAACTACGTCAGCACCCAGGTAGTGAAGTCTGAGTATATTTTTGACCTGCGAGGTCTGAAGGACTATCTGCTGAGGAGGGAAAGGAAGGGAACTCAGGCTTCACAGTCAGTTAACTGTACAGACTAACGGAGCTAAGCCCACACTTGCGGGACTAGTGTTTTCAGAAGTTTGATGAGTTCTACATCTTCCCTATGAGGCCTACTCAGGCTGTAGCCACACATTTTCCCCAGACTGTCTGTTTATGGAGGGTTTAGAGAAGGAGAATTTGTAGGGCTACATGCAAATCCCTCTCTAATGCTGAAATAAGAACTGTTTAAACTGCAGCAGTGTGTATAACCCGTCAGTGATGAAAAGAGGATTACGTTCTATATGCACCCTCAGATGCTGCATATTTGGATATCTGAGAAGTGACCACGGGATAATGCCAAATAAAGTCATAGTCCCCATCCTATCTTAATCCTTTATTGACTGCTGGTAATGATTGCATGGTTATCTTCAAATTTCTTCATCTTGTTCTTGGACTAAGGAGGGGCTAGCCCAAACAGTGCATACTCTGGAAGGTTCTAAAGTACATGTGGCTGCTTGAATCAGGAGCAGAACAGCTAGATACTGCCATGACGCCATGAAGACATGCTGCCCAGTCCTTCTCTTCCCTGGTCCTTGGAGAAACAAACCATCCAGAAGGCAGCTAGCATCCGGGTTCTTCAGAATAATCTGGATATTTCTATTCCCCTGGAGTTGGGTGCTATGAGTTTCCTTCCTACTTTTCCCAATCTAGATTTTGGACAGATTCTTTCATGCAACTTGGCCGAGATTCTCCAACCATCTGGGCTGGCTCTCGAAAGGTTTTCCTCCCGTGATGCCTCTCTCTCCTAAGGATGCCACTCCCTCCTCAACCCAGGCTTTTAGCACCTGCCTGGACTTGGATTAGACTTGCTCCATCTAGTTTCCTGACACCCCCTCTGCCTGCTGCTTCCTCCATGCCTCCTGGCTGCTATTCCTGGGTGGGAGGGATGTCGTCCTAGAAGCATAACTCTGAGAAGAATCACTTTAAGAGGCCGTGCCTTCATTTCAGCGATGATGTCATCGCTCAGTAATTTGGTTTGCCACTCTTTGAGTCTGCATCACGTTATTTTGATTATCTTCTGAAACTGTATTTCAGAATGGACTCTTTCCTAACGGCCAGATATTAGTCAGGGCTGGGCACAGCGATGAAGGCTGTGATCAAACACAACACCACTATTTGTGTCACTTAAGTAGTAATATTGATATTCTTTATTTTTAATTCCAGTAGACTGTGTCTGCCCTGCTCAGTACTTAGTGCTCACATGGAAAGGAGAGCTGGGACACTGTAGGTGCTTAGTCTTTGAGTGTCAGAGCAGAAGCAGTATCACTTGGTTGATCAAGTGACTTAAGGTGACATCCTTTTTTTAATTATTTTTTATGTGTATGAGTGTACTATCTCCATGTAGGTTGGTGCACCTGTGTCATGCAATGCCACGGAGGTCAGAAGAGGGCATCAGATTCCCCTGGAACTGGAGTTAAAGATGGTTCTTAGCTGCCATGTGGGTGCTGGGGATCAAACCCGGGTCCTCTGCAAGAGCAGTTGGTGCTCCTAACCGCTGAGCCACCTCTCCAGCCCCAAGGTGACATCCTTAAGAGAACCCATGGGCTTAGAGCAGACATCCTGACATCTTGTTCTTCCTCATCTCCTGTGGAAACCTGGTGCTGAGAAGTTGCAGTCTAGAGAGTGAGCAGCAATGACATTCGGAATGTAAACCTCAAGGTCATCTCCATGTTGGAGCCGTGTGTGCAGATGCTGTTCCCAAGGGAACCAGGGCACAGACCGATGGCCAGGAACACATGGCTCAGTCTTCCCATTATAAATCATTATCAATACAAAATTTTACAAAATGTCTTCAAGTGCAGCTCAGGGCTTTAGATAGATTTGTTTTTCTCTTCATGTGGTAGAATCACATCTGGATATTAGATATACTTCATCTAAAAATAGCATTTGTCCAACTTTCTGTCACTTGAGGAGAGAATTTTTTTTTTTTAAACACAGACTCTGCTTATAATCTCTGTAGTCTTTCATGGCTCACTGCCATTTAATTAAAAAAAAAAGAGGATCAAGTTACATGTGTGTGAGTGTGTGACTGACTGTGTGTGAGCATGTGTAGAGATAGTGACAATTTTATAGACTGAAAAGATATATCTGCTGTGTCATTTTCCTTTTATTCGTCAATTCTTTTTAAAAGTTGTCACTGATCTTCCCAGTTATGTTAAGCTCTAAACTCAACACCAGCTTGAACTCCATTGGGCTTTTCTTAGTAATTACTTCAGAGCACAGGACATGAATTTGGGGATTTTTTTTTTTTTATCTGTCTTTGTATAAACCTACCCTCTTCTTATTCACATTGATTGTACCCTCTGATCTAGCTTCTATTTGGGGTTTAGAAAGAAAGAAATGAAAAACGAGTCAAAATTATGAGATGAAGGGGGAAAAAGAGCAGAAGGCTAAAACTCCAGGTTCAGAGAACTCTTTAGAGCAGTTTGCACACATTTAGGGGTAGAAATTGGAATGAAATCTGACTGAAGAAAAATCAGCATGCTACCTGTTCTACCTAGTGCACTGAAATGAATGGAAGTAAATAGGATTTGATTCTGAAAGGGACTGATTAAAATAAGCAAGCACTTAATGGTCCATCTGAATCGCATATGCACCGAGGTCTGTAGTAATTGGGGAAATTTTTTATCTTCAGGGACCCAACTCTGACCTTTCTTGCCTTGTGGCATCTGCCCATCTTCCTGAAGAGAACTCTTTCATTTGCACTGTGTCTTTTTCTTCTTTTCCCTTAAAGCACAGCCACCTGCCTTGCTCCATGTGACAGGGGGATGATTTCTGATTTCCTGTTCAAAGTACTTTGCAGCCAGAGCTTCCCTCAAATGTCACGGGTTCCCAGCTCTGAGACTCTGCATGCCGTGGAGAGGGATTTGCCTGGTGCTCCCTATGCCCTCTCACTCAAGCCCTCTCATAGATGTCTGTAAAATGGCAGAGAAATTTTAGGGCCACAGCCCGAGTTATGGACTAGGCAACAAATACATTTTAGAGTGTCTCAATCTGTGACCTATAGATTCTCAGCACATGCTGAGTGCTCTGCCCCTGAGCTTTAACTCCAGCAGCACCAAACTTTTAACAAGTGTGTAAACGTTAGATCTGCCCAACACATCCCCTCATTAGCACACTGTCCTTCAAATTCTTAGCCATTAGCCAGGCATGGTGGTGCATGCCTGTAATCCCAGCACTCAGGAGGCAGAGGCCCGCAGATCTTTGTGAGATCAAGGCTAGCCTGGTCTACAGAGTGAGCTCCAGGCCAGCTGGGACTAAAGGGAGACCCTGTCTCAAAAACAAAAAACCAAAAGCCTTAGGCATATGCAGCCAAAAGACTTGAAGTATTGACCCCCAAGATGGGACCTGTTGAATAATTTTCATTTGTGAACTATTTTTATAGACCTTCCTTCTAATCCATCTTGGTGTAAGTTAAACAATGTTTTTTTGAGTCACCTTTAACTATCATTATTTGTAACCTTCATTTTTCAACTCTAGAAACTTATTCAGATATGTATCATGGGGAGAATAAAATTAATTTTACCGCCCACCATAGTTCATTAGTAAAGTAGGGAAAGTATTTAATGGATTTGTGCTTGGTGTGCCTAAAATTATTTCATCATAACAAAAGGTCTTGAAAGACTAAGAAAAAGTATGATGACAATTAAATTGTCTTTCTGAACTGCATGACTGTATGGAAGGCAAACAGCATCTTAAAATAGCTCATTGTGGAGCTGAAAAAGAGGGAGAGATCCGAAGGAAGCACAGAGGTGCTGCACATGGAATGCAAAGCTTTTTAAAAATATCAACGCACTGTTCGTTCTCTGCAAACAGAGCCACAGATTTCTAGGATCCTTCATGCTTCAGTTTGGCTTGTGTGGGGGTGGGGTGTGACCTGTTTCAGTGAGGATCCTCGACCATCTCTATGGCTTGGCTTTGAAAGGCAAACCTTCCTTCCTAAACGTATAGAAGAGCTTTTTAGTCTTCATGTGTTGAAGCCTATTAATTAAGAATTTAACACTTTCTATGGGGAAAAAGAAAAGGCTAACCGGGCACCGCCAAGAGGAATTTTTAGAAACATTATCCCTTAGCCCTGTTAGTAGAGCACTTCCAGATTGTGTCAGGAATAAAAAGGGATCCCAGTGGCCATCCAATCCAAGATCCTGTTTTACAGATGAAAAAAGAAGGAAACACAGGGTGGGTGATTTGCTCAAGGGCAATGGCCGGTTAGGGGTCACATGAGACGAGTCTTAGCTAGTGGCTTCCTTCACTCCAGCACCCAAACACCAGTCCTTGCTTATTAACTTGATAAAGGTTTGCCAGAGAGGGCTGCCGCACGAATGCATTTTGTAGCCATTAGTCTTTATTAAGGCATCTAATTGAAAGCAGTGCAGCTTGCTGGTACTGGCCTCTGAAACAGACTTCTCACCCGTGGCGTTTGCACACTGCGTCCCTTGCTTCCATCTCAATGCCAGATCTGACTGTGTCTTCTCTCAGGTCCTGCTGCAAGGGAGTAGGTCAGCAGCATCCTTCACTGTGATGTACCCAAGAGGCCAGCTGTGACACTCCTCAGGGTTAGGAGTTCCTGAAACCCTCTGGGTCCCCTGAGGCTTGTTTGTCTAAGTCCTACCCCACCCCCTTTCTCTTCTTAAATCTGAGGTGGGGGAAGCAAAGGATGAAACACAAATTCCTTTTCCATTATCTTTAGAAACACTGTGCCAAACAACTGTTTTCAGTCTTCTGGTTTTCCAGCTGCTTATGTTTTTATTGTCTGATGTTTAAAAGAATCTTTTAAATGATAAATAGTTGTCTTTTGGAAGGTCAAGAGAAGAGCCGGCATCAGATCTAGAATTCACTGAGTGTTCTGCAATTCAGTCCTCAGCTCAACTCAGTGCTGGGTACTTGATACATGGAGAGTGAGATTTAGAAACAAACAAACAAACAAATAAACAAACAAAAAACCACAAACATCAGAGGCCCCATAGTCAGAGAAGATCGAGCCTGAGAAAATCTAAACCAATACATAAAAACAACTAGAAATTTTATCTGGCTCGTCTTTAAGATTACAATTATGATAGTGTCAGACAATTTTGCAAAGCGAGTGGCATTTAGTCTTCTCTCTGCCTCTCTGGAGGACTTCCTCTTCCTTCATCTCACGCTCACCTCTGCAAAGCAGGGCTGAGGGGGGGGGGCAGAACTAGCGTGGGGGAGGGGAGTAAGGTGTCTGCCTCAGCACAGTTTAAGAGAGGTTAGAAATCAATAGTTGGGGCCGGGCGTGGTGGCGCACACCTTTAATCCTAGCACTTGGGAGGCAGAGGCAGGCGGATCTGTTGTGAGTTCAAGGCCAGCCTGGTTTACAAAGCGCGAGTTCCAGATACACCGGAGCTACAGGGAGACCCTGTCTCAAAGACCAAAAAAAAAAAAAAAAAAAAGAAATCCAATAGATGGGCTGCGTGGTGGAGCACGCCTTTAATCTAGCACTTGGGAGGCAGAGGCGAGGTGGATTCTTTGTGAGTTTAAGGCAAATAGCGAGTTCCAGGACAGCCAGAGCTACAGGGAGACCCTGTCTCAAAAAAGACAAAAAAAAAAAAAAAAAAGAAAAAAAGAAAGAAAGAAAGAGAGAAATCCAATAGTTAGGGCTGGAGAGATGGCTCAGTGGTTAAAAGCATTGACTGCTTTTGCAGAGCACCAAGGTTCAGGTCCCAGTACCCAAATAGCAACTGGTATTGCTCCTTACCTCCAGTCCCTAGGTATCTGATGTCCACTTGTGACCTCCATGGGCAGGTGGTACACTTGCGTGCTGGAAAGCCACTCATACATATAAAATAAATACATTAAAATAAATAAATTAGGCTGGACATCGTGTCCCATGCCTTTAATCCCAGCACTCGGGAGGCAGAGGCAGGCAGATCCGTATGAGTTCAAGGCCAGCCTGGCCTACATAGCAAATTCCAAGTCAGTTGGGGCTACAAGGAGACCCCGTCTCGAAAAAGAAAAAAAAATCTAAATCAACATAAATATTCTTGATGAAAAAAGTGTCAATTTTTAAATAAAAGGAGGCCCAATGTTACCGATTTCTCTTTTACCTCAGGTTCTAATATGGTTTGGCATGGCATTAAGAGCTAAAATCCAGAAATAAAATGAAATAAAGTGTATGGGTGCACACACCTATACGTGAGAAGCAGAGAGAGAATTAGAGAGAGAGAGAGAGAGAGAGAGAGAGAGAAATGGATCAGAAAGCTAGAAGAAACCATAATTCCAAAAGGTTAGCCCAATCAATTCTACAGGCGAGGAAACAAATTAAATGTGTTGCCTTCAATCACAGAGCTCTTTCAAGACACTGAAACTCGAGTTCTTCACTACTAGTCCTGTGGTGGCTCCCAAGGTAGGGGAACACCCCTCCAAACAAGAATGAAATCAAGGCATATTCTTGGACTATACTATTATGTAGAGATAGAGCATGTTTGTTTTTGGCTTTTTAAGAGGCTTTTACTATGTGCTCCAGGCTGGCCCAAGCACAGTGATTCTCCTGCCTCAGTCTCTCTACTGCAGAGATTATAAGTGTGTACCCAGCTTATAGAACAAAAGATCTAGATGAGGCAAAAGAAAGATACAGGTTGCTGTTGGTTTGCAAACCCAATTCTTTCTTGTCTCTTGCAGGCTTTTGCTAAGCTACAGGATCCTATGAGCTGGTTTAGAAGGTCAGTGTTAAGTACAAGTTAGAATGACCAATTGTGTCTGGCATGCCTGGAACTTTCCTGGGTTTAACAAGTCCCAAGAAACCCTTTAATCCCAGACAAACTGCCACAGTTGCTCAGTCACCCACAAGTAACCCATATCCACCTTGGGACCATCACACTGTGATGTGCTCAGTCATTGTAGAGGTGGGCGCTTGACCTTTCCCAAGAATAGGATGGAGCCCCAGTGTATGGAGCAAAGCAGTCGATGAACTGGATTTTCTAGTTCAGAGCTAGGCACCCTGGCAAAACCTGTCCTTAGTCTCTGATAAGAATCAAATACTTTACCTGGGGCATGGTGGCATACACCTGTAATCCCAGCAATGCAGGCAGCTGAGGCAGGAAGATCAAGAGTTCAAAAACAGGTTGGCTTCTATAGAGAGACCTTATCTCAAAGGAGGAAAAAAAAAAAAAAGGAAAATAACATGAAAATCAGATGCTTTGGGCCAGTATCTATAGTATAAAAGCATTTGGAGTAAGTTATGACTATCCCTGTGGCACTAGGGCCACAACTCAGTTGTCTGTCAGGACTCATGGGCAATAGAGAAGAACTGACCCTGGCAGCAGCCTGACTGGACAATCCTGGAGATAGATTTGACCTCTGTGAATAGGGCAGAGGAATAGGAGGCAGGAAGTACCAAACGAATGATGGATTCTAGCTTGATGTCTGTATTAGTCACTTTTCTGTTGCTGTGATAAAACACCATGACCAAAGGAACTTATAAAAGGAAGAGTTTATTTGAGCTTACGATTGATGGTTCCAGGGAATTAGAGTCCATTGTGGCAGGAGGCATGGCGGCTGGAGCTGCAAGCCGAGGGTCACATCTGGCAAAGAGCGCAGGAAGCAGAGAGCACGACTGGAGACCACAAGCCTTGTTAAACTCACTAAGCCTGCCCCCACTGACATACTTCCTCTAGCATGGCCACACCTTTTAAGACCTCCAAAAACAGTGCCACCAACTGGAGACAAATGTCTAAATACTTAAAGCCTATGGGGGACACTCATTCAAACCACCACAGTGTCCCTCCTGTAAAGCCAACCATGAAGCATCTTCAGTCCCCAAGCCAAATTTGTCCTCAGTACTAAGCCAATCTCTTGGAAGGACTGATGGGAAAAGTGCTACAACAATTCTGTAGACGCATGACACGTAGCGGCCTCACACCTGGACATTGAGAGACGGCTGTGGACATGAAGGGAAGAGAGTGAGCAAGGGCCACCTAGTCTACCAGAGCAGATGCAGAGGCATGAGCACAAAGTCCCTAATGAAGCCACAAATAAGAATACAGTGGGCAATGCGTGGGCAAAACAAGAGCTCCAGGTATGTAGCAGCTCAGGCAAGCTTTGGTGCTTATAGTCTTTCTGAGCAGTTTCCACTGGGCAATTGACTTGGGGAGCCACACAGGCACTGCTTAGCCTGTAGTCATAACATTCATCATGTGGAGTAAACAGACTGCACAGATTCCAAGGAGATCACATGCTATGGAAAGAATCTGATCAGACCGTGCAGTTATGGAACTGGAAGATGGAAAGGATGGTTAGAAAGAGACTTCGAGAGGTAGAAGAGATGTAGTGAAAGGATGCAGTCAGAATGCTAGACTAGGTACAAGAACAGCCCATACTGACATAGTTGCAATAGTCTTTATGCAGTTACCTAATGGTGTCTAATTCCCTGCCCTCCCCCTTTCAGTTTACAAATTTCCCAGCTCTACTTGTCATGCAAGTGCTTGCCACAGTGCCTTTAACTTCATAGGTATCCAGGGAACATTTCTGATAAATTAAAGCGGAATTCTAAAAGTGATTTATCAAAGTCTAGGGTGTACTCCTTGGCAAGAAAAAAAAAGTTTGTTGTACATATGAAAATAAACCTGATGACCCAAGCTGAAGTCCAGATTGCTTGTAGCAAGAAACATCTGAATATCCAAAGTATGTGTAAACCATGTCATTAGACTTTCAAAACTTAAATATAAAAAGTACACAGATTTTCTTAAGCCCTTCACTGAGAGCATGCACATCCTGCCAATGAATATAAATTTTTATTTGAGACAGGGTTTCCCTATAGCCCAACTTGTCTAGAACAACTTTTCCTCCTCCTCCTCCTCCTTCTCCTTCTCCTTCTCCTCCTCCTCCTCCTCCTCCTCCTCCTCCTCCTCCTCCTCCTCCTTCTTCTTCTTCTTTTGAATAATAAGAATCTCTTTATTTGCCGATTGCCATTACAAAACCCGATAACATTAGCAACAAAAAAATCTTTTCTTAAGTTAATGTCTGAGGCAGTTACTTCCCAAAATGTTAAGTAAAACAATGTACAACATTAGTATTAAAATGTTAAATTTCATGTTGTCTTTACCACTTTGATCTTCCGAACAATTAATTGTTGCTTCAGAAAGTAAACCAGCAGCTCACAAAGGAGAAGTAATAACCAGGCTTGAGATATGAATCACTTAAAGATAGAACTTCTTATATAAACCAAGCTGGCCTCAATCTCACAGAGATCCACTTGCCTCTGACTCCTGAGTGCTGGGATTAAAGGTGTGTGCCACTACACCTGGCTCCAGTGAATATAATTGTGTCTCTCTAAAAATACCCTTCAATTTCATCTAAGTCTAAGTCGGAAGGACCAATTGAAGGAAATCAGAAGGACTTTGTATTTAAAAACTTCTCTGTGTTATATGGGCTGGTTCTATACCCTGATGAGCCTTTTTTTTTTTTTTTGACTTTTTAGAGACAGGGTCTCCCTGTAGCCCCAGCTGTCCTGGAACTCACTCTGTAGACCAGGCTGGCCTTGAACTCACAAAGATCCTCCTGCCTCTGCCTCCCGAGTGCTAGGATTAAAGGCATGCACCATGCTCCGGGAGCCTGTCTTTAGCACCAGTGAGTTGCTGATGACTGGCCAAAGCCCAATGACCTCTCATTATTCCTCAGCTTAGGTCTCCTCCTTTTTCCTTTAACTGTCTTTATTTTATTTTATTTGAATACGTGCATGTTTGTGTATAAGCAAGGGTGCATGTCAATGTGAATGTGTGTGTGTGTGTGTGTGTGTGCATGTATGTATGTTGAAGTCAGAGGACAACCTCGAATGTTGTTCCTCGGGAGCCATTTACCCTTTTTGTTAAGATAGGATCTCTCACTGGCCTAGTGTTTGCCAAGTAAGTAAAAGCTGGCTGGCCGGTGAGCTCCGGGGATTTCCCTGTCTCTGCCTCACCAGAGCTGAGACTCCAAGTGTGTATCACCAGGCCCCTTTTTCCCATGGGCTCTGAGGATCCACCTGAGAGCCTCACGCTTGCAAGGCCAGCACTTAGCTATGGAGCTATCTCTCCAGCCCCTCCTTATCTCTTATCTTCTCTTCCACCATCTAGCCTTCTGTTTTCCTTTTTGCCTCGTTATCTTAAAGAGTTCGTTGCTCACGTGCCTGTTCCCTTCTGGGTCTTAGTATCCCTGCACACAGCTCTATCTGCCCTTTTCTACCACATCACTTCCTCTCAAGAACAGCTGACTGCTGTCCCACTCTTCCTGAAAGAGGGGAGCTCAGCTTTTCCTTGGGATCCATGAGATTCTTGTGAACCATCCCACTCTTTTTTTTTTTATTAATTTTATTTATTTCTGTATGTGTATGAATGTACTGTCTGCATGCAAGTCTGTGCACCTGTGTCGTGCAACGCCGCGGAGTTCAGAAGAGGGTCTTGGATTCCCCTGGAACTGGAGTTCTCCTGGAATTGGAGCTTCAGACGGTTCTCAGCTGCCATGTGGGTGCTGGGGATCGAACCCAGGTCCTCTGTAAGAGCGATCGGCGCTCTTAACCACTAGGCCATCTCTCCAGCCCCCCATCCCACTCTTAACCTGAATTCCTCTACGATTTTGGTTCTTGCAACCAAAGGTGTCTCAAGCCCCTTTTTCCTTATTTCTGGTTGGAGGCCTGCCCAGGGGAATTGCTGAGTCAGGATATAAAAGGGCTAATTAATACTCAGGCTGCATGCTAGGAAGCATCAGAATATTTGAAAAGGCTAGACCGTTGGTTGAATTTCCTACTGTGTAGGAAATTCACTGCTTCAGTGTCTTTGGACAAGGCTCTTGGGCTACATTTAAGCACCTTGTTAAGGCCATTAAATGAATTTTGTTGTACAAAACAAGGAGAATTCACATTGATATTGACACTAAGCCCCCACCTATATTCTAGGCTTAGCTGGATATAAGTGATCAGGGATTTCTTCCTTCCTTCCTTTTTTAATTTATTATTCTTTTTATTTTTTTTACTTCTTATGTGTAAGAGTATACTGCCTGCATGTAGGTAGGTGCACCCATGTTGTGCAATGCTGCAGAGGTCAGAAAAGGGTGTCGGATTCCCCTGGAACTGGAGTTAAAGATGGTTCTTAGTTGCTATGTGGGTGCTGGGAATTGAACCTGGATCCTCTGCAAGAGCAGCCGGTGCTCTTAACCACTAAGCCATCTCTCCAGACCCACCCCCCCTTTTTTTAAAGAATGGCAAACATTTAAAATTGGGAAAAATAAAGTGGACTTTATCTCCCTAAAAGGAATGGACATAGAACAGCAAACCCCTTTTCTATCTCCAGAAAGGAATTGTGGCAGGAGAATAGCAGCTTTATGGGGAATTACTGGTATTATTGAAGGTTTTTCAAAATAGACTTGAAATGAATAGTTGTGAGCTGGTTTTATTACTGCTTTTCGAGTTTACATTTTGTTTTTGCATGATATTTTTCTCTCCTCTAGAACTTGTTGCTAGGGCTCAAGAGCAAATAACCTTTATTGTGTCGAATTTGGGACTGAACATAATTATCTTATAATTTGGGTTCACAGTGCCATTTTTGACAGTTATATTATGAGCTTTTTGAGGGAAATTGAGCCCACGTGCTGTGAGCTGCTTCCTCTTCAGGTGCCCTTCAGTTTGTGATGTCTCTGTTCCTGTGTTCTCTCCTTAACTTTGTTCTAGGACAGCGTGGAAACCAGATGCTGCCAGAGGCAAACTGGATGGCCCAGTGTGGGCACCGCTGGGCTCCAGCACTGACTGCTCTGAAGACCCTTGTCCCCACCTGTGCTTTCCCAGGTGACCATATGGACGTGATTCTCAAGGGACGTATGATGGGTTATCACTTTGGGTATCTGGCTCATGCGAATGGCATGAGCAAGTAGAGCATTTCTACACCAAGCAGTGTTCCCTTGCCCTTTGTTAGCATTTCAGAGATTCCTTCCTCCCTTTCTCCCTCCTTCCCTTCCTCTCCCCACTCCCTTGCAATAGAGTTTCTTTTAGCCCCAGGCTGACCTCAAACTGTGTAGCCAAGAATGACCTTGAACTTGTCTCTACCGCCTGAGTGCTGGGACTACAGGTGTATACCATAACACCCAATTTATATTGTGCTGGGAAACAAACTCTGGGCTTTGGGTATATTAGGCCAACAGCCTGCTAACTGAGCCACATCCCCAGACCATCTGAGCTGTTTTGTCTTCCTTTTTGACTGATCATTAGTTGGCAGTGCTTTACTTCATCTGTCCTGCAGCATTTCTTCTGAAGGAAGGTAATGAGTTGTAAATAGACTCCCAGATGCATCAGGGAATGTACTGCCTAAAGAAGTCCTTCTTCTAAATAGCGATCATTTTTCTTTATTCCTTCCTATTGCCTTAGTTGAAGTTTGGGCCCCCCTCCAAGTGGACCCTAAGACTAGGGTATAAGTACACATAATTTATTAGCGAGGTAATGAGAATAAACACCCGTGGGCAGGCAAAACAGAGAAGTCAAGGAGGTCAATGAAATACAAGGCCTCACGTATGTTACTAATTTGGGGATGTGGGGCAATTCTGGGTGACAGAGTAGAAGCCACACCTAAAGTTAGACCACCTAAAGATGAGAAAGCCGGGGACTCCCTTACCAACTGCTTTAGTCATTGGTTGAGAGCTGCTTCCAGAGTGGGTGTGGGAGTTGGTTTCTGCCTCTCCAGTTTCTACTTGGGCAGGAGCTACCAATACCAAAGCTGAGAGGTTGTGGGCACCTATCAAAATCTGCTGCCTGTGACTTCTTGGGGCACATGTGAGGATGTAGGCTTTCACTGCCCTGAGGGTCAATGAAAAATTCATTGGTAAGGTTTTAAGAAACTTGTAACTAGGAAAGGGAAGCATTTTCCTTCAAAGTGCTTTTTTTATGTAGAATGCTAGGAAATGAGACTGTGGGGCATTGTCCCTGGTATAGCAGGGAGGTAATCTGTGACTTGTCCAGATGGCCAGGAGCCAAACAGAAGGCTGTGATAGTGTCTTTTATTCCAAACATTGACCACTGAAAAGGAGATGAGGGCCAGGCTCCTGATTGCCATGACATCTCTTGGAAGTCCTGGATGTTCCTGTCCCTAGTGAGTCCTGCTGTTCTGTTTATCCCTAATAGCACTCTGGCATCTGAACTAATCCTACCCTAGTGGTCCCTATTGTTTTGAGAGCTGATAAGCCTCTCTAAATTCCTAACATAGCATCAGACGTGCATCTTGGTCATGAGGAGAATTAAGTTCCTGGAGTCTCCGTTGCATATAGATACCCTGCAAAGACTAGGGCTAAGCCTCCATAGAGACGCACCATGAACTGGCAGTTTGGCAAATGGAACCCAGAAGAGTTCTGTGTGGATTCTGCCATAACTGACAACTTCGGACCATTGGCTCCTGATTCTTATCCTTAATATGTGATTTGTGAAGTTTCTGAGCTAGAAAAAAAAATCTTTAAAGATCATCTAACCAACCTATTTTACTGATAAGGACCCTGCATTCTATTGTGGTTAAGTAACTGTCCATGACTGACGCGGCCAGGAAAAAGCTGGCTGTGAATTCTGCAGTAGAATTTTTCATTGGTTTCAGAAGAACTAAATGCTGGGTTCTGCAAAGTATTTTGAATACTCGATTAAGAAAGCATAAGGTTGGGCCTGGAGAGATGGCCTAGGGGGTAAGAGCACTGACTGCTCTTGCAGAGGACCTGGGTTCGATCCCCAGTACCCACATGGCGGCTGAGAACGGTCTGTGGCTCCAATTCCAGGAGAACTCCAGTTCCAGGGGAATCCCACACCCTCTTCTGACCTCCGCGGCATTGCACGACACGGGTGCACAGACCTACATGCAGATAGTACATTCATACACATAAATAAATGAATAAAATAATTAAAAAAAAAAAGCATAAGGTGGGACTGGAAATGGCTTGGTCGTTTAGAGCACTGGCTGCTCTTCCGGAGGACCTGGGTTCAGTTCCCAGCACCTACATGGAAGCTAACAACTGTCCATAACTCCAGTTCCAGGGGGATCTGACACCCTCTTCTGGCTTCTGTAGATACTGCATACATGCAGCACACTTACATACATGTAGGCAGAACACTCATGAAAAATTTAAATAAAATATTTTTATTTTTTTTTAATTTATTATTTTTTTTTGGTCTTTTCGAGACAGGGTCTCCCTGTAGTCCCAGCTGTCCTGGAACTCACTCTGTAGACCAGGCTGGCCTTGAACTCACAAAGATCCACCTGCCTCTGCCTCCCAAGTGCTAGGATTAAAGGTGTGCACCGCCACGCCCAGCTAAATGCATATTTCTTATATTATCACAATACCACAATTAATGAGTAATTTCAGTATAAGNCTCCCTGTAGTCCCAGCTGTCCTGGAACTCACTCTGTAGACCAGGCTGGCCTTGAACTCACAAAGATCCACCTGCCTCTGCCTCCCAAGTGCTAGGATTAAAGGCGTGCGCCACCACGCCCGGCAAATAAAATATTTTTAAAATAGCATAAGGCACTATGGGAAACTTGAAGAACAAAAACAGTGCCCTCACAGCCCTTAGAGATACAGACTTAAATAACTACATGAGTCAGTGGTAGAGCTTACTGTGGGGATATAGGATGAACTGGGACACGCATCCTGGACTCATGATCTGGACACAACTCTTTTGGGGTCATCTTGTGCAACAGAGACTCCATGAGCTTAATTCTCCTCATAAGCAAGATGCATGTCTGATGCTCCCTACAACCACTAGCAAGGCCTCCAGCTTTCCAAATCTGGGCTGAGAATTGGAGCACTAGAGCCTATAGGAGGAGACAAGAGCTGGTATCTGTCTACGGTTTAAAGGCATAAGATCCCCATTCTGCAGTTCCTTCCCCCTTAGCCAAGATGATTGTGAGGACTGGGGTTGGGTGCCCTGGCAAGAAAATGCCCTGCTCTGCTTGAGCACCTAATCCTTCTAAAGTTTAATTTCTTCATCTTTGAAATATCATACATAACAGGGTTGGCTGATGATGAAGACTAAGTCAAGTAATGTGAAATTCTTAGCTCTCAAAAAGTCTGTGTATTGCCGGGTGTGGTGGCACACGCCTTTAATCCTAGCACTTGGGAGGCAGTGGCAGGCGGATCTTTATGAGTTCAAGGCCAGCCTGGTCTACAGAGTGAGTTCCAGGACAGCTGGGGCTACAAGGAGACATGGTCTCAAAAAGACCAAAAAAAAAAAAAAAAGTCTGTGTTGTCTTTGCCATTGTTTGTTATTTTGTTGCTACCTTCTGCACCAGCCCTAAAATAGCTCCCTTCTCTCCAGCTCTCTCTCGATTTCCTATCATCACTTTCCTCTTTGATCCCGCCGCTCACTAAATTTCCTCCTTCTGTCCCCACCCTCTCCCTATTTCTTCTGTTTCCTTACAGTTGCTGCCCTGCCTCACCAGGCACTGCTCTCCTCCCGGTTCATTCCCACCTTCTAGGATTTATCTCTCCTCTCTGCTTGGCTTTTCCCTCAGCACTCACCCCTCCCCCATCTGCAGGGCCCAGTGGAAGCTCAAGCCTCATCAGCAATCTCTCCCATTTGTGGTTTTCGTCCAGAATCACTTGGGGTTCTTGCGGCAGCCTACCTCTGAGAAGTCATCACTGAATGGCTTTGCTTCGTGGTATATTCATGCCTTCATGGAATTTACTCCCCTCAGTGTGGGCTGGACCTTGTCATTCAGTCGAAGAAATGAAGTACAGCAAACATTGATGGGATGTTGATTTTGAGATTTTATTTTATTTTATTTTATTTTTTGTCTTTTTGGGACAGGGTCTCCCTTTAGTCACAGCTGGCCTGGAACTCACTATGTAGACCAAATTGGCCCTTGAATTTACAGAGATCCATCTGCCTGTCTCTGCCTCCCGAGTGCTGGGATTAAAGGCGTGTGCCTGGCACTTGAGCTTATAGTTTAAAAACGTGCTGTCTGTCTTGGGTACTTCTGGGCTATGAAGGAAAACAGCTGCCATGTTGTCAACTGCGTGACATACAAAACAACAGAACAAGGACCTCACAGCTTCAGGAACAGCCAGTGAGGACTTGTGGCTAGATGCTAATCCTCTCCCAGCCTCCCTGCAGCCCCCTCTGATTTCTCCATTGTACATTCATAAAAAAGCCCAAGTCGGAGGCTCTCAGGAGCAATGCTTCTAGATTCCTCACCCAGAAAAACTGCAAGACAGCCCATGTTTGTGACTTAAGGTTACTATGTTTGGGGGTAACTTTCTTAAAAATTTATTTATTTTTATTTATTTGGGGAGGGTAACTTATTATGGACTCTTTGGGCCTCAGTCTCTGTGACATCTGGGGGTAATTCGAGCCTACCAATTAGATGTCCAATCTAGAAGGTTCTGGATGCTGTGAGGCCTTATCTGTTCTGTTTCCCACAGGAAGCCCTGTGCAACCTACACCTCTTTGTATTTTAAGCTCCACGTCTTTGTATTTGCCTCACGTTTTCCCTCCTGTTATCTGAAGTGTGCTTCTAATTTCTGTCGGAGTTGCAGTGGTCTATTGTTGCCTTGCTCTGCATGACATGCCAATTTCATTTTTGAGTCACGGGTATTGTCTTTTCCCTCTGCTAATCTCTCTCGTTTTGCAAAATTCCAATCAAATGTGTGAACATAGAGGGTTGCTCTCCTGCCTGATCTTAGCATTGTGTGGCCCCCAGACAGGGGTGGATGACAGACAGAAAGACAGACATCCTGTCTGCCACTGAGGCATCTTTTCTTGTTTAAAAATTTGCTTTCCAGATTGCAGATTCCCTTCCAACTCCTGCAAAGACTGGAACATATTAAAGGAAAGCAGAGTTGAAATTGGACGGAATGTCTCAGCCACTTCCACGCAGACCTCTCCTGCAGGGGGAGCTGTGGGGAAGGGGGCAGGTGTGCCCACAGGGCTAGACTAGGGGAAGAAGACATCCATATCTTTCTCTCACCATTCAAGCTTTAAGTAGAGACAACATTTTTTTTTCTTAAGCAGGGCCTGTAACCTAGGATCCATCACTTATGTATGGTGTCCATGGCAACCAGGCAATGGTATGGGATCCCTTCTCACTGGGGAATTCCTTTTATGGCTTATTTCCAAAACCAGCATGGCCAGTACAAGAGTCTGCAGTTTCCCAGTTGCTTAGCAACCAGCTCCTATGCTCTAGTCTCTAGGAAAAGCAGGCAGATTTTTTTTTTTAAGTGTTTGTCGTCAGAATCATATGTTACATTCTCTCTACTTTGTCTCTTTTAGAATAAAATAATTAGTGTGTGATAAGGATGCAGGAAAGGGCGACCGCTCCCCGTCGTTCCTGCCGCCACTGCTCCTGGCAGGCTGCTGCAGGCAAGGAGAGGGAGGAAATGGTAGCATGCTTTCGCTGGTAATTAAGCAGTGCCAGCCATCTGCACATTGAAAGCTCTACATTTTTAACGTCTCGTGGGGACATCAAGTATGTCTTGAGCCAGCAATCTGTGATGCGTTCCCTCCCTGAAACCCAAGAGGCCAGACTCCACCCACAGGTGTCACTTGACCACATCTCCACTTACATTCCTAGGGTGATGGGGTATTTGGTGTGCTGAATTTACATAAAAAAGGAAGGACGCTTTGTACCTTTGCAGAACCACGGTGGGTTTCAAGCACGGAGGATTCTGCCTCCCAGATGATAGCTGGCAAGGTCTGCAGACATATTTGCTTATCTCTCTGGTGGGGAAAGTGGGTTGTTACCTATATCTAGTAGCCGTAGACCAGAGAAGATGCTGTGCACACATGCTGCCCTATAAAGGGCAGACCTCACAAAAGAAGCATCCCGCTGGCAGTGTCAACAGGCCAAGGTTGAGAACGCTGACTTAGAGGAATCGGAAGATCCATCTGTCTTGTTAAGATCCAGTACTCTAGCTGACTAGGAAGAATGTTGGCAAGGTAAAGAGGGGATGGGGAAGACATAGATCAATCCAGTCAACAGACACAATTCCAAACCAAATGTCTGTAAAGCAAAGAAGCTCGAATCCTCTACAGCTGTTGATTCAGTGTTGATCAGTGAGCCCTCTGGAGTTTTTGACAACGGAGGTCATCTATAAAGGGGCCTTCCTAGAAGGAAGGACAGCAGAGTTGACCCGGTGGCTTGGCACTGGACAGATTGAGAATTAAAGTGGATCGTGTGAATTACTGACCATTTCTGACCATGTGAAATGCCTAGCCCCTACCAGGCCCTCGATGATAGTTCTTCCCACTCTCCTTTTGGTCTTGGCCCCAGCAGTCATTTGTCCCCCACTCCTTACCAGAGTCCTTTGGACTGTTGGGGGATTTCAGCAAATGCACTAGGTCATTTAATTCTCCAGCAAGCAAAACACAAAAGCTCTATTTTGGGAATCTGGGCTGATAGACTCAGGCTGCATTTTGTCAGGAGGGACAGAAAAGCATAATAAGTAGGTAAATGACAGACAGTATTACGTGGATCAATAGCTGCATGGGCATGTGTATGTCGGGGGAGGGTAAAGGCAGGAGGATATGAGTTTGAGGCCAGCTTGGGCTACATAGCAAGATTCTGTCTCAAAAAACAAAATTCCAAACAACAAACAGATAAGAAAGTGAGGTATGGGGGTGAGGTATGCCTGTAATGCCCGGAAACAGAAGCAGGAGGATCAGAAATTCAAGATCATCCTCAGCTCTATAACTAGTTCCAAGTCAGCCTAGGCTAATAAGACTTTGTCTCAAACAACAATAACAACTACAATATTTTTTTGTAAGTATGCGTGGTAGGTTCAACTTTCTTATTAATTATCTGTGTGTAACCTTGAGAGAATTGCTTGTATAAGTTTTGCTTTCTCATATATGAAATGGAGAAATTACATATATATAACTATATATAAAAAACTTTTTTGTGCTTATTCTAAATTGTCTTTGTTTTGTTTTTTTCAAAGCCAAATTTTATTGAAACTTTGTGCATTTCATACAAAATTTCCCAATCAAATCTAGACCAATTCCCCCTTCCTTGCCCCCCACCCCACCCCACCAGAGCTCATGCATGCTGCCCAACATGTTTTTCATCTATTTCTCAGTGTCTTTTAAAATTTTTGATACAGGGGCTGGAGAGATGGCCTAGCGGTTAAGAGCGCCGACCGCTCTTGCAGAGGACCCGGGTTCTATCCCCAGCGCCCACATGGCGGCCGAGAGCCGTCTGAAACTCCAACTCCAGGAGAACTCCAGCTCCAGGGGAATCCGAGACCCTCTTCTGACCTCCGCGGCATTGCACGACACGGGTGCACAGACCTGCATGCAGACAGTGCATTGATACACATACAGAAATAAAAAAAAAAAAATTTTTTTTGATACAGAAGTTTACTGTTTGGGGCAGAAGTTCACTGTTTCTTTGACCCAGTCTTTTTGTTGTTGTTGTTCCTTCCAATTTGTATTACTCCAAAATATGCATATATGCATGCCACATATATGCTGAGATTATGATGTCATCGGTTTTAGCATCTTCAGCTTATGATTTCTATTTAAAAAAATTTTTTTTTATTAGGCTGAAAGATGTCATGTTTTCCTTAAGGAATTGTTTGATGGCTCCTCCTTGGCAAGCCCAGACAACCATCAATCTTGCCCTTTTGCTCCACACTGGGGTCTTCCCTTCCCATGGTTACCAAATAAGATCCAGTAAGCACTGCGTCCTGTCTTCTTCCTGTACTGGTCTCCGTGGTACAGCCTGGGTAGTCCAATAATGGCAGTCTATACTCAGAAGAGGCTGAAACCCCAGCAGTAGCTCAGTCCACAAGTTGGATGTCTCAGCAGTCCCCATCTAGCACTGAAGGTTTGAAGGAGAGACATGAGTCTTCAGTACATATTGGAAGGTTGAAAAGCTGTGTCTCATGTCTTTGAAGGATGACAAAAGCAGTGGCAGCCACAGGGCAGCTGCACTTGACAGTAGAATTGAAGACAGGCAGAACAACGGTGCTCTTTTTTTTTTTCTTTTTGTCTTTTTACTAAGATCTCAAGTTTTATACCTGAATTATAATTTCTCAGGCCTTACTGATTATTTATTTCTGGTTATACTTTCCTTTTGGATGTTCAAGGCCACACAGTTAGCCCAGATTAACCAAGGTTTTATTTTCTCAAGGTCAGTTGAGGATCTGGTCTTCAGAGGTCACTTAGGTTTTTTTGGGGGGGGAGATGGAGCCCCTGGCTCCCACTTGAAGACAAAGTCAGGTCTTGCTAGACCAGGCTTCCCTTTTTGAAGCATGAGTAGACTTTCATCTTTATAGACTGGACACTGGCTGAAGTCCCATTACTGGATCTCCAAGACCTCCCTGCACAGGAAGACTGGTGACTCACATTTGCAGGACATTTCAAGAGATGCCCCCATGCATAGTCCCCTGGGACTTAGCTGACCTCTGAGGGCAAGGAACAAAGTTTTCCCTTAAGACCCTCAGCCAAATTGGTATGGGCATTAAGTACGGTCGTTAAGCATCCAGAAAGGCTAAGTTACACCAGGCTGATACTTTTAACTACTGTATAATATTTTAGAAAAGCCTGGCATAAGAAATATTAAGAAGCACTCCCATAAGATAAATACTGTGGTTAGACACAATGTCATAACAAACTAGTTTTTTTTCTCATTCTTTTGATTTTATGCATACATACCCTCTACCCATATACCAAAAATTCCAAAGTCTGAAAATAAATGATAGCTTAATTCTAGAACCTGTTAAAGGATTCACAATATAAGAGCACAGTTGTTTTCAGATCATGAGGAATATAACATTAATGTTGCTCAGTTTGCCTTACAGCTAGGTACTTGGTACTAGCATCCACGGATGAGGATAACATTTATCATTGTTTTTTGGGGACTGTGTTATTCCACTTAACATAATATCTTCTAGTTCCATCCATTTACCTGCAAAGTTCATGATTTCATCTTTCTTTTTTAAAATTAAAAAAAAAAATTTCTTATGTGTATGAATGTACTGTCTGCATGAAGGTTTGTGCACCCATGTCGTGCAATGCTGCGGAGGTCAGAAGAGGGTGTCGGATTCCCCTGGAACTGGAGTTAAAGACGGTTCTCAGCCACCACGTGGGTGCTGGGAATCAAACCTGGGTCCTCTGCAAGAGCAGTCAGTGCTCTTAACCGCTAGGCCATCTCTCCAGCCCCTGATTTCATCTTTCTTTACCGCTGCATAGAACTCCATTGTGTAGATGTACCACATTTTCTCTATCCACTCATTGGTTGAGGGGCACTTGGGGTGGTTCCAGCTCTTCGCTATTGTGAAGAGAGCTTTAATAAGCATTGCTGTACACGTATTTCTGTGATAGGATGAGTCTTGTGGGTACATACCCAGGACTGGTATGACTGGGTCAGGTGGTAAGCTCATTTTGAGTCTTTTAAGGGTTCTCCACACTGCTTTCCATAGTGGTTTTACGAGTTTACATTCCCACTAGCAGTGGAGGAGTAGAACTATTATTTATATATATATATAAATATATATTCATATATAATATATGTTTGCATGTGCATGATGTGTGTATGTGTATGTACTTGTGTGTGTCTGTGTACAGCTATGCCCAGGCCACAGTGTGAATGTGGAGGTCAGAGGACAACCTCAAGTGTCTGTCCTGCCTTCTACCTTTGAGGCATGTCTCTAGTTCGCCTGCTGCTGCATACACCAGGCTAGCTGGCTCTTGTGCTCCTGGGGAGCCTCCTGTGTTCACCTCCCATCTCCCTATAGAAGCATTGGGATTACAGACATGTGTGGCTGTGGCTGGCTTTATGCAGGTTCTGGGGATCTGAACTCAGGTCCTCACTCTTGCATAGTAGGCATTTTACCCATTGAGCCATCTCCTCAGCCTGGGAATTACATTTTGTAATATTACTGGGAGGACCAAATATTATGTGTATATGTATACACACTTATGCCTGGTGTGGCTTCTAACATAAGGTGGGTGCCTGTAAATAATATGTGCATTTATATATGTGGTTTTACTTTGTGATACAAAATCTCCATCGATGGTGACAATGAGGCTAAGAGCCGCGTGTTCAGAATATGCAATTGGCCCCCCTATTATGTCAGCTGTGACAATCAGATTTCCCTCAGGACGATGTCAAGTGCCAGGTGTCACAACATTATATAAGCAGGGTTTTGAACCTATTTCTATTTTCAGCCTCTGGTACCTCTTGGGAGGTAATGACATCACATTTAGTTTTTGTAGTCTGTGTGTGTGTGTGTGTGTGTGTGTGTACATCCACTGGAGGCTGAGCACAGGACCTTGTACATGCTAAGGGACAAGTTCTACAACTGAGCTATGCCCAAGTCCCCTGTATGAATTCTACACATTCAGTAAATTCTTTTGACTTGCCTAAAACCTTAAGCAAAATCTCAGGGTACCTCTTATTTCCAATAAGCTGCTCTGTTTTCATAGGATCTGTTCCTTTCATAATTTCCCAAGCTGCAGTCTATTCTCTGTTAGCCTCCAGCTTCTAACCTGCCTTACCTAGAAGCCCCTCAAACATCTACATCATCTGAAATACCTGTGGACTTTTATTTCTTTCTTGAAATTCATCCATCAAAACTGCACCTTTCAGTCTGTGTTTAAAATAAAGGTGAGTTACTTGCACGACACGGGTGCATAGACCTACACGCAGACAATGCATTCATACACATAAATAAATAAAATAAAATAAAAGATAAAAAAATAAAGGTGAGTTACATCCTCTTTGTTGGTTTTCCCCTTATTTTTTTTTAACAACTTTCCCAAATTGGTTAGCCTTTTGGAGACAGAGACTCAAGTCCATTTTCCCAGGACACAACGACTGCCAGCAGCATCTCATCGTTTACAGTTTGTGAATTTTCTTCTTTCTCATTTCTCATTAACATGTATCTGCTCAGGTTTTACCCACTCTCCCAGCCTCACTTAATCTCCCTACAGTCAGCTTCTCATTGAACAACCTTAACAGCCTCCCCAAAGCTTTGAGATTTTGCCACTTCTAATCTAGATGCTGTGTGATCCCACCCAGTTTTGCCCAGCTGAGGAAAGCTTGTGTGAATGCAGCTCGGAACATGTCATTGCTAAGATTTTCCCCTCCACAGGAGATAATTAAATGATGTTAAATATAGAAGCTGCTTGCTCATCCTCCCAAGCAGATTTATGGACTCTCACCTGGAAGCCACCATAACTGGGAAAGATGGCAGAAGGCTGTTTATCAGACATGCTTGATCCCAGCTTCTCTGAAGACTGCACACAGGGGCCTTTGTCTTTGAGAACAGAGGCAGGAGCCAGGGCACCAGTTACACCAGACTCGTGGGCTGCTTGAGACAGGACGTCTCAGGGTTTACCAGGAGGACCAGAAGCTCTCAAGTATATACAGGTCAGGGCAGCAGCAAAGGAGTCTAGGCAGGCCGGGGAGAGGTCAAAGGGTATCAGGCAGCATGTCTGGGGGTCCAGGATGACAGACAGGAGATTCAGAACAGAGCAGCCATAGAGTTGAAAGGGCAAGATTTCACCAGGGCAGGAACTAAACTCTGTGAGAGCCATACCACTGGCCTGGCTAAAAGGGGAGATGGTTGGCGCCTGAAGGCAGATTTGTACAATCAGGGAAAAACAAGGAAGGAGGGCTTGGTGCTTTCAGGCAAGGGGTTTACTCCCTGCTCCTAAAATAAAAGTACAGATTCCTAGATCAGTTAGCCAGTCAATTAGCAGGTCATGCTAAATGTGTGTTCCATGAGTATCACACCATTACAAGACCGTTGTTTTCACAAGCTCCTGCAGGATGCTAGTTTCATGAGGCACTCCAAGAAAAACATTTCTGTGGTCTCTAAGTTTGGGATATTTGCAAATTCCAGATCCTTCCTGGAGGTTCATAGCATTTTAAATGCTCTGAAACAGCGGAATGGAAATCTATTGAATTGTTTTCAGTTCAATATTTTTCAGATATGGTCAACAACAGGATCCTTTTGTTACGTAATGACTGTGAACATCCTGTGGCCACAGTTTGAGAAACATTGTTCTAGAACATTCCTATTCTCATGTTCCCAGGCCCTTCACAGCCTGGCCCTGCCCTTGTTTCCCAACTTTTCCTTCCTCTATTTTCCTGCAGTCTAGCCACATTAAACTTTTCTCTTATACACACTCCTGTTTGATGTTTTCTTCTTTCTTATTACAGCAGGTGATTCGTCATCTGTCTCAAAATGAAGGGAAAAAGAACAGAGGCCCCTCACCTCCCTGAATCTTCCCCACTTCCATCTCTACTTGTTCTCTATGTCAAGACTGATCTTTGATTCAAGCTGTTCTCCGTCTCTGTTATCACCTCCTCATATAAGAAATAACATTTCCTCTCTTCTAATCCCTCCTGTCCCACTAATTACTCCTTAGGGCACTTTGCATTCTTTTTCTTTCTTTCTTTTTGTCTGTTCAGACAGGGTCTCACTGCTCAGGTTGGCCTTGAATTCTCTTATATAGCCTAGGATAACCTTGAACGTCTGATCATCCTTCCTCTGAGACCCCTCGAGTGCTGGGATTATAGGTATGTGCCTCCATACCTGATTTGTACGCTACTGGGGATCAAACCTAGGGCCTCATGTATGGTAGGCAAACACTCTACCAACTGAGTTACATTGCCAGCTTCAGTTTACATAGTTCAAGTTAAATCTGGCCATGTATGGCTTTCTTCTTGGGCAGAATCCATGTGTGATTCAGTTTTTTGCCTGGCATATTTGTAGGAGTTAATGCAGAAAGCATGGTCTCTGACCTCGGAGGTTGAGAACGTTCTCTTTTCAACACTCAGGCTAGTGGTGGCAACTATCTACCTTACTTGCTTCCAACCTACACTCAGGAGTGGCAAAAGACCCCATAAGTAATGGCCCCAGAGTGCTTCTCAGCACAGTGGTCCTAACAGTTATAACCAGTGGGGCAGGGTGGGCATGAGAAAGAAAGTGTATTCGTCACCCCTGATTTGGAGAGTTTAGCAAACTGAGTATGGGAGCTGTTAATATTACAAACTGGTGACTGTCCATAACAGAAAAGAGCAATTAGCAGAAACGATTCATTATACTTTCATGTTCATGTCTAGTCTCAAGGCTAATTATCTGTACAATTAGCATGTTACCAAATGCAAATAATTGATGAGCCTGACTTCTTGGAGTGAAACATGAGACTTGTGAAATGTAAATAGCTGTGAGTTACTAACAGCTTCTCTTACTTAGGCTTTCCAATAGGGCAGAGCCTGCACATTAGAAATGTGAACATAATCCATTCATTTAAAAAAAAAAAAAAAAACAGACCAAATGAAACAATGTGCTACCTGTATTCGGATGCATAGGAAATCACGAGGCTCGTAGGTCCTCACTGTCACTGAGTCTTCTAAGTGTTCGTGGCTTTTGGGAGTGTTACTTGACCTCAGCTTCCTCTTGTTACTTATACTCTCAGGTTTGCCAGTCATAGAACAATAGTAGTCCCTAGTTAAAGAGTTGCTGTGAGAATTAAATAAGCACTACTTGTAAAGAGTGTACAATAAATTAGAGCCGCTGTTGTCAATATCATACTCATAGATACATGTTAATACTTTATGTCTATTAATGATCACTTGTATATTTTTACAGTATGTAAGAAATATTAGAGGGGTTGGGATTTATACAAATGTCTCTGTTATAATGCCATCTATGTGTTCCTGGAAAGCTTCTGAGGTTTGCAAACGACCTTTTAAAACATAACAACAACTTGCCAGGCCATGGTGGCGACACGCCTTTAATCCCTAGCACTTGGGAGCAAGAGTAGGCAGCAATCTTGTGGTTCAAGGCCCATTTGCTGGTCTACAGAGGTGATGTTCCAGGACAGTGGTGGCTACAGGGAGCACCCAGTCTTGAAAAGACCCCAAACATCCAAAAAAAACAAACAGTCTGTGTCTGAAGCCCCGCGAAATGAGGTTTGGGACATGATCACTTAACCAACTTTGCAACCTTAGCACTACCAGCACTCACAGAACGATGGCAACACTAATAAAATATTGGGCTTCCTGAGCTTCGACTCCACACAAATCATGCGGCTACACTGTACCTTGGCCCTTCCACATCTGCTGGGGCTAGGTCTGGGGGTCCGTCATTTCTGAGCACGTCACCTTTATTAACCCTTTAATTTATAAGGTCAGCCTAGCCGGGTGTGGTGCGCCGCACACTTTAATCCTAGCACTTGGTGCGGCAGACGAGGCAGGTGGCTCTCTTGTGAGTTCAGGCCAGCCCTGGTCTACGGGAGCTCCGGCCAGCTGGGGACTAAAGGTGAGACCGCTGTCTCAACAAAACTACCGGCAAAAAAAAAACAAAAAAACAGACGAGTCTGCCCGCACACGGGGGCAGATAGTCTCCGTGTAAATTCAAGTGCTCGCCTGCTGGTTGCTCTCGACTCCAGCACCCTCGTCCCCCAAAGCCAAACATGGCACGCACACACTTGCACTCTCAGTGTGCTGGGGGCAGAGGCCCAGATCCATTGGGGCTCGTGGTTGACTCGTCTCAACCTAATGGGTGAATCTCCGGGGCTCCCATGTAGGAGACCCTTGTCTCAAAAACAAGGAAAGGCTGCTGGGCCGGGTCGACACAACTACACCTTACTCCGAGAGGCGACACCAGTGAGGAGAGAGACAAGGTGGGGCTCTCTGTGAAGACTGGGGCCCCTAGTGTACTTCGAGTTCCAGGCCTATTGGAGCTAAAAGGGAATACCCTATTTAAAAAACAAAAAAAAATTTTTTTCTGCTGGGCGTGGTGGCGCCACGCCTTTAATCCTAGCACTTGGGAGGCAGAGGAAGGCGGATCTTGTGAGTTCAAGGCCATCTGGTCTTACAGAGTGAGTTCCAGGCACAGCTGGGGCTACAGGGAGACACTGTCTCGAAAAGAACAAAAAAAAAAAAAAATAAAAAAATAAAAAAATAAAAAACAAAAAACAAAAAACTAACCAACCAAACAAATTTACATACACACACATAATAATAATAATAATAATAATAATAATAATAAAATAATAATAATAATAAACAAGGAAGGTAGATGCCACCTGAGGGTTGACCCCTGAGGTTGACCTCTGGCCTCCTACACACATGAATATACATGTGCACATGCACATATACATACATACCCAGAGCAGGGTTATTTGAAAGTTTACCCCTTTAGTACTAAAGGAAATGTATCTACAGCATCTTCAGTTGCACTCTAATAAAGCTTGAGGAGACAGCAACATAATGGGACCTAATGTCACTAATTGGTCACTCCCAGCAGCTGAAAAAGACAGCTTATCTGTATTCTGTGATTTTCTTTGAGGCCTCAGTGTGTTCAGGTTGCTGTATTGAAGAGTTGGTTACGGTGAAAAAGCTGGTTGTTCCAAATCATTAATATGTTAGGAAAAACACTGCCCAGAAACCAGCATGACTGCTGGGCTATATTCACTCCTCATTCATCCCCTCTCCCTCCCCATATGAAGTCATTCATGTTTAGGAAACATACATTTTAGCAAAAGAGTTTCTATTGAATAACTCCTACTTGCCAGGTATTGTGGTAGAACCTAAATACAACCATGTGATTTAATCTGCACATAAATCTAATGACATATCCTGACCTCTGAGTCTCAGGGACATTAAATAAGTTGCTTGAGGTCACAGGTTTTTAAGAAGCAAAGTATCCTAGCTGAAGTCCACCTGAATACAAAACTCCCACTCTTTGAGATTATACTGTCTTCCCAAGAACAGATGGAGCCAAAAAGAAGACAGATACCCCTGGCCATTATAATGAGTGAGACCTCATTCCTAAGCACAAGGCACTAATACTGATTCTCATTTAATCTTCATGTAAGTACCATTACCACCACTTCATATGCAGGAAAATCAAAGCTCAGAGACACCATCTCAACCAAATGGTCACATTGGATACCATTAATCTTGAGTCAAACCTCCATCATGTCTCATGGGACACTCAGAATTATTTCAGTGGGGTTCCTCAATACAAATTTCATCAGGAGGGAATACTGAATGAATATAGTTGGAGGAATATATTATGGAAAAATCAATCCCAAAGTTTAAAAACATGGTAAGAACAAGAAAAAGAACTGTTTCAGATTACATTTAAGGATGAATTGATGTGAAAATGACCGTGCATGATTCTAGACCAGATCTTGGAGTAGGGATAAAATGGACATAAAAGAAGCTATTGGGCAGGGCATGGTGGCACGCACCTTTAATCCCAGCACTTAGAGGGGCAGGGGCAGGTGGATCTTTGTGAGTTCAAGGCCAGCCTGTTCTACAGAGCGAGTTTCAAGCCAGCCGGGGCTACAGGGAGACCCTGTCTCAAAAAAAAAAAAAAAAAAAAAAAAAAAAGAAGAAGCTATTGGGACAACTGATGGAATTTGAATATAAGATTAAATTCTCTAATTCTCTTAAAGTCCCTGAGGTTATGTAACAGAAAGTCCTGGTTCTTAGGAAGTGTAAACTAAATTAGTTAGAGATAAAAAGATATAATGTTTCCAACTTATTTTCAAACTTCTCAGCTAGCTTTCTCTCTCTCTCTCTCTCTCACACACACACACACACACACAACTATATATCTAGCAATGTCTGTAACTAACACTATCTCTCCATCATCTCTGCATGATTCTATTTTTTTTATCTATACACAGAAGTTATCTTCAGCAAATATTGACAAGCATAGGGTTATAAAGAGTTCCTTACGGGCTGGAGAGATTGCCTAGCGGTTAAGAGCGTTGACCGCTCTTACAGAGGACCCAGGTTCGATCCCCAGCACCCACATGGCGGCTGAGAACCGTCTGAAGCTCCAATTCCAGGAGAACTCCAGTTCCAGGGGAATCCGAGACCCTCTTCTGACCTCCGCGGCATTGCACGACACGGGTGCACAGACTTGCATGCAGACGGTACATTCATACACATACAGAAATAAATAAAAATTAATAAAAAAAAAATTAAAAAAAAAGAAAAGTGACTAATACACTATCATTACAGAATTCCCAGAAGTTATTTTTATTAATATAAATGCAAAGTTTGCTCCAAAATGAAATGGAAATAAAGCCAGGAGACTATCCTCTGTGGTTTGTCGAGGTTTCCGGTTGTCTTAGGAGCAAAGGCGCTGGTGGCTTTTGCCCGGACTCTTTTCAAGAATGGTTGAGTAATGAAAAGTTGGAAGATAGAGATTAAATTTCCTTCTGGGGCAAAAGTCAAGCTAGCTTTCTGTTGAACATAATTTTTCCCTC
>VZQC01007443.1:1657646-1679687 GCA_009823505.1 Rhizomys pruinosus | reverse complement strand
AAATTTTAAAAAAAAAGAAAAGTGACTAATACACTATCATTACAGAATTCCCAGAAGTTATTTTTATTAATATAAATGCAAAGTTTGCTCCAAAATGAAATGGAAATAATACCAGGAGACTATCCTCTGTGGTTTGTCGAGGTTTCCGGTTGTCTTAGGAGCAAAGGCGCTGGTGGCTTTTGCCCGGACTCTTTTCAAGAATGGTTGAGTAATGAAAAGTTGGAAGATAGAGATTAAATTTCCTTCTGGGGCAAAAGTCAAGCTAGCTTTCTGTTGAACATAATTTTTCCCTCTTTTTTTTTTGTCTTTTTGAGACAGGGTCTCCCTGTAGCCCCAGCTGACCTGGAACTCACTCTGTAGACCAGGCTGGCCTTGAACTCACAAAGATCTGCCTGCCTCTGCCTCCGGAATGCTAGGATTAAAGGCACACCCTTGATTCTGTAGCTCCTCCCAAGACCACCTGCAGCGGAGGGTTACACAGAGATGGGAGGGAGGGAGGGGCTGGAACTTCCAGTGAGGATCTAATGACTCTTGGAATCTGTTCTAGTTACTTTCTGATGCTGTGCTAAAAACACTGATCAAAACCAACTTGGGTAGGGGAGGATTTATTTGGCTTACAGCTCACAGTCTTATCATCAAGGGAAGCCAAGACAGGAGCACAGACCATGGAGGTGCACTGATTATTGATTGGCTTGTTCCCTTGTCTCAGGGGTGGAACCACCCACAGTGGACTAGGCCTTCCCACACAATCCAATGGAAGAAATTCCCCAATCGAGGTTTCCTCTACCCAGGGATGTCAGGTTGACAACCGAAGCTGTCCGGCACAGAACCTCCTCCTTTGAGGGGAACACCAAAAGCCCAGTCTTGTTGAGGGTCTTTTCTGGACAATTCCAGATGGTAATGACTATGTTATATCTGGAGGACAGTGTTCCACAGTATTGTTTTATAGTTGCAGGTACGTAAATGTGGGCATGGGGAGGAAGACAGACAGACAGACAGACAGACAGGGAGTGGAGGGAAATTGTGGCCAGAGATGAGTCAAGAAAAAAAATGGAGAACTGATGTCAAAGAATAGAAAAAGGAAGGGTGCAAAAGAGGTTTAACCATCAATAGGAAGCAAAGATCAAAACCGTAAGACGTGCACTAATAGAATCAAACAGACTAAGACAGAAGCTTTAGGGGGATTTCCTGTTCAATTCTTATCCCATTTGTATTCATAAAACAGAGACCCCAAAGAAGTTATTTAGCTGGGTTTTAAACTATGTTTGGAGAATGCAAACTTGTAATTGTCTTGTCCCTGATGGCAGGGAGCTCTGTGGACATGATACTAGGGGGGTGGGGGTTGAGAATTCCCCTATCTATGCTGTAAACATTTATGTTCCTTCTAAATGGTTTTGATTCTTTTTTTTTTTAATTTTTTAATTAACTTTATTTATTTCTATATGTGTATGAATGTACTGTCTGCATGCAGGTCTGTGCACCCGTGTCGTGCCATGCCGCGGAGGTCAGAAGAGGGTATCGGATTCCCCTGGAACTGGAGTTCTCCTGGAATTGGAGTTTCAGATGGTTCTCGGCCGCCATGTGGGTGCTGGGGATTGAACCCGGGTCCTCTATAAGAGCGGTCGGCGCTCTTAACCGCTAGGCCATCTCTCCAGCCCCTAAATGGTTTTGATTCTTTAAGAAATAAGCCTTTATTGGGACATTGTCTCATTCTGTACCCCAGGCTGAACTAAACCTTGTGATCCTCTGCCTCAGCCTCCAAAAGTGCTGAGATTATAAGCCTATGTCACCATCCCTGGCTTGAGATAGTCCTATAATTTTGTTGGTAGTAGTAGGAGAGAGAGTGGCTTTTCATGAACCCTTTGGCAGGCACGTCCAATCTTTTGTTACGTGACATGACGTTATCATCTACAAAGTTCAGGCTTGAGAACTGCACAATTGAGTTCTGAAAAAAATCATACACACAAACTCTCTTAATGTTTTAAGTAAGTTTGTGGTTTTGTGTTGGGCTACATTCATTCCCACCCTTGGGCACATATGGTGGGTTAGACATGTTATAGATATTCCTCCAAACTTCTGCACTGAAATCTTTAACCCGTACAGTGATGGATTTAGGAACTATGTCTATAATTGCATTTGGGTCCTGGAGAGATGGCTCTGTGGTTAAAAGCACTGGCTGCTCTTCTAGAGGACCTGGGTTTGGTTCCCAGCACCCACATGATGGCTAACAACCAGCTGGTCTGTAACTCCAGTTCCAGAGGATCTTATACCCTCCCTCATCTGACCTCCATGGGCATTGTACACATGTGGTGCACTTATATACATGCATGCAAAACACACATATACATAAAATAAAAATAAAGACATTAAATATAGAATTTGAGAGGTGATTAGGCAACTCTTCATCAATAGCTGCCTTAGGCAATTTTCTGCGATAATGATAAAAACCTGAATTTTTTTCAATGCCAATTTTTTATTGAAGCTTCACCTAATTGTATGACAAACTGAGCAACGTTAATGTGATCTGACAACTGTGCTCTTATATTGTGAACCCCTTAAATAAATAAATAAATTTTATTTTTTTGTAATAATTTTATTTATCATGTGTATGAATGTACTGTCTGCATGTAGGTCTGTGCACCCATGTCGTGCAATGCCGCGGAGGTCAGAAGAGGGTCTCGGATTCCCCTGGAGCTGGAGTTAAAGACGGTTCTCAGCCGCCGTGTGGGTGCTGGGGATTGAATCCGTGTCCTCTGCAAGAGCAGTCGGTGTTCTTAACCGCTAGGCCATCTCTCCAGCCTCATAAATTAATTAATTTTAAAAAACCTGGAGAGATAGCCTAGCGGTTGGGAGCGCTGACGCTCTTGCAGAGGACCCGGGTTCGATCCCCAGCACCCACATGGCGGCTGAGAACCGTCTGTAACTCCAATTCCAGGAGAACTCCAGTTCCAGGGGAATCCGAGACCCTCTTCTGACCTCCGCGGCATTGCACGACACGGGTGCACAGACCTGCATGCAGACAGTACATTCATACACATACAAAAATAAATAATAATAAAAAAAAATTTTTAAAAACCTGAATATTTTATATAGAAAAGAGGTTTTCTTAGTTCATAGCTTTGGAGGCTTGCAGCCCATGTAGTGTGGTGCTGGCTCTAGCGAGGGCTTGGCTGGCTACATTACAACATGGCAGATGGCATCAGTGTGGAGTGTAAAAGAGAGATCACGTGGTGGACCGGAAGCTGGAGTCTGGGATCGGTCTTGAGCTTTTTATAACAACTCACTTTCAGGGCCCTTGGATTAAAGGCATTTTGCTACATAAGCTTGGTGATCTGCGTCCAATCCCTAGACCTCATGCTAGGGCGGAAGGAGAGAACCGGCTTCACAGAGTTGTCCTCTGACCTCCAACATGTGCGCTGCGGTGTGCATGTCCATGCATGCACACATAATAATAAATACAAAGTTTAAAAAGGAATAATAATGGGGCTGGAGAGATGGCCTAGCGGTTAAGAGCATCGACTGCTCTTGCAGAGGACCCGGGTTAGATCCCCAGCACCCACATGGCGGCTGAGACCCGTCTGTAACTCCAATTCCAGGAGAACTCCAGTTCCAGGGGAATCCGACAACCTCTTCAGACCTCTGCGGCATTGCATGACACCGGTGCACAGACCTACATGCAGACAGTACATTCATACACATAATAAAATAAATAAAATAAAATTAAAATAAAAAAGGAATAATAACTCAGTTTCATAAGAACTAATTGACTTTGCAAGATCAGCATTCGTCTCGTCTAAGGGCGGTACACTCAGTGACCTAATTACTAGGCCACAGCTGCGGACCCACTGCCCCACCAAAGACCAAGATTCTGCTGCACTAGACTTTGGGGAACACATTCAAATGATACTCAATCTGTAGCAATGGGAACCGGGCTTTTATAAAATACTTGAGGAAAAAAACCTTTTCCATACCATCTGAGGTCCAAGTGAGAACATGGCTATGTAGAGAAGCAGGCCCACGACACTGAATCTACCAATCCTGTTGTCGTCTCATTGGCCACCTTAATATCTGCCTGGTTTTGTTTTGTTTTTAAATAATTCTCCAGGAACTTTATTTATTTATTTTTTTTTTTTGGTCTTTTCGAGACAGGGTCTCCCTGTAGCCCCAGCTGGCCTGGAACTCACTCTGTAGACCAGGCTGGCCTTGAACTCACAAAGATCCGCCTGCCTCTGCCTCCCAAGTGCTAGGATTAAAGGCGTGCGCCACCACGCCCGGCTTCCAGGAACTTTAACTAGTTGTTGTTAATATTTTTTTAGAATTATATTTTTTCAAGCTGGGTGTGGAGGCACATGCCTTTAATCCCAGCACTCCGGAGGCAGAGGCAGGCTGATCTCTGTGAGTTCAAGGCCAACATGGTCTACATAGCAAGTTTCAGGCCAGCTGGGGGATACAAGGAGACCCTGTCTCAAAAAAGACCCCCCAAAAGAATTATATTTTCTCAAGAATCTAGTTTTTTTTTTTTTTGGTCTTTTCAAGACAGGGTCTCCCTGTAGCCCCAGCTGTCCTGGAACTCACTCTGTAGACCAGGCTGGCCTTGAACTCACAAAGATCCACCTGCCTCTGCCTCCCAAGTGCTAGGATTAAAGTCGTGCACCACCACGCCTGGCAAGAATCTAGTTTTTTTTAAAGAAGGGTTGGTACATCATGAGCTACTTAGCTTTTACCAGAAATAGAACATGTTGATGTTCTTTACCTAAGCATTTCCTGAAGAACTCATTTGGAAGAATCTTATTAGCAAATGTAGTCACTAATATTTCAGAGTTGGCAAGACTATTCAGTGGTTAAAGGTGTTTGCTGAGTTCAATCCCTGGGACCCACATAGTAGAGGAGAGAACTACATCCCATAGATTGTCCTCTGACTTCCATACATGCACTATAGCAAGCATGCACATGTATACACATATACACACATTCACACACACATATATACACACACACTGACACAAAATATAACAAATAGTATTTAATAGAATCCATTAGAGATAAGATTGTTAAAAGGAAAAATAAGTTTTGAAGAAAAGGTGGCAGAAATGAATTTGAAAAACTCAAAGAAATTGTAGCTTTTCACTGGGTATGGTGACTCAGGAGACACCTGGATCTTGGGGTTGGAGACTCAATCTCAAAAACCAACCAACCAACCAAGAAAAAGGCAGTCTTGTCTTAATGTCTTCCAAGGAACATTCTATTGGGAAAGGTGCTTGTTTTCCATGGCATTGTTCTCCTAAGCTAGGGCTGTGCCCCCAAATCATATAATTCCTCTTCAACTATTAGGCAGATAAGAGCCATCCATTAATCTCAACTTTTCTTAAACATGTTTATATTACAAGTGTTTTATTTTTTATTATCTATTTTTTTTGAGACAGGGTCTCCCTTTAGTCCCAGCTGGCCTGGAGCTCACTATGTAGACCACAGAGATCCACCTGCCTCTGCCTCCCAAATGCTGCAATTAAAGGCGTGGGCCACCATGCCCGGCCTAAGATGGTTCTTAGCCTTCAGGTTGGTGCTGGGAATCAAACCCAGGTCCTCTGCAAGAGCAGTCAGTGCTCTTAACAGCTGAGCCATCTCTCCAGCCCCATAAGTATTTTCTAACTTCACAATTAGTCTGTCATTTTGTTTGAAGACCTCAAGCCCAAAGGCTGGGGCAAGCTATAAAGGGTCTACACAAAAGTAAATAATAGGGGCTGGAGAGATAGCTCAGCTATTAAGAGCACTGACTGCTCTTGCAGAGCACCCAGGTTCAACTCCCAGCACTCACATGGTGGCTAATAACCATCCATTAAAATAATAAATAAAATATTAAAAAAGTAAATAATAACAAGCATGAATAAGGATGCAAGGGCTTCATCTGTAGCTGGGTGTATAGAGCACTTGCTTAGCATGCCCAAAGCCCTGGGTTTGATCCCTAGGAACACACATGCACACAATTGATCAAAGCACATGAGTTTAAGGCCACTGGGCTATATAGTGAGTTCCCATCTAGTTGGTAATCTTTTGCAAAACCCTGTGTCAAACAAAGCTAAGCAAAACAAACAAAAAATATGACTGAAAGGCTCAACTACTACCTTTTATTTTAAAGAACAGGAAGGGGATGAAATAGATAGATATTAGAATATCACTTAGTCAACCTACCCTAAGACCTGTTTTAATTACAATGGATTTGTAAGAGTAATAAAATAAAACTAAGCCCAGAAATACACAGCTTGAAGAAAAGTACTTTAAAAAAAAATTACACAATAAATTACATTATTCTCATTACGGAGTTCCATCAAGGAAATTTTATTGAATCTTATTTCTCTGAAGACGGGGAGGCTGAGTGTCATAATGGCATACAGAAGTAAGAGCCTAGGCTGAGGAGCCAGATTCCTAGGACTTAATAACTCCACCGTGCTGTGAACATGAGCTCAGGCCACATTTTAATGAGATATACTCCATACCTCACAAACCCCTAACATAATGTGCGCTACTCAGTAAGCACTGGTTCCCCTTTCCTACCTGGTTCTCTGGGACTATAAGAAGGAAATTCTTGGTAGCAAACATGAAAAAGAGCATTTTATTTATTTCTTTAACTCTGGACAGGTAAAGGCATGAAAGAAAGGTGCCCTTCTGTTGACTCACCACTCAGATCCTAAACAGGACCTGAATTTTCTACAAGTAAACCCAATCTTGTAACATTTTTTATTCCAATTTTCCATGTGTTCCCTCCAAATTACTTTCTCGATGTTTAAAACTGCAATTTCCTACTTAGGTTATATATACGTATATGAGCATATAAAGTGCGTTTTATTAGATTTAACTTTGGTCAAATTAGATGGCATCTTTTAGGGGGAACACATCTCTTGTATAAAGGGGAAAAGCTGACAGGCTAGCATCTTCCTGAGAGGGAGGCTTCCTGAGTGCTGGACAGGTTTTTGGTATTTGCAAGGCAGTGTAAGATCTACACACACTCCACCAAGCTCTGTCTAGGCCCTTGCTCACCTCAACAGTGGGCTTACTTTTGACTTACAATCTTTTGTCCCTGTGTTATATAGGCCAGTGTGCTTGGGAGAAAAAGCCAGTAAGAAGGCTGAGCTGTCTCCAATCCCAGTATCCCACATGGGCCAATTCTTTAAAGATGGAAATGTAAATGGAGCTGTAGGTTATGGTCCACTGTCAAAGAGGTCATTTGGTACTCATCTCACAAATGGAGCAGAATTAAAGGTGGGAGGAGTGGAGTGAGATGGGGGAAGGGGGTGATAGGCAGAAGGCAAGGCCCTTGCTTTCTTCACCCATAAATCCTGGTTAGGACTAGATTTGGTGCCACAGACTTTTCAGGAGTTGTTGGCAAAGGAGTCACCTGCATTCTCTTGGTTGGATTTGCCACTAATAGAGAAGGCATAGGCTTTGCCCAAGACCTTTTTTTTTTTTTTTTTTTTTTTAACTGCAGTTACATTCACATCTGCCAGCACCAGAGGAAATTGATGGTAACCAATTGTCTAGGCGCTTTTGTTAACACCTCTTTTCTGCTGTGCTGGGCTACACAATTACTAGAGCCCTTGAGAATGCTTATTGTCAATAGGAGTAATTTCACATCCCATCCATTTAGTGAAAAGATGTGAAGACTGATCTTGGTTCTGCGTAAAGCTGGAACCAGAGCTCAGGCTACAAACCCCTTGAAATAAATATGTGCCCGTCACTGTTTTCATTAGGTATCGCTGTCGCCCAGCCTCTAGGGAAATGAACTCAAGTCCAGCTGTCTTTCTGTGAAGTTCAGATGTGTTCCCAATCTGGTGAAGTAGGCTGTCACTTTCATTTATTGTTAAATTTTGGAGTAGTTGTCGTAAGGGGTTGGCAGCCCAGAAGAGCTTGACTCTTGTTTTATCCACAGACTAGAGACAACGTAATTTGACACTGACTGCCAAGAAGGTCCTTCCAATTCAGCTTATTGTCTGGGACTTTTTTATTTGGCTTCAAAAGTCTCTTCAAAAGGGCAGCAAAATTAGCCTTAAACAGTATTTCTTGGATCACTTTTAACAATGGTGATAAGAAGAAAGAGTCTAGTCTTGACAGAAGTGGTTTCATTACAACTTGTTTTTATCTTGCCAGAATAAGCAAGGGACTTTAAAAATGTGTTTTCATTATGGCTAAAGAGCAAGTTATAGCTGATATCTTCCTCAAAGAAAAAACAATCTGTAAACTCCATTATTATGACTCTCTTTTTGCTTTCTTTCTGCTCCTAAAGCAAAAAGTAGATTTTAGTTTGCTTTTGTTGTTTCTAAAGAGGACGTCTGTTTCAATTAGCACAACATACCAACAAGAATTTGCATTTTCAGGGTCTGGAGAGATGAGTCAGTGATTAAGAGCACTTGGTGCTCTTGCAGACAGAGGATCTGGGTTTAGTTCCCAGCACCCACATGGGGTAGGCCACAACAGGCTATAACTCTAGTTCCAGGGAACAAAATGTCCTCTTCTGCCTTAGGCAGGTAACCCCACACCATACACACACACACACACACACACACACACACACAAATATTTGAGACAGAGTCTCTCCATAGCCCCAGATGGTCTGATACTCGCTATGAAGACCAGGCTGGCTTCGATCTCACAGATATTTGCCTTTGCCTCCAGAGTACTGGGATTAAAGGCATGCATCACCACACGACTCATAAATAAAAATAATTTAAAAAAAAAGAATTTCTATCTCTAGAAGCTCTCCCTTTTACTCCAAGGAATCAGACTTTTTAAAATGAATTTAATATGTGAAGAATTTTAGTCAAGATGAAAATCCTTAACCTAGAAATGAACCCTGAAACCCAAAGGTCAAATAAAAACATCAGACCAAATGTATTTTCTGTGTTCTTCCTTTGCAGGTGACATTAAGCTGACTTTGATCTACAGACATGACATCATCTATGGGGTACACCCTGTGCCAAACATACTGCATTTTTTTGACCAAAACAGGAGTTTCGTGCAGACATACAGATACAGGCTCACTAGCTTCAGAGTTGGCCTGAGTCTACAGACAAACAGGTCAGAGCACATTGGAGTTGCACAACTCCTGCAGACGCCTTGCCTCTTTCCCCAGGGGCCAGCTGGAGAGTTGACATTTGTCAATTGCTTCCTTCAGGGCCTGGCTCAACACTTGCTTCCTGCAGGAGTCCCTCTTCTCCTAAACTCACTTCACTCAGCCTCTTCTTTCCCCATCTCTCTCTGTTCTGTTCTGCCAGGCCCTCGGGTTGTGTCTTACCTCATGCTCTGTCTCTAGTTTTACTTTTTGCTTATTTTTTATCTTTAAATAGAATTTCTTCTACGTTGGCAGTTTCATACTTGTAAACAATGTACCTTGATCATATCTACTCCACCCCTATGGTTCCCTTCTACATCCACAGGGGCCCTAACACATCCTCCTCCCTCCTTCATATTCTCCTCCCACCCCCTTTAAAGAAAAAATAACCCACTGAGTTTAATTAGGGCTGCCTGCCAGAATGTTGACTGATCTCACTGGCTTGGTCTTGTGCATGTAACCATAGCTTCAGTGAGTTCCTGAGTGCAATGGCCACATCATGTCCAGGAGACAAGGTTTCATAGCACTCTGTATTAGTCACTTTTCTGTTGCTGGGATAGAACCACCACGACCAAGGGAATTTATGAAAGAAGAGTTTATTTGAGTTTACAGTTCCAGGGGAATTAAAGTCCATCATGGCAGGGAAGCATGGTGGTAGGAGCAGAAAGCAGAGCTTCACATCTTCAAGCAGACACAGGAAACAGAGAGAGATTTTTTTTTTTTTTTGGTCTTTCTGAATCAGGGTCTCCCTGTAGCCCCAGCCATCCTGGAACTTGATATATAGACCAGGCTGGCCTTGAACTCACAGAGATCCACCTGCCTCTGCCTCCCGAGTGCTGGGATTAAAGGCATGCACCACCATGCCTGGCTGGGAAGGGTTTTTAAATTCTCTAAGCTTGTCCCCAATGACAAGCTTCTTCCAGCATGGCCACACGTTCTTAGCCCTCCCAAAACAGCCCTACCAACTGAGGACAAAAATGTCCAAATACTCAGAGCCTGTAGGGAACAGTCTCATTCAAACCACCGCTCTTTCCCGTCCTGGCTCTCACATTCTTTCTGCCCCTCTTCGGAGATGTCCCCCATGGCCCATTTAGGGCTGAGCACTCAGCGAGTCTCTGCATTAACTGCTGACCACCAAACAGAGAAACTTCTTTGGCCAAGACTGAGGTTGACATTAATCTATGTGTATAAATATAAACATTTAGACGACACTTCAACAGTGTGTTGTTCAGCAAAATAACAGTAAGTGGTGCCCAACTCCCCAAGGGCCTACGACCCCCTTAGCCATGGGCATTTAATCAGAATTATCAGCCACTGCTGATAGGACAGGCCAGCAGTGCCTGGATATTCTCCTGGGTAGCCCTTAGCCATAACTGGCAGGAATGAAAACGCACCCCACCTCTCCCTTCAGATGGGCTTCCGCTCCTGTGTGTTCCATGTTAGCTTTCAGACTTGCCTAATAGGGTTAGGTTCCAGTCATCTGCAGTAGAAGCTGGCTGGGTAATCCACCCTTTATTGTTTACTTTCCCTTCCCGTGTCACTCACTCCCACACCTACACACGTTAGGCTGTTTTCACTTAAACACTGACTTCAGAGCAACTTCTGAAAGAACTTAAACCAAGATAGGATCATTCACATTGTCTTAGGATCTGTTCTTGGAATATGGAAGTTTCAATGGTTTGGAAATGAATGCCCATGGGTTTGAATACTTGGCCCCCAGCTGGTGGTGCTGTTTGGGGAAGCTATGGAACTATGTGGATATGAGGCTTAGCTGGTAGACATAAGGTTGTAGTGCACAGTGTGGGGGTTAGAGGGCAGCTCTCCTTTCTATCCAACTTCTCTGCTTCTTGATTGATGCCCTGTAACAGATAGCTTCTTCACACTCCTGTTGTCAGGGACCAAGCTCTTCTCTGCCATGATGCACGATATCGCCTGAACTGTGAGCCAAAATAAACTTCTCCTCCCGTCAGCTGCTGCTGTCAGGTACTTGATCACAACAATGAGAGAAGTAACTAATAGAGAGCTTTCTGTGGATTTGATAGCAATGATGTCTGTTATTCTATGGACTCATTTGGGTTATAAAGCTTTATGATTTGAGAGCTATTTTGAATTATAGAATTACCTGGAGTAGCCAATATGATCTTATAACAGCTCTATTGGTTGGTTACTGTTTTATAAGAATAATAATCCTGCCAGGAATAGTGGTGGATGTCTGGAATCCCAGCACTTGGGAGGTGGAGACAGGAGCATCAGGGTCAAGGCCAGCCTTGGCTATATTGTGAGTCTGAGAACATCCTCATGAGGATCCTGTCTCAAAATACAAATAAAAACTTAGTAATACTGAGCCTGAAATGGTGGCTCAGACCTACAAGCCAAGTACTTGGGAAGCTAAGGCAGGAGGACTGGTGTGAGTTTGAGGCCAGCCTAGATTACATAGTGAGTCTCAGGCCAGCCTGGGCTACAGAGTGACACTCTGTATCAAAAACAGCAAACTCAGGGCCAAAAGGTAGGATAATATAGTTCTCCCCTCTTTGGGGAGACAAACCACATGGCGAGAGCCAGGGTAAGAGGTAAGGAAAATAATTGAGGCAAAATCTACCAAACAGCTATCCATTTGCCTCAGAAATCTGCTTTTCTACTCATCTGTCCCTGGGAGCATTCTGCAGGAAATGTTTGGATGTCACATACTTTTAAAACAAAATTCTCACATAAATTGTTATGGGTTCCTGTTTTTTCTTAGAACTATTTTTTTTCCTTTATGATGCACTAAATGCCCTGTTTAATCATTTAAAACAAGCCCTATAAAGCAGACATCTGAATTTCTCTTAGTACTGACTTAATGGATGTGAAGAGAAAAGCATATTTTAATAGGCGAAGTAAGGAAATCAGGAATACTGCTTCAAAAATAATTCACATGCTTCCAGAAGTGTCCTTGACTACTGGACATCCGAACTTTACTATTTTGTTGTTGTTATTTATTCCAGTGCCTGGGACTAAATCAAGAATCCTACACTTGTTGGGCGTGGTGGTGCATGTCTTTAATCCTAGCTCTTGGGAGGCAGTGGCAGGCTGATCTCTGTGAGATCAAGGCCAGCCTGGTCTACATAACAAGTTCCAGGCCAGCTGGGGCTACAGGGAGACCCTGTCTCAAACAAACAAACAACAAACAAACAAACAAACCAGGAATCCTGCACATGATGCTAGCTACCACTGAACTACACTCCCCAGCCGTAAACCCTCCCTCTTGAACTTGGCCCAGAGCGTCATCAACCTTATCTATATATGCTGAAATGTCAGAGTAATGGAGAACCCTAGCATCAGTATTCTTACCAGGCTTTTTTTGTGTCTGTCCATCTGAGAAGATGAAGGGAAAAAAAAAAAAAGACTTATGACTCATTGTTTTCAAATATGCTGCTTCCTCTGCAGTTTTGCAGGTTGTTTTGGGATAAGATTTTCTGTTTGTATGCTGCCCACTGACATTCTTTTTATATCCCAGGTTTGTGTGTTTACAGACCCATCAGCGAACTTCATAATACTATTTTCTGCACCTCAGTTGTTTTTAATGCTTTGAAAGTGACTTGATATATACACAAAAATGAAAGAAAATGTACCTAGAGTCAGCCTGTGCCATAAGAAACAATCATACTGCTTGACCCATCTCTTTGATGAGAGGCTTTCTGATGCTTGTGTTTCCCTAGATCCGTCTTTGGGGATTGCCTTTGGGCCATTTCTAAAGCAGTGTGTTTCCGGGGTTCTTCAGGGAATAGTCCTAGGTTCTATGGAGCCAGAGCTCCATTATCTGTGGGAGCACAGGAAGGAATTTTACAGTAATTCTGCTACAGTGAAACATTTGCCTGGAGGCTGAAATCGAAAATAGCAGCTGGAAGGACATTTGGAAAGAGCGGAGGGAGTGCGAGAGGTGGAGAGGGAAAGTGGTTCACATTTGGCTCGCTACAAGGCAGAATGAGACGCGGCTGGCATGGGCTATCCTTGAAACTATCCCAAATTCAATTCTCCTTGGACTTGGCTCTCATAGCCAATGATTTTAGTGCTGTGAGTGGCAGCCAGGGTCAGCACCCGCTCTCAGTAATGAACAGTGAGCACCGAGGCTCTTGGATGTCGACCAGCAGCATGGGCTCTCTGCTCCACGACTGCCGCTCCTCGAGCCGAAAGTCTCCAAATGCAGACCAACTTCTCGGAGTCACTAGTCCCTGAATAGTCATTGTTCAGCCCCACAGGAGACTATGGAAGAGATGCTGCACCTTTACCAGTAAGTGTCAGTGCAATAAAGGACACAAACTATTGAAGGTTTGGGCAAGAGCCCAAGAGAAATAAAAGAGTGCCCGTAAGAGTGGAAAGATCTATGGAATCAAGCTCTGAGGGGTTATGGTAGCTGGTCGCCAAAGGTGGCCTTGGTGGCCAAGGATTAGTAGTTAATCTCTTGTGAAATTTCCTCCTTTGGAGTCTGTTGCTTTGTGACTTACTCATGACTAATAGACTGTGGCTTAAATGGCGTCGAATGACTTTTGAGGACAGGTCACAAGAAGTCTTACAGCTTCCATCTGAGATTCCTAGATACAACCTCTGGGGACCTTTCAATTCGAAGCTAGCCACCAAGCTATGACAAACCTAAGGCACATGGGGAGTGTACACCTGGGAGCTCTAGTTGACAGCCCAGTGTGTGCTCTGTTGGCAAGAAACATCAACTGTCCCTTCAGATGGATGACCCCAGCCCAAGCTATCACTTGACCACAACCAAGAAAAACTGCCCAACTGAGAACACTGAAACTTCAGAACCAGGAAAGAGGAAAAATAAATTATTTGAACTCACTAAGTAGCTGAAATAGAGATGTTATGGAGAGATTCTATATATTCATACAATACAGAGACATAATGTATACTTGTGAATGGGTGCATCACCCAATGGAATGGCTGAATAAGGTTTTGTTCATCCACTTATTCGTTTATTCAACAAACATCTATTGAACATACATGTGTCAGGCACTGTGCTAGTCTTTAGGAGTACACTAGTGGACAAGTTAGTTATAGTCCATGAAGCTTATAATCCATTGAGGGAAGATGATGATAAACAAATAAACCCATAAATAATTATAATTTTATAAGTTCTGTTGTTTTATAATGGAAAAGAAGAAGAAAATAGTATTATGCTGGACTAAGAGAAGGAGAGAGTCTGCCTAGGCTGGGTAACCAACCAGGAACCATCCCTCTGAGGAAGTGATTTCTTAAATAGCTATCTAAAATGAGCTACTATGTGTGTGGGGGGTGCAAAGAACTTTCTAAAATAAGGGAACAGTAGAGATGCTAAAGTGAGCAGGGGCTTGAGATGCTGGAAGGACTCAGAGAGAGCCGCTGTGGTTGGCTAGAGGGGTCCAGGGGAGAGAGGAGGAGGACCAGAGTGGAGTGAGCACATTTGTAGTTCAGGGTGAGAGGTTTGGATTTTCTCCTAAATGCAAAAGGAAACTGGTAAAAGCTTTTGAACAGCAGAGTGACATGATCCTATTTACATTTTAAAAAGGTCACTCAGGCAGCTTGGTGGAAGAGGATTGCAAGAGGGGACTCAGAAGCCATCTCCAGGCTGGGAGACGGAGGCCTCCATTCCTCTAGTAGCCCTCAGAGGCCCACCCAGCACCTGCTTCCCACTGTGTCATCAGAGCCATTGCTCCTCAAATAGACCCAGCAGCATTTGTTCTGAGGCAGGTAGTCTGCAGAGTGTACTTCTGATTGATGGCAAATGCCACAAGCCCATAAATTCACACCCGGAGAATCTCTAAATTGTTTCTGCGATGCCATGCTACCCTTGTTCTAGCTTGATAGATGAGCTGTGCTTACAGTGAACCCAGCCCAGTGTGGCTCAGCTAGCCTGCTCCCTCACCACTCAACTGCAGGGCTCCCTAGGTGTATACAGGAAGCCCCTCCAGGTGTGGCAGTGGGTGAGGGGCTGTAGGAATACCCACATGCTCCCCCCCCCCACTCATCTCCACTCCGAGCCAACAGCCAATCCAGCACATGGGGACACATGACTTCTAAAGTGCCAATCCATCTGCGTGACCAGATTTGCTGCCTTGATGAAGCTGACCAAGTTGGCTATTGCCACCAGCAGATACCAGGTCCTTGTGCTGGTGTTAAGTTAGTTGTAAATAAAAGGGAACCAGAGAAGCTAAAGCATGCAGTTCCAGCAGTCGAGAGAAAACCTGTCAATAGTAATTATTCTCAGGATTTGTCATTACAAAGGTATTTAGGGTGGCATTTCTCCATGTTGACTTGCTGAGGATTTATAGATTGTATTTTTGTAGACTTGCCGAGCAACCATAGACTTGAGACAAAACACTTTGTATTTACATAGCCATGGGTGTGTGGCAGGCACTGAACTGAGTGTTCTCGGTGACAGATATCATCACCCATGCCCAACTTCACCTTCAGTCTATCTTCCCAAGTCTCCCACCTACCATCCAGCCACTTGCAATCGTGAATCTGGAAGTCAGCCTTGACCTTCCTTCTGTCCACGTCTGCCCACTGCCATTCACCGGCCATCTCTCCACGCCATTCATCTTTCTCCTTCTGCCCACTACTGCCCTAGTTCAGGATGCCTGAGCTAACAAGTCCTTGGGTCTCTTAAGCAAATGCTTCACCAATGACCTGTAGCCCCACCTTCTTTTATTTTTCATTTATTTTGTATATATGTTTGTATGCGTGTTTGTGGGTGTGTGCATGTAGAGGTCAGAGAACAAGCTCAAGTATCATTCCTCAGGTACTCTGAATTCTTTCCTTCCTCCCTCCCTCCCTCCCTTGCTTCCTTCCTTCCTTCCGTTTTTGAAACAGGGTCTCTCATTGACCTGAAACTGACTGATTAGGCTAGACTGGCTGGCCAGTGAGCCCCAGGGATTCATTTATCTCTGTGTCCCCAATGCTAAGATTGCAAGCATGTCCACCTTGCACAGCTTTACCCCATGGTTTCTGGGGGGTGGAATTCAGGTCCTCATACTTGCAAGGGAAGCACTTTAATGGATAAACTATCTTCTCCAGATCAACTTTTTTTTTTTTTTTGAGTGATTTCGCTAAGTTCTCCAGGCTGGTCTTGAACTTACAATCCTCCTGCCTCAGCATCTTGAGTAGCTGGATTATAGGTGTACACTACAAAGCATGTCTCGAAGTCTTGGTCTGAATTCTCACTCATCTTCATTTGTACATCACTGAATATAAGCCCCTAAAGAAAGCTTTCTATCAACTCTCGGACTTCCCATATACTAAGGCATCTGCAAATGATCGCTAGGTGCTGTTTGGAGATCACAGTCACTCTCTTGTTTATGCAGTGCCGTGGCTGCTTTTGTACTACAATAGGAGAGGTGAGAATATGGACACTGTTGTGGCCTGAAAAGCCTCAAATATTTACCTGGTCTTTTATGGAAAAACTTCATCAACCTTGTTTTATATTGTTTCTTCTATCTGAGACTATTTTTATTTTATTTTATTTATTTCTGCATGTGTTTGAATGTACTGTCTGCATGTAGGTCTGTGCACCCGTGTCGTGCAATGCCGCAGAGGTCAGAAGAGGGTGTCAGATTCCCCTGGAACTGGAGTTCTGGAATTGGAGTTACAGACAGTTCTTAGCTGCCATGTGGGTGCTGGGGCTCGAACCCGGGTCCTCTGCAAGAGCAGTCAGTGCTCTTAACTGCTAGGCTATCTCTCCAGCCCCTCTGAGACGAATTTTTATGTCCCTTTACTATGTCTGCCCTTTTCCTCCCTTACCTGATTAACTCCTGTTTTTCATCTGTTCTTAGTCTAAAACTTCCTCTAGGAAGCCTTGTTGCTCTAATTCCAGCCTGCCATATCTATGTCTATATCTATGTCTATGTCTATATCTATCTATATCAATATATTTCTTTTTTTAGTTTTTTATTTATTTCTGTATGTGTATGAATGTACTGTCTGCATGCAAGTGTGTGCACCCGAGTCGTGCAATGCCACGGAGGTCAGAAGAGGGTGTCAGATTCCCCTGGAACTGGAGTTCTCCTGGAATTGTAGTTTCAGACAGTTCTCGGCCGCCATGTGGGTGCTGGGGATCGAACCCGGGTCCTCTATAAGGGCAGTCAGCACTCTTAACCGCTAGGCCATCTCTCCAGCCCTATCTATATATTTCTATCTATCTATCTATCTATCTATCTATCTATCTATCTATCTATCATCTATCTCGGAAGTGAACACAAGACCCTGCTTACCTGTCTATATTTCCAGCATATTGGAAACTCCCAAAGGGTAGAGACTGTCTCATAAACCTGCTTCTCTGTTTAGTGGGCCCTGCAGCAGCAAAGCCTCATGTACTATTTACCAAAATATCTGTACCTTGCAAATCAACATAACAAACAGTTAATTAAGACACCTTCATACCCTTATCCTGGCAAATATTCTTTCATATGTGGTTAAAAAGTATGTGTGAAGCTATGATTTTATGTGATTAAAAGGTGGCAAAATATTGAAGACAACTTAATTATTATTGTGAATGTCTGGGTGCTCTGCTAGCAGACCAGTCATGCTTAGATGTATAATGAAGGTGACACATAATTTAAGAGCGATTGTATGTTTATTTTATATAATTTGTTTTTCTTGTCTTCATATTGGCAAACCCAGTAATTATGTTATTAGAATCTACATTTTCATATAATGTGTGTTTAATTGCAGTAATAAAGTATCAAAAGTAAAACTGCATGAGAAATAAAATGTGGGTATCTTTTCATTAATCATGTAAAATAAAGTAAAAAATTTGAAAAGGAAACATGATATTATTGTATGTGTATGTTATTTTTCTCCTAAGTGATTAAAAACTATATGTTAAGGTAAATGGCAAAATAAATCCACAAATAAGAAGAATGTGAGTTTCAGGTTATCCTGAGCTAGACCTATCTAAGACAAACAAACAAGGCTGGAATTAGTGAATGTGAAAATGAGTCTGGGGATACAGCTCAGTTGGTAGAATGTTCTTGTAGAATGCATGAGGCCCTGGGGTTCAGTCCCCAGTACCACATAAAACTGAATGTTGATGGCACAACCCTAGCATTTGGGAGGTAGAGCCAGGAGAGTCAGAAGTTCAAAGTCATCCTCAGAGAGTTTGAGGCTATCCTGACCTACATGAGACCCTATCTTAAAAAAAAAGAAGAGAAACCAGGGATGAGATGAACAGGATGGCGCTTTGAGAAATCAAAAGGATAAGAAGCTAAAATTTTAATTTGTAAAAATTTAATGCAATCTTAAATGTGTAAAGAAATAAAAAGGTCCAATTCTAGTGTGCAGTCCCTACCAGTTGACAATGTAAAGGATTGTTATCATTCTTCATATGCAATATTTTGCCTATATATGTATAAGTATAGTATAGTCTATTTAATAGTCTGCCATTTCATATGCACCCTCAGGATCATAGATTAAAAGAGAGAGACGCAAGAAAGTTGACCTTCAGTTTTTTTTCCTTTTTCTTAATTTCTTATTGAAGTTTTGTGCATTTCATGCAACATTTCATAAGCGTGACCCTCAGTTTTAATGGGAAATTACATTTATTTTGCAACAATCAATAGCATTCTTCCTAGGACTGCTGCTTGACTACTTATTTAATTTGCTTTTCTTCTATATCAGCCCTTTTATTGCTCAAATACTCCTTGGATGCCAAATAAGTGCATCAGTGTTAAGGAGAAAAAGGCTTGGTTTGCTTGTCTTCTGATGGAAGCCAAGTGGTCAAGTGGCCAGGCAGTGGTAGAGACAGAATCTTATTACAATGAACTAGCTGATGGAAGATGGTGGTTGTTATCCTAAGAATCATTTCAGTGAATAGCTACACATAAGGTGCTCACCTAGGAAATGTAAAGATGTATATTTTGTCCACAGATGGGCAGGTACTAGAATCATCATTAACCCTGCTCCATCTCTTTGATGCTCATTTGGATGTTTTCTGGAGGTCACCAGATGTTCTGGATTCTGTAAATCTGAAAGACAGCTGACTAGGAGGTCTTATAGCCAATGTTCCTCTTGTTCCTTCTTCCTGGAATAGCTGACTCTAGCAGTTGGCATCTTAATCATTTGGGGTCTAGCTTTTCTTTAGAATTTAGAATTAGGGCAAAGGCAAAGAAAACAAAAGTCAAGTTTTCAATGGACAGTTAATAAAGAACAAATTTGCCCAATAGATGGTTTCATCAGCAGTCTCCCACTTTTCTTTGTGGGGTTCTGGCATGGCCACCTTTAGTTTTGGGGATAATACTACACGGGAGATAAGGAGGAATTTTCTTTTTAAATTTATTTTATTTTTTTATTATTTTTATGTGTATGAGTGTACTGTGTGCATGTAGGTTGGTGCACCCGTGTCGTGCAATGCTGTGGAGGTCAGAAGAGGGCATCGGATTCCCCTGGAACTGGAGTTAAAGATGGTTCTTAGCCGCCATGTGGGTGCTGGGAATCGAACCCGGGTCCTCTGCAAGAGCAGTTGGAGCTCTTAACCGCTGAGCCAACTCTCCAGCCCCAGAAGGAATTTTCAAAGACACTAATGTGTGCTTGCTACAGAACAGTCCTTTATAAGTTGCTGATTATGCTGTGCGGATGCACAAAATGGCACCTAAGTGACGAGAGGTACCGTGTATTCTTTAATAAATTCATTTTTGTTTGTATCTGCTTTCTGGTTTGTTTTCCATTGCTGTATTAAAATACTGACCAAAACCAACTTGGAGAGGAAAGGGATTATTTCATTTTATAGGTAACATTCCATGCTTGAAGGACGTCAGCGCAGGAACTGCAGCACAGCAGGAACTTGAAACAAAAACCATGCAGGGATGCTGCTTACAGGCTTGCCCCAAGGCTCACGCTGAGCTGCCTTCCTTATACAGCAAAGCCCACCTGCCTAGGGATAGCATCACCCACAGTGGGCTGGGCCTGCTTACATCAGTTAGCAATCTAGAAAATGCCTTACAGACAGGCCAGTTTGATATTCAGAATTCTCAAATTGAGGTTCCTTCTTCTTAGGAGTGTCAAATTGACATCCAGGATTAGCAATTACAATCTGTAATATGAGGTACCCTCTAAATTGAGAAGTCCATGCACTGGTTCTTTTCACCTGGATGTGAGACTAAGACTGATCCTCTTTCCACTGTCAAATTCCTATTTCTACCATAGGGTCTGACACAGGGTAGGTGCTCAGTAAATTTGATTTGAGCACACTGTGAAGGAATTTTATTCTGAGGAGGTTAGTGAGGCACTAATGCATGAATGACTACTCTGAACAATTAGAATATAACCATCTTTTAGCACAGAGACTTGCTTGGATTTTCTGTGTAAGGTTAACTAATAACCTGGGCTTTGGGGGCATCCAGTCTGTCTCTGTTGTACCTAATCAACTCTGCTGGTATAGTGAAAGAGCAAAGACAGAAAACACACAGACACATAACTGTGACTGCTGAGGAAGCAGCTAAGTTGGTAGAGTGCTTGCCTGGTCTAGTATGCATGAAGTCATGTGTTCAACCCCCTGTACCTGGTATAGTGGCACACACCTATAATCTGGGTACTCAGGAGGGAGAGGCAGAAAGGTCAGAAGTTCTAAGACATCCTCAACTACATAGCAAATACACAGTGTTCCAATAAAACTTTATTCATGAAACAGACACAGGCCAGATTTGGTGCATGGCCATAATACCTGTAATATACTATAGGAATACAGGGGTAATGTAGGTGAGATTATTAGAAACTGATACCTGCTAAGGTGATGGGCACTCTATTCTAAGCCCCTTAATTTACCCTGGCATACCAGTGGAAGCCTGAGCTGAGACTATGCCAAGAAATGTCAAGGGGTCACAGTCTGGGCTTGCTTTCTCTCAGTTGGGCTCTAGTCCTGATGCTGGCTTCTCTGGTTTCTCCCCTTTGACTATTAGTGTTATTACAAGTGTCCTGAACTTCCTGTTTATCTCTGCTTTTATAGCCTGGCTGTGCATCATAATCTATCAAAGAGTCTACACGCACACACACACACACACACACACACACACACACACACCTGCCTAAACCAGGCATAGTAGCATATGCCTTAATTCTAACACTTAGGAGGCTGTGGCAGGAGGATCAAGAATTTTTTTTAAGGGATTCACAATATAAGAGCATAGTTGTTTTCAGATCACATTGACATTGCTCAGTTTGCCATACAATTAGGTAATTGGCACTAGCATCCACAGATGAGGGATACCATTCGTTTGTTTTTCTGGGACTGTGTTACTTCACTCAGCATGATATTTTCTATCTCCATCCATTTACCTGCAAAGCTCATGATGTCATCTTTCTTTACCACTGCATAGAACTCCATTGTGCAGATGTACCACATTTTCTCTATCCACTCGTCAGTTGAGGGGCACTTGGGTTGGTTACAGCTCCTTGCTATTGTGAAGAGAGCTGCAATAAACATGGCTGTGCATGTATCTCTACGGTAAGATGAGTCTTGTGGGTATATACCCAGGAGTGGTATGACTGGGTCAGGTGGCAAACTCATTCCAAGTCTTCCAAAGGTTCTCCACACTGCTTTCCATAGTGGCTGTACCAGTTTACATTCCCACCAGCAGTGGATGAGTGTTCCCCTTTCCCCACAACCTCTCCAGCACTTGGTATCATTTGTTTTCTTGATCCTAGCCAGTCTTATTGGAGTGAGATGATATCTTACAGTGGTTTTGATTTGCATTTCCTTAATTATTAGCAACGTTGAACACTTCTTAAGATGTTTCTCAGTCATCTCTAATTCCTCACTTGTGAAGTCTCTGTACTAAGTTTGTAATGGGCTTTTTAAAAGATTTATTTTATTTCACTTTTCTATGTATGAATCATGTGTATATATGTGTGTTCAAGTGACCACAGAGGCCAGAAAAGGGGAGCAGATCCCTTGGAGCTCAAATTGCATGTGTTTGTGA